>CM060703.1:242796636-243396636 GCA_030686995.1 Artemisia argyi
AAATGGTGTAGTTTAGTTTTTAATTCAAGTAATTAATTTTCTAATTGGTTATTTGTGCGTTTTAGTGATTTATTTTTAGCCATAACTTTTTGACCTAATTTGCATAACCAATTATATTCACTATCTAGGTCTTTTTCGTCTAATGATAAATTTTCGTCACTAAAATATTCATTTTCGGAATGTACCTCACTTGATGTCTTAGCCATGAGACACCTTTCTTCCTTCGTGGTTTCTTTCTCATCTTCATCGTTATCGCTCCAAGCTCCTCCAACGAACGCCTTTTGATTTTGATCTCTTGACGTCGTTGGACATTTTTCGATGAGTTGATTTGGGTCACCACATTTGAAGCACTTCCTTTCACTCTTGCTATTCTTGTCATCTTTATTTCTTTGGGATGCTTTCCTTTCATCATGTAGCTGTCTAACGAATCTACTTCACCTTTTGTAGAATTTCCTGAAGTCTCTTATGGCCATTGCATATTCTTCGTCATCATTTTCGGAAATTGAGCTCTCTTCATCACTAGATTTCTTCCTAGCCTTCAAGGCAATTGACTTGCTTTGCTCCCTTTTTCCTTTGATCATTTCGGAGTCCTTCTCTATTGTCACCTCGTAAACTTTCAAGTTTCCAATTAATTCGTCAAGTTATAGGGTTGACAAATTCTTTGATTCCTCAATAGTCGTGACTTTAGCTCATCATTTTGGATGAAGAGTCCTAAGAAATTTTCTAACAAAATTCTCACTAGAAAAT
The DNA here is from genome assembly GCA_030686995.1 of Artemisia argyi. Taxonomy (NCBI): domain Eukaryota; kingdom Viridiplantae; phylum Streptophyta; class Magnoliopsida; order Asterales; family Asteraceae; genus Artemisia; species Artemisia argyi. The sequence goes on from CM060703.1 coordinate 242,797,384, forward strand.
TCTCATCAAATACTTTTAAAGTAGTGATGATAGTATTAAACCTAGCAAAAGCATTATCTATTTATTCCTCTTTCGGAATTGCAAATTGTTCATATTGTTGAACAAGAAGATCTATTTTGTTATCTTTGACTTGACTATTACCTTGGTGAGTTATTAACAAAGAGTTCCAAATTTCTTTTGCGGTTTCACCATAAAGATCCTTTCGTATTCTTTACGTGGTAACGCATTATAAATAACCATTTTAGCTACATTATTTTTAGCAAGTTTTCTTTTTAAATCATCATTTAATTTTTCAAAAGGTACTATTTCATCCTTTTTAGTTTCCAGATTATTTTGAATAGGTGGAAAATCACTATTAGTAATAACATACCAAAGATCTAGATCTTTTGATTTCACATAAGTTTTGAATCGATTTTTCGAATAAAGAAATCCATCACTTTCAAATAGTGGTGGTATTTGCATAGATTGCCCTTCTAAATATTTTTCGAATTTCATAGATCGTTTCAAGTTTTAAAATACAATATATTTTAAAAAATCTTGTTTGACGTGGCTCTGGTACCAATTGTGGAAAACTAGAAGGTGGGGGGGGGGGGGTTGAATAGTTTTACGTCTTTTTATTATTATGAAAACTTTTGTTTATTTTTAAAGCTTCGATTCGATCTTATGTGAATTCAATGCTTGGACAATATGAACAAATAAATATAAGTGAACGTAAACAATGCAAGTTAAGTAATGAAAGAAAAGATAGGGATGGAATGATCAAACCAAGACACGGAGGATTTATAGTGGTTCGGCTACGAAGCGCCTCTTCGCCCTACTCGACTCCCCGAGCACCTAACTCGAGAGTTCTCTTCACTATGTCAACAAACCCCTTTATGGCGGAGAAAACCTTATACACTTTCGCATACACCGGTTTAACGACACAAAGCTAAATGTCGAGTTCTAATTGTAGCTAGAACCAATCTCACGAATTCTTCACAACTTCTTCACAACTTCACGACTTCTTCTTCACAACTTCTCACTACTACTACACACCTTAACTACTTCACAACTTATCACTACTTCTATACTAATTCTTTACACCACAACTACTTACTTACACTTCAATTTACTTAAGCACACAACGCTTTACACAATTATCAAATAATATTTACTAATCTTTAATACTTATTCTATTGTTGTTGAAGGAGTATTCTTCTTTTGCACTTGGATGGTGGAAGCTTGAATCACTTGAAAACAAAATCTTATGAATATATGATCAAAGGTTTTAGAAAGATATAAGAGGAGATTTAGAACAGAAAGTTTTGGGGTGCCAAAGGTAAGGAAAAAGTCCACGAATAATCCACTATTTATAGACAAAGCTGACGAGTTGAGGTGCGTGGCCGGTCCCCTTAATTAGGGGCCGGGCCCCTTAATAATTAAGGGGGCCGCCTAGCAAATTTAGGGGGCCGCCCAACATAACCGTTGCTCAGCTTTGTCTTTTTGTGGGGAAGGTTAATCTGGAATAATTTTGTCATTTTTGGTTGAAAATTTGAATTCATATATTTATGGTGAATTAAACATATTTATTTAATACAAAAAAATGATTTTCTAAAAGATATAAAATATTTATGAGATTTTATAAAAAATCTAGTGATTAAGAAAATGTTCCTTTGATTATAAAATGCATTAGACATTTTGTTTATTCATACCTTAAGTGATTGAGTTGTTGAAATGGATATTTACAACTAAATACTTGTTTACGTACTAATCTTTGCGTTTAATGATTTTACATTTTGTGATTATCAAAATGTAGAGATATCGAAAAGTAATAATAACGTTTTTAGGCATTATTTATATCAACATAATCATTGAGCATAACACACATAAAGATATTCATTATCGTTTTGTGTGTTAGATACAACAACGTATTCCTCCCTCCGTCTCTAAATAAGTATTCTATTTTTACTTTTTAAAGTTTTTTTTTCCAACTTTTACCTTAAATATTTTTGTTTGTTTTACATAATACTTGATGAAATTTATGCTAATCATTCATATATTTTGTATCAAGTATTATATAACAAAAAAGAAATAAATAAATAAAATAATAGTTAAGGTAAATTTTAAAAAACTTTAAAATGTCAAAATAGAATACTTATTTAGAGATGGAGAAAGTAATTTTATTGTGTTCATAATATTATAATGTTACAACTACACAAATTTGATACCGACACATAAAAAACATATTAATAAGCATCATAATGTAGCTCTAAAATTATTTCTAGATCATGTTAAAGGTTATGCTTAAACGGTTATGTTGATTTTTAGTGAGTACTAGCGTATAAACTTTTCAACTTTCATTGATAAATAAATTTGCATATTCCGAACTTAATATTGTCGGCGTTTCAGAAAAATGCAATTGAAATCATTGATAATTTTATTTGAGTATTAAGTGTTTACCCGTTGAAAGTTATATCAAATCAAGTATTTATAAAATGATATAGTTTGATCGACCTTAATTTATGTAAAGGTCAAAATAGTAATTTTCAATTGTCCAGATTGATGTACAAAACAATTATCAAACAATTAATCTCATTCAGCTTCATTCCTCACTAATTTATATTGTTTTTTTTATCAAACAACCCTTTATTGTTTTACTATCAAACAACACTTTGGCCTTTTTTTTATTTATTTTTTTTTAAATTTTTTTTAAGGAAATACAAAGTAAAGGAGATATGAAGACGTGATCGTGGTTCATGCACGTGTCACATCATTTCAACTCATAATTTTTTCTGAGTATAATACGCATTTTTCAATGTTTTGTTAAAAAATCTCATCTTCAATCCTTAGGTCTCACAAAAATTCAATGTTAGTCCATAATTTCGTCAAAAAAAAAAAAAAAAAAAAAAAAAAAAAAAAAAAAAAAAAAAAAACTCGTGTAGCCCATTGGGCCATTCAAGGTATGCAAATCTGTTAAATTATTTACTGCCATTTTGCCACGCTATATTTAATCTAAATTACACTCTTTAATTTTTCATATCTATAAAACGAAACATCTCAAGTAATTTACATGCATTGCAGACAATCTAGACATCCAAACAACCCTCATGTAAATTTTAAGGGCTAAAGTTGCCACTCATTTAAATTAAGAGGACTAGAAGTGTAAGTTTTTGATATAAATTGTATGAAATTGAAAGAGCAATGAGTAAACTGCATGCTTTATTGAACCGAGTAACAAATACGGAGTACGTAACAAAGTCTTCCCACTTGGCTTGACTGACTTGAGGTCAACCCACTTGTATTATTTAATGAGGAGTTGATATTTACACGTATCAAATTGATCGTCACACATAATTTTTCTTTTTGAATTGACAGTTATGCCCTCTCTTATATTTAGTCTAGCATTTGACTTTTCTTCTAAAATCATGCATTAAAAAGAAAACCCATTATTTTATATGATTAGTTAGTTCTATATGATGTAAGAAAATTAGCATGGCAAACATGAAGCTCTATAAAATATTAACCATCAAAAAGGTCTTTATTCCAATTACATGGCAAATATAAAAACTAATTCTATGCTTATATGTTCTATCGGTTACATTGGTAAAGATTGATGATTAATTTATGTAACATAGGAGGAAATTGATATCGGAATCGATTAACTCGATAGGATGTAATTAGGAGGAAATTTACAGGAGAGTCGACATTTATAGATTGGCATCATCATGTGGTTCAGTCTAAGACTATTGCTAGTCAAAATAAATTGTTAGATTGTTTTTACATATGTTTTCTATTTTGATATATTTATTTCCATTCTTTTCTTCCCTATATTTTGTGGTCATTGATTATGTGAACAGAAACCAGTTCAAAGATACTTGAATTTAAAGTGGAATTATGATATCTGAATTCTAATGGGAGTTGACAGATATCGAAATAATAATTAGATTTCGAATTTGATAGAGATATCAGCATAACATACAATCAACGTTTAAACATTACATCTAATGATATACAATTATTAGGCTAATATCAATTTGATCAAAAGTTTAAACATTCCCAGAAATGTTAATCAATAGGCTATTATCAATTTGATCTACTGTCACTTTCTAATATTAAGTTGGAGAAAGCAAATTTTGCAAGTTATTAAAAACATTATTAGGACTACTTGTTAATACAATACTGAGCTTCACAGAAAGTGTTGGCGACCCCATATTGTATCATGAGGCATCAATTAACGCGTAGTTTTCTCTTGTGCTAACATCACCACCATTCCATTTCCACACCTTTGTGTGTGCATTGAATTATGTCTCGAGGGACTCACTACTACAGAAAAGCTTAAAGGGAACACTTCATATAGATCGGTTCAAAAAAAGGCTGATCTATTTGAGATAAATAGATCATTTGTTACATAAAAAGCCGATGTAATTATATTTTCACTTAAAAAGATCAGTTACACACTAAACCACCGATCCATTTGTGAAAAATTCAAGCGGGCTTTATACTCTTCCAACTTTTCATTATCCCGCTTTCACAAAAAAAAAAGTTAAAAAGACACACATCCCACACCATCTTCTTTACCAAAATCACAACCCTCAATATTCCAAATATTCATCAGATGTTAAGTTAACTTAAAATTGAAATTCAATGATAACAAGTTCATATGTTGATCTTCTTTCATCATTAAGCCCCATATAATCATTAAGCCCCATATAATCATCTTCCCAACCGATCTTTTTGTGTTCCCCTCAAATAGATCACCCTTAGTTAGAGTGGTTCATAACCGATCTTTTTGAGGGTTTTCAACCGATCTTTTTAACGTTTTTTGTAGTAGTGACTGTTTGACAATCCATTTCGAGATATTCTCATACTTACCACGAAATTATAATAATTTTTCCCACTAATTCAGAAATCACAACGTATGCTCTTGCATATATAGCTGATAAACTGAATAAAAGTTAAATAAGCATTTACTCTAATCTAAATCAGCAAAACCTTGTCACCTTTGAAGCTCAAAACTGAAGCTTCAAGAACCTTGTGGCAAAAGAAAACGATTTACACATAGGAGAATCAATCCACAATTCAAACCAACATTAAAAACCTTGTTGCCCAAGTAATCTTCATTCATAAACTTAGAAACATTGAAACATGTAATCTACACAACTATAGCCAAACAACTGGTTAAGGAAGTTTGTCAAGTGAAACTTCGTGTATCCGAACTGGTAATTTCACAAGAAAATTCTAGCCATGAAATTGATATTTTATTTGTCTAAGTGTATTGGATCTAACTGGGAGGAAGTTTACAAGAGTAAAGTAAAGCTAAAACTATGTAAAAAGAATATCATTGGTGTATGTAAATTTGAGCATTTGTTTTATTTATGGCTTTAACTGAAAACAAAATTATTAAAATAAGGCGGATTAGTAAGTAGACATGATGATAAGAAGCTAATTTGAGATGGCTAATCTTTATAAGAAATGATAATTATATCTATATACTAAAAGGGGAAACCACTTACTGTAGAACTGTAGCTGCTACAGTTGACGAAACAGTACCCGTTTGCAAAATAGTCCCTAACGTGTAACAGTCTTTGCAAGGTTGGTCCTTCGGGGACTAACGATGCAACGCGTCGATAATTTTAAGGACTTTTTCCGTTAAAAACATATTATTTTCAGAATTAATTTTCAAAAAATAGTCCTTTGGCATATCGGTCATTTTCAAATTTAGTCCTTAATGGGTCACTTTCAAATACAAAGTTAGTCCCTAAGGACTAACTTTGCAAAATGGCGATAACTGTAGGGACTTTTTCCGTAAAATAATTATTCTATTTTCAAAATTACTTTACAAAAATAGTACTTGCAGTTATCGCTATTTTGTATATTTAGTCCTTAATAACAAAAATAATTTTTGGACAACCGGTTTATTTCGAGTTTAGATTAAGGCACAACAATTCCGCAGCAACGCGCGGGTACCCCACTTGTTTATTTACTACTCCAATGATTAGATAAAAGTAGCAAACGACAAACACTTTGGTCAATTTCATTTCTTATTCCCTCCATTAATATATATATATATATATATATATATATATATATATATATATATATATATATATATATATATATATATATATATATATAATACACCATTTGAAACGGTGTCGTCTCGCTTGTGGGCTACATGCAAAAATTTTTCGGCCTGCTGGGCCCGTTTGTTGGTTAAACCAATAAAAAAAAAAGCCCCTTATAACTACGCATCATCATCTGGAATTCTCGAGATAGATCACACCGCCTTTCTCAATTCACGAAAGTAACACAACATCCGGATCCACATGCAGTACTCCCAAGACCACCTATCATGTTTTCCGGCGAAAAGCTTGGATTTCGTTGGGATTACTCTTTTCCGGCCAATTTTTTGTGCTACCACTGATCCATCGCGAAAAGGTAAAAAAAGTTACTAGATCAATCCTTATCGCCTATGCGAAAAATCAGGTACTCTTATAATGTGATTGTGTAAAGATTTTGGTAGTTTTAATCCTTATCGCCTCAAATGTGAAGAGACTTTCCCACTTAAGACCTATTTTTTTTCGTCAAAGAAGATAATAATATATATTGATATAATCACGTCGGTTAAGTTGATCCCTTCGCTCAGTTTACATTCATAATCAGTCTTTTTTACTTATATTTTGGTTAGTTATAGTGTGGAAGCTTTTAAGCCAACTGTGTCATGTGTATATCATGGCATTAGCACTTATTTAATTGATTGGTTTCATACTATGCAAAGTGAAACCAGAAATTTGTTTTTGGTTTTTTACAGGAATTGAATGCCTCAAGGGCGGACCTGCTTGGATGGATTATTAGTTAGGATTTTTTTATTTTTCGAGGTAAGTTTTTTATGTTAATTTTACTTTGCTTATTGAATTTTTTTTTACTTTATGTTTATATGCTGCAAATCTGATATATTTGTTGCCAAGTTAATGTTTTTATAACCACCACCTAAAAACACACACACACTTGGCCACCTTTTGTGGTCAAACTTTCGCCTGGTGACTCTGTTCGATTTTACTCCAGGTATCAAAGCTAACAAGCGGATTCAGAAGATGATTGTTGTCAAGATTGTCATGAAAATAGATATGTAAACATTTTTTATTCTCATCAGGTGATAAAATGCCCTTTTTTAATTTATTCTTTAATTTGTGTTTGTTCTTATCATCAGGGTGGTAATCGGGTGTTCTATTACTTGAAATATTGAACGGGCGACCAACTTATTGTCCAAGAAACTTCACAGCTGGTAAGTGAAAATTCTCAATCTATCCATATTATATAACCATTTTGAACTCTGAATTTAGTTATACACATTTTTACGAGTAGTTTATAGGCATTTTCAAAACTATTTCCAAACAGTTTTTATGAGATGAAAAAGATGCTCATATTGATTATAACAAGCTGATGTGATGAGTGTTTGATGTCTACTTATTGCAGGTTTGATCACACGAGACATCAATGAAGAAGAGGGGTCTGTTTAGTTAGGTTACTGATAAAGCTATAAATAAACTAGCTGCAAGCGTCCTACGTCTGCTACTAATATTGACACAAGGTGAAAGTCACATGCCACAAAGCATTGTTTTACTATTATTAACATTCAAAACGGGTTGGGATTGAACTGATCCACGTAATTTGTTAGTAACTTAACCTTTGTGTCATCAAGTTAAGGGGGTGTTTGCGTTAGCTAATTTAATCAGCTTATGGGCCTATTTGATTTTGGAAAACCAGATAAGCTCACTTTTTAGAGCAAACATGCAGCTCGGGGTGCTCGGGTAAGGGGTCAAAGCTGACTTGGGTGCGAACGAGTCAAGTCATAATGACCCAAAACATTTTTAGACCATATTTAGGATTATAGACACTTTGTTTATAATATATGTTGGTGTTTCTGTATACTACTACTTTACGAGTCTAATGCTCCGCTCATGAGTTTAGATTTATGGGTGACTATTTACCGACATTTCTAAACTAATTGACGATTCTTGCAGGAAGAGGTTCATACAAACAAACTTTGACATTATCATGGAATCACCAAAACTTCATTCTTCTTGTATGAAATATTTGAAGTGAATTGTGTAGTAATGTGATTATCATTTGGTTTTTTCATATGATGTTGAGCCGAAATTTTGAATTCTTTTCAGTTAGCTTGGATAGTAGTCCACTTTCCTATCAGTTGGCCATGGGATTCGGCAGTCGGAAGTTGGGTGGTTTTCTTTGAGGTTAGTCCCCATTTTCACTTCATTTTGCTGCAATTGGAATCCTTTTACAGCGCACTAAAGAACGCTTTGCTGCGATTCCAATCCTTTTGCAGGAGCGTACTAATATGCTGATAAAAATGAGTGAAGAGAAATCAAAATCCAAAGCAGAGATTGAGCACTTAAAACAACAATACTTATTCATGTGAGGGAACTAAATACCTGCACTTTGCTTGCACGAGATTTGCACGCCTGTTTAAAATGGCATTGTATTTGTAACAGGTATCCGTATCATAAGCATTGTGCATCTGTTTGTGACTTGCAAGTATCATTTTGATAAACATATTGGTTTAAATAATTAAGTAAAAATATCATTTTGTAAGAGGTATCCATACGCCGTGAACCAATCTACTTTGCAATTTAACCGTAAAAAGAACATTATAAAAAATAGAAGAAAAAAACGATGCCGCAACGCGCGGGTCGCCATACTTGTATATACAATAGCAAGCCATATAAGAATTTGATTACAATTTCAGCGGATGGGATTTAGTTGGAAAACAATACTTGCTTAATACATATTTTTGTATCTATATACAGTTGCATTATATGTTTTAGTTATTATTGATTGAAGCTCAATTAAGCTATCAGCCCACTTTATACTTAAAAAAAATACCGTGCAATGATCAACAATGTCACAACTTACCATTTCAGGTCATTTTCCAAACTTCGACAATTTACTATTCATAAATCACTATTCATCAAAACACTATTCATCATTTTACTATTCATCATTTTTGAGGTCAGTTTGATATTCTGAGAAGCGTTCAAAATTTTTACTATTCACCAAACACTATTCATTTCCAGAAAGAAAACACTATTCATGTGCATTGCTCATTTCATCGTAAATTTAGTTTACGGGTATTTAAATTCGCGTAACCGTATTGGTTCAGGTGCGAATTCATGCTTTATCACTAGGGACATTTCATACGGACTAGAAATACTCTACATATCATCATAATTGCATTTGCATACTATACCACTCGTAGAATATTCATATTTATATTTCTGATATATTTAATGTTTTACGTATATTTATTTTTAAATAAACATTAACATACGATTAATAAATATGACCAACATATCTAAAAATTCCCACAATGGTTCCGATATATTTTTAAACCCCTTACAACATCACAAAGATTATAAAATTCAATTACCTAATATTTTGGAAATTTATTTAATTTATATCGTAAGTTTAATATAATTGCGACGGTTTTCGTGGAAACTAAACAATAATCATCCAAACACACCCAATACTTGTACCCAATATATTTTCACAACTTTTATGACTTTATTATGTCCCGATTAACTTCTTCATATTTTATTTCAACTCGTCACGATTTATTTTTAGTTAACCCGGTACCCAAAACTTATAACATAACACATTATATACACTAATAACTAATGATACAAATTAAATAGCAAGCAAACTACCATTTTACTACCTCAAATACATACATGTCACATGGTTACTTCCATTTGATAACTTAATTACAAGTTTACCCTAAAAACTAGATATTTATAAAACACCAAACTTTAACATAACCCATTTTTTTTACAAGATCAAAAAGCAAACTTTTCTCTCTTCCTCTCTACCTCAAAACTCACGACCCAAAATCAAAACAAGACCAAAATCCACCATTTTTCCAAGATCAAGCTATATTTAAGTTCATTTGGTGATCCTTGTTGGAGTTTTGAAATAAAAACTCAAGATTTCTTAGGTTTTACTCATCCAAGCTCTGTAATCTTTCAAAGTAAGTTGTCAAACTCTTTTTCATAATTTCTTCAAGTTATTTTTATGATCATATGATTTTTATACAAGATCTACATGCATATGCTAGTTTATACCACTCTATTTAAACTTTTATATCTTTTAAACACTAGAAATGGAAACCCTTGGTAGATCTACTTGATTAATGATGTTTAAGAACCCATGACACCTTAAGAAGGTGTATGGTAGGAATAGACTAGATTTGTGGTGATTGGAAGTGATTTGGGTGGATTAGAAACTAGTTTGGAACCCTAAAATTGATTTTTAAACAAGTATAGAAACCTACTGTCCCTAAATGCAAAATCTGGAAAACTCAGGAACTCAGGGGTAATTTTTAACCAAAGATTTAGAAACTACTTTCAATAACGAAACTTTTGGCGAAAGAACGGATTAAAACGGGTTTATAACGAAGGAGATATGATTTTTGCAAGTTTATTGACGAAAACTATTTTTCTGAAAATGTAACACCCCGCCTACTCAGAACACAATATTGTCCGCTTTGCCCGCAGGCTCACGGCTTTGTTTTTGTGGCCTCATTTGAAGACTTCCCGGCAGGTCACCCAAGCCAGTACTACTCTCACATGAGCACGCTTAACTGCCAGTTCCTAAGAACCCCACTCGCAGTAGACCACAAAACGCGTTGTGTCATTGTAAGGCGAATGTTATCTTATGAGCCCAGCATCTCTCCAGGCCACAGCCGATGTGGGATTTGCCTAGGGTGTTACAACCCCCTTAGGGACTCATCGTCCTCGATGAGGTTTGCCCCACCATCCCGAAGGGCTCAGGAGTGATACCACTTGTAACACCCCGCCTTACGCAGACCACAATATTGTCCGCTTTGCCCGCAGGCTCACGGCTTTGTTTTTGTGGCCTCATTTGAAGACTTCCCGGCAGGTCACCCAAGCCAGTACTACTCTCACATGAGCACGCTTAACTGCCAGTTCCTAAGAACCCCACTCGCAGTAGACCACAAAACGCGTTGTGTCTTTGTAAGGCGAATGTTATCTTATGAGCCCAGCATCTCTCCAGGCCACAGCCGATGTGGGATTTGCCTAGGGTGTTACAGAAAATTTCGTGCTGTTGGACGATTTTCGTTGGACAAACCGAGGCGTTAGACGTAACCTAGAGAAGCCGAGCTATCAAAAATATATTAGTACATACTAAGATGAATCCGTGGATATAAAGAACGAAGAAAATGAACTTATAAAGACAAAGATATTCACGTTTCAATATCGGCATAATCTTATATATTTTGACAGCTTTTAACTAGAGAAATAATAATACTTCTACGTACTAAATCCTAGATTTTCTAGAAATACTACCAAAGTGCCAAATTCATAACTAATGAAGTACTAGTGATTACAAATTTATTTTTACGACTATTAGACGTTATTTCAAGGTTTTCAAAGCAAGGAATATAACACTAACATTCTATATACGATATACTACGACTAGTTTTTATTAGTCTTGTAACACCCTCATTTTTAAGTTTGTCGCAGCGGAAAAGTAATTTGGGTGTTACGGTGAGGATCGAAGTTTTAACCACATAAAACGGTTTAAAAGAAACGTTTTGAAAGTTATTTGTCATTCAAATAATAATTTGGATAAAAGATGAACCATTTGATTTAAAATCTTATGAAAAGATATAAAGGGTATGACAAATTTGATTTTTACACTATTTTAATTTATCAGAGTAATAAATACCCACTCCGTATCTTGTCCTACTCCGTTAAATTACCTGAGATACACATGCTTAAAAGTGTCAACACAAAGGTTGGTGAGTTCATAGAGTTTTAGGAAAAACCCTTTATTTTGTTAGATTTCAGGAATATTTGGTATTAATAATATACAAACAGTAACGAAACAAGTATCGAATATAATCACAAATAAATCATATAAATATTCAATCACATTTAATAAAGAATTAATAATCTTAACATGAGCTGGAAACTCATGATACTAAATCGATCAGATAAACAATTCACGTATGGCCAAACCTATACAGCTGTATCTAAATATATGTTGAATACATATATTCTTTCCTTTATAGATATTGCACCAAGCCTCATGACACGCAAGACGTTAACAGAAGGGGTGTTCTATCAAATCAATGACAGATTTTGCCCTCGTGTAATAGGTGATTTGCCAATTCCTATTTTTACTCAAATATAGTGTATCACGACTAATGCGGCTAACCAATTGCAATTGGCATTCCGTCAAGCATTAGTGGGATCGGAGGTCAATACAAAACAGGTTTCGAATCTGTTCACTATATTCGCGGTCACTTTACAGTGATTAATGGCTCATGATAGAGGGACTATATGGCGATAAGCTAACTTAGGCAATATCAAGAACCTATGGGCTCATTTAGCATAACATCATGAAATCAAGTATCGTATCACAGAGATCAATTTGAAAACAGTATCGTTTGAGTATCAGAAATTCAATTTGGAAATATCATCGCTTGAGTATCAGAAATTCAGTTTGAAAATATCATCGTTTGAGTATCAGAAATTCAGTTTGAAAATATTATCTTTTGAGTATCAGAAATTCAGTTTGAAAATATCATCGTTTGAGTCTCAGAAATTCAGTTTGAATATATTATCATTTGAGTATCAGAAATTCAGTTTGAATATTTCGCCAGTAACACATTTATATCACATACCACAATAATCGAATTGAGAACATTTTCATATGAGTATCAATATTTCAGTCAATAAATTCTTCAATAAATATATATTTCACATACCACAATAATCACATTGGAAACATTAACATATTTTAAATCAGAATTTATATTATTTTAATATCAATTAGGAAATTGATTTGAATCATGTATTTTATTTTATTTCATATACTTATCAAGTTATCAAAGTATATGTAAGCATGTATCTCCCCCAATGAGTTAAAAACAATTATTGGAAATGGGGCTATGACTCACCTGGATTGATTTGGAAACGATGAAAATAAAATAGGATGAGATTTATGGGAACGATTATGGAAACGTCTTTGATACGGAACCTGATAAATAAATTTATCAGAGAATATAACCAAATACTATTTGGTAAATACGAACGAATAACGAATAATATTTATTCGTTATGACGAATAGATGATGTGCAGTGTAATTATTATGTCATGCATGATATGATAAAATACTTTATTTAAAATATCTATCGTAGTTTTACCTTTTTAAACGTAAGTAAAAATATTAACTTTTGAATTATCGTTATATATATAATTAACGTAAAAATAAATAATATATATATAAAACGTAATAAAAATGCATATGACGTGATGGTTGCCGTAAAATAGAAAATAAAATAAGAATGTCAAATAGATTATGCGTAGTCCTTGTCCTTTTCCAATTTTACAATTTTTATACTAACGGCGTTAGCGTCACACCGTTAGTCCTTTTTATATATATTTTACAATTATAGTCCACTACATGTCCAATATTACAATCTAAGCTTGTAACAATCCAATATTATCAATTTTTATCCTAACTTTCTGTTTCTACATTTTTAGTCCTTTATTTTCACAGCTTTCACTTTTAGTCCCTATAGGTGTCGTCGCGTTACATTTTTAGAACAAATTTGCAAAAATGATTATAAAAATTTTATGAAAATTTCTGTGGCTTCTTTTATTAATTTCAAGCTTATTTCAACTGTTTATTTTATAAAAAGCTAATTTATTTAGCTTATGGGCCTTATTCGAACCAAACAAAAGCCCATTTTAAAAATTTAGAGGCGTGGGCATGAAAATTATTTTGGGCTTGAACTTGGGCTTCCTTTGTGATTCTAAAAATATATTTTATGGGCCCAGTGGGCTGTTTTATTGTAAAATCTTATTGGGCTTTAAATAAGCCCAATCGACAAACTTAAGTTTTTAATATTAATTTGGTTTGAAAAATCCGGTTTGTGTCGATTCTCTTTGGCTCGATTATGGTGTCAAAACGTGAATATTTTTACAAGTCGTGTATATGAAACTAATAGTTTTCTAGGTGGTCTATTAGGTCGAGCAAAAATATTGAGTGCTTGTTACATGAAATTAAAAGTTATACGATGCTTTTGTAGGTTGTTTGAATCGTTTATATATTTTGGAAAACATGAAATATTACTAAGTGTTGTAACAAATTTTTATACGATGGATTATGATTCGAAAATGATTTATTTGATGCATGTAACGTGAGAATAAACGTGAAGTGTGTGTGCTACATGACTCCTAGGCCTTCCAAGATAGAGGCTAGTCACGTTATGTGTACTATATAACAATATTTACGTGAAATATATATATGAAATGATATACGTTCAAAATAAAATAAATATAGTGCATGACATAATTTTAACGTGTGAAATGGATTCAAGATGATAAGAAATAACTTACAACACCTTAGAGGTGGTAGAGAATCGTGTGAAATGGAAGAAAAACACAAGATTGGTTCACGGTGCAACAAAACCCAATATCGAATTTGATATAACTCGATACACTCTTACTTATTTTTAAACCTTCTTTTACTCCTGGTTGAATTAGTGATATAGAAGAAAGTATTTGAGAAAATTTTGAGTTTATTTGAGGTAAGAAACAAAGTGGGAAACTAGGTAGATATAGAATCAATTTTAAGATACGTAATGTGCAAAATTTCAAGGAAACAATCTTACTATTGCATGTCAGTGACACAAAGATGATAGGACAAATTATATGGTTATAATATGTAATGTGAGAGCACAGAACATGGGAATTGTTTGGATGATTCATGGTTATGTCGACCAACATTATTTTCATGTATACGATTTACAAAATCGTTTACCACTTGTATATACTTGATCATCTTCGACATTTGAGCATAGAATCATCTCGGAAATATTATTAGGATCATTTAGAAACAAACCGGGATTAAAACGGTTAAGAAATGAATATTTTATGAATCGATTGAATTGATTTTTGTTCGATCACTTTGCCACTTAAAAATGTATCAAACGTCGTCCAATGAACTTGGGATTTGACACACTAATATTTGGCTAGGTGGTGAACGAGACGGTGCAAAAATATATATATGTCGTGTGTACGAATTAAAAATAAACGAGACGTTTTGATGCATGTTTGGTCGAATTATATGTAAAATTTAGAAATAAAATGGGTTAATTTATTTGGGCCGGTTGGGCTTATGAAAGATCAAGGCCCATTTTATTTTGTGATTAATTTTGTTAATTATGATTAGTGAATTATTAATATTTTGTTAATTGTGTCGAGAACTTGTTTTGTCGTTTGACGAATTTTGCAATATCGTAATTGTGACCAATTTAATATACAAAGAAAAATTTAAATTTCTCCGTAAAAATGGTTATTACAATAATGACAGAGATTATTTATTTAATTAACCGAAGTTAATTATACGAATTTTTGCGAGGTTTTACAAGTCTAGTTGGACTTATTTTTCCTAAGTATGGAATATATTTTACTATGACTATAACTAGTATTTTCAAGTCATGAGTGGTATAGGTATCATGTGCATGCATATTCTCTACATCATTTCATGATCTAAATTAGATCATTATCATTCATCATAGGTTGCGGTTGATTTCGTTTCTTGTTGTCCCTATCATTTCATCTCATAGCATCATCACTTCGAGGTGAGTTTTCATAGCCCCATTTTTAATTCAATATTTTGATTTCAAATCCCACGGGGGAGAATACATTGCATCACTTATTTTTGTACATGCCAAAGTAGCTAAATCTTCATTCATTGCTTAAGTTGCTATCATACCATATTAAGTCCTCTTTATATTATCATGGACCGTTAATTTGCCTTTAAGCGAGAGTGAGTGAATAGATCTATTGAGGGTGACTCCTCCATTCGTGTTTGGGTTGCTCCAACGGGTACGAATGCATTTCATGTCTAACATTATTAGAGTGGCTGGTAACCACTCATTTGGGGCGAAATTCTTATTATGTCTAGCTTCGGGGTCATGAGTTTAAGAGCCAATGTAACTTCATTTTGACATCAAGTCACCTTGTTTTCTACTTATGGCCATTGTACATACATTTTAACTTATAACTCTATGGAATTCACCAACTTTATGTTGACCATTTTAGCAATGTATTTTCAGGTTATTAAGGTAGCTCATGTTGCATGCATTTGGACCTTCATGGAGTCGCGGAGTCGACGTGTCTCACTATTATTTCATGCACTTATGATACGGTTGATCTAGTATGACTTATTTTACCTAAATTGGCAACACCTTTTGGGACATATGTTTTGTAAACTCTGAATGTTTTAATGATCAAACGCTGTATTTTCGAATCGACACTTTAGGTCGTTCAATATGACTGTAACTGTGATGCTATGGCAGTCACCCCCTGGTATTCCATTCCGCTGCCATTCAAGTATTTTGGGGGTGTGACAGATTGGCATCAGAGCTAAGGTTATAGCGAACTAGGATGTATCTTGGACCCTAGACTATAACCACATCATCATAGCATCTCATCATTTTATCATAAGTGCATATTCACTACATATGTTGTTTCATGCACACACTGTGCGAGTTATTTATACCCATATTCGTATATATATAATTATATTGACCTGGTTCACAAGTAACATGTCTTCAGATACTCACCCTGTCATCCTTTTACCGGATTCCGACATTGAAGATGCCTTGTCATCTTCCACTACCATTGTACCACCAGTTGCACTTACACCACCATTAGCACCATTGATTTGTTATAGGAACGGGGTTTTCCTATCATTCAGCCCATACTTAGATTGCCGTTTGGCAGAGTACTCAGACTTAATCTTAATGGACCTATTAGGATGCTTATTGCAAAGAAGATAGTATGTTTTCTTTCCTTCACTAGTAGGGCGATTACTACTCAGGTACTACCACCACCGTCAGCTACTTATTTCACTATTGGTCGTCCCATAGTGCGTACTTCAGTTTTACCTCTTAGATGTCGCGATATAGCGCGAAAGAGGGTAGTATTCCATTCACTATTATCACCATCGTCTCCTAACTCACCACTAGGATCTCATCGTCAGCAACTTTGTTCTCATCATCTAAAGCACCACCAACACCATCACATCTCAGAGACCCTACACCCATATATGACAGGCCGCTTAAGAAGCAACCACTATTTGACATACCATTACCATCTACCACACGTTACACCACCTTATAGGTTTGAGGTTGGTGAGAGTTTGAGAGCCTCTACTGCTTGACAACCTACTACTCTTCATCGTTAGACGATGATCTCTAATTATTTGAGATTACCCACGAGTGTTTGGACGATACACTCTGAATAATACCACAAGCCTCACAGACACAATAAGAATTGCAACAAATCGCCCAAGGGTGACATCTATCACAAGGACTCTATACTATCTTAGATATGATCGACTCATACCTCCATAACACAATAGACCAACAAGATGCTTTGAACGGTATTATACCATCATAATGGAACTCATCACAACTCTCCCTTCATTATCAAGTTTGATTACACCACATTCTAAGTCGATAATCACATCATTAGTCGCTCTAGCAACACTCCACCGACCAATGTGGTCACATTAGTAGTTTTAACATATAATTACAACTTTGGGAAGATGCAAGTAAGACAATAGGATTAATAAAGACGAAGATGTCTTTACGATTAAATGGTCATGTTGACCAAGATAAAAGTGACTACCCTAGTTTTCGTGTTTCGGAGATAATAACAATTCAAGTAAAGTCAAAGCCAAATTAAAGTTTTGTACAAACAAAAAGATTTCTTGCAAACCTTACGAAGTACGACAGATTATTGAGTTTCAATGGTTGGATTAAAACTCAATTTTTTTTATTTTAGCAACAATCTTCTTGAATTCCCTTTTTCCAAAGACATATATATATATATATATATATATATATATATATATATATATATATATATATATATATATATATATATATATATATATATATGAGATATATTTTTTATCAAAATACAAAATATTTCATAGTCACATCTTTTACATAACGATATTCATTACAAACTTCAAATAAAGTCACTCCAAAATACACTTATGATCAATATTTCACAATGTTTCACTCAAATAAATGTTGTTAATTTTAGAAACCATATCTCCAAGAAGGAACACGCATAACTCATGAACGAATCTCGAAAGCAACCACTATACCTACTTACTATTTGACTTTAGATGCGAAAGAAACCCCTCTACCAGAGATTACCAATATTGATACACCATGCCTTAACACCACTACTTCAAATTACGACTTTTTCGCTCATTCCATATTATAAGACCCTCATGTAACACCCCCATTTTTAAGGTTTGTCGCAGCGGAAAATTTATTTGGGTGTTACGGTGAGGATCGAAGTTTTAACCACATAAAATGGTTTAAAAGAAACATTTTGAAAGTCATTTGTCATTTAAATAATATTTTTGATAAAAGAGGAACAATTTGATTTAAAATCTTTTAAAAAGATATAAAGGCTTGTAAAAATGACAAATTTAATTTTTACACCATTTTAATTTATCAGAGTAATATATGCCTACTCCGTGTCTTGTCCTGCTCCGTTAAATTACCTGAGATACACATGCTTAAAAGTGTCAACACAAAGGTTGGTGAGTTCATAGAGTTTTAGGAAAATCCCTTTATTTTGTTAGATTTCAGGAATATTTTGTATTAATAAAATACAAACAGTAACGAAACAAGTATCGAATATATTCACAAATAAATCATATAAATATTCAACCACATTTAATAAAAATTCAATAATCTTAACATGAGCTGGAAACTCATGATACTAAATCGATCAGATAAACAATTCACATATGGGCGAACCTATACAGCTGTATCTAAATATATGTTGAAAACATATATATTTCCTTTATAGATATTGCACCAAGCCTCATGACACCAAAGCTTAACCAAAAGGGGGTGTTCTATCAAATCAATGACAGATTTTGCCCTCTATGCGTAGGTGATCTGCCAATTCCTACATGTCTACGAATATAGTGTATCACGACTAATGCGGCTAACCAATTGCAATTGGCATTCCGTCAAGCATTAGTGGGACAGGGGGTCAATCCTTAACAGGTTTCGAAGCTGTTCACTATATTCGCACTCACTTTAATGTGGTTAATGGCTCATGATTGAGGGGCTTCATGGCGATAGCTAACTTAGGCAATGACTTAATGGGCTCATTTAGCACACAACATGAAATCAAGTATCGTATCACAGAAATCCATTTGAGAACAGTATTGTTTGAGTATCAGAAATTCAATTTGAAAATAGTATCGCTTGAGTATCAGAAATTCAATTTGAAAATAGTATTGCTTGAGTATCAGAAATTCAGTTTGAAAATAGTATCGCTTGAGTATCATAAATTCAATTTGAAAATAGTATCGCTTGAATATCAGAAATTCAGTTTGAAAATAGTATCGCTTGAGTATCAGAAATTCAGTTTGAAAATAGTATCGCTTGAGTATCAGAAATTCAATTTGAAAATAGTATCGCTTGAGTATCAGAAATTCAATTTGAAAATATCATCTTTTGAGTATCAGAAATTCAGTTTGAATATATCGCCAGTAACACATTTACATCATATATCACAATAATCGAATTGGGAACAATTTTCACATGAATATCAATATTTCAGTCAAATAATTCATCAATATAGATTTTTCACATATCACAATAATCACATTGGAAATATCAATATATTATAAATCACAAATTATATTATTTTAATATCAATTAGGAAATTGATTTGAATCATGTATTTTATTTTATTTCATATACTTATCAAGTTATCAAAGTATATGTAAGCATGTATCTCCCCCAATGAGTTAAAAACAATTATTTGAAATGGGGCTATGACTCACCTGGATTGATTTGGAATTGATGAAAAGTAAGATAGGATGAGATTTATGGGAACGTCTTTGACACAGAACCTGATAAATATATTTATCAGAGAATATAACCAAATACTATTTGGTAACTACGAACGAATAACGAATAAACATTATTCGTTATGACGAATAGATGAGGTGCAGTGAAATTTTTATTATGTCATGCATGATATGTTAAAATACTTTATTTAAAATATCCATCGTAGTTTTACCTTCTTAATCGTAAGTAAAAATATTACCTTTTTAAATATCGTTATATATATAGTTAACGTAAAAGTAAATAATATATATATAAAATAAAACGAAAATGCATATGACGTGAGGGTGGCCGTAAAATAGAAAATAAAATAAGAATGTCAAATAGATTAAGTGTAGTCCTTGTCCTTTTTCCAATTTTACAACTTTTATACTAACGGCGTTAGCGTCACACCGTTAGTCCTTTTTATATGTATTTACAATTTTAGTCCACTACATGTCAAATATTATAATCTAAACTTGTAACAATATTATATTATCAATTTTTATCCTTTCTTTCTGTTTCTACATTTTTAGTCCTTTGTTTTCACAGTTTTCACATTTAGTCCCTATACGTGTCGTCGCGTTACATTTTTAGTCCTATTTTTGCAAAAGTGATTATAAAAATTTTATAAAAATTTCCGTGGCTTCTTTTATTAATTCCTAGCTTATTTCAACTGCTTATTTCATAAAAAGCTTATTTTTTTTAGCTTATGGGCCTTGATTCGAACCTAACTAAGGCCCATTTAAAATTTTAGAGGCGAGGGCATGAAAATTCTTTTGGGCTTGAACTTGGGCTTACTTTGTGATTTTAAAAATGTATTTTATGGGCCCAGTGGGCTGTTAAAACGCAAAGTCTTGTTGGGCCTTGTTTAAGCCCACTCGACAAACTATTAGTTTTTATATAAATTTTGATTTGAAAAATACGGTTTGTGTCGATTCACTTTGGCTCGATTTGCTTGTCAAAACGTGATTATTTTTACAAGTTATATAAACGAAACTAATAGTTTTCTAGGTGGTCTATTAGTACGTAGAAAAATATGATATGCTTGTTACGTGAAATAAAAAGATATACGTCGTTTTTGTATGGTGTTTAGATCGTTTTTATATATAAAAAAAATGACTTAGAAATATTTTTATGTATGCATGATTTTATACGTGTATATAAGAGTTCAAAACAAATAAATATGATGCATGTACAATAACTTTAAACGTATTTTAAGCGTGATACGTGACTCCTAGGCCTTCCAAGATAGAGGCTAGTCACGTAATACTTTCTATATGTATATACGTACGTAAATATTAATGCAAAGTTAATATATGTTTGAAAAATAATAAACATGATGCATGTAATGAAAGTAACGAGTAGTATGAGATGAGAAGGATTGGAAACGACTTACTACACCTCTAGGGTGGTAGAGAGTCGAGAGAAACGGATGAAAAGAGTAGTATAGATACACGTTCGACTAGAATAGACAAGTATGGATCGTATAACAAGAAGTTACAAACGTCTTGCTTCCAACTGTACTCGTATGGTTCTCTTGAGGTTTTTAAATTATCTTAGAATGGAGAAAGAGTAGAAACGATTTGTGATGAGGAAGGAAATGAAAGGTCGATCGGTATGTATATATATATATGAAAATTTGAGTTGCAAATGGTACAAATAATTGTGAGGGACAAGCACAACTATGCATTGCCAGAGAATAGAAATCCTAAGGTACTAGAGTAGTATTTTAAATTGATTTGTGAAAGGTAGACAAACATAAATCGTCCTTGTGAGTTCTTAATATGTCGACATCCATTTTTATTAGCAAACGAGTTGCTCATTTGCGTTTTAAGGAGTCTTAGTCGATCATAGTAAATATTCATACATGAAGACATGATATAAACATTATTTAGAACTCATAGGAATAAACGGGGATTAAAACGGTTTAGAAATGAATTTTGTATGAATCGTTTGGGTCGATTCATAGCTAAACGGAATGCCTCTTAAAAACGTATCAAACCTCAACGTGTGAACGTGAAATTCGACACACTAATAGTTGGCTAGGAGGTTAACGAGAATGTGCAAAAATATTGGTAGGTCGTGTGTACGAAATAAAAATAAACGAGACGTTTTGTGGCTTACTTAGTCGATCTATACGAAATTTTATAAAATAAAATGGGTTTATAGTTTGGGCCGGTTGGGCTTAGGGAGATTAAGGGCCCGTTGGATTTTATAAATTTTAGTAATTAAGTTTTTGTTAATTAGGTTTAGTGTAATTAATGTTTTGTTAATTGTGTCGATAACTTGTTTTGTCGTTTGACGAATTTGACAGTATCGTAATTGTGACCATTTTAATATACAAAGAAAATTTTAAATTTCCCCGTAAAAATGGTAATTACAATAATGACAAGGATTATTTATATAATTAACCGAAGTTAATTATACGAATTTTCGCGAGGTTTTACAGTACCCACATGTCATTCTGAATTTCGTCCCAAAATTCAAATTTAATGTGATTACTTGAGTAAAGAATTTTTGAACAGAGGTTGTCGGGAGATTTCTTTTCCTAAAAATACGGAAACGGGATTCAGTTAGATTTACTTGTACCCAACAAGATAAGGTAACTGAAGTATTTAAGGGTTGTGAATATTTGAAATTAGTGGTCATGAATAGTAAAATAACGGCTAGTAATAGTGACCCAACGGTCGGGAATAGTGCCCAACGGTCACAATTCTAGCCTATATATACCACTTCAATTTTTCCACTCCTTCCATCAACCATTTTCCTCTCATTTTCCATCAAAATGCCGCATATCATAACCATCTTAGCGATTGTGTACGTCGTCCTTGTTGCTATCTACTTGGCGTACGCTCCGGATGAAGACTTTGGATTCTTGGTCGCGATTTTGATGTTTGTCGTACCCCTGACTATCCTTGCTATTACCGTCGACAAGATCTGGGGGTAAAATCTTAAGCTATGGTCGTTTTAGATTAAGTTCTTGTTATGTTTTTATGTATTTTCTTGTAACGAATAAGAAATAAACTCGTTTTATTTTTAAGAATTTGTCTCATTATTGTTTTTAATATTTGGTTTATATTTATTTTTCAGCATCATTAAAGTGATTCATCCTGTGGTGGCTCTTGCTATAATTTTGTTGGTGGTAGTCTTATTTATCATCGCGGATCAACCTATTGAAGATTCTTTTGTTTGTATTGTAATAATTGTAACGATAGCACTTCCGATGCTAATTATTTGTTTATGTATTAACTTTCATAGATTTTAAATAAAAATTTTGCTTTTGATGTCTTTTGTTAGTTATTGTGAATTATTGGTGTTTTCTTGCTTGGGCTTTTGTTGATTTCTATCATAATGGTGATGACATATGATAGGTTATTTGTTATAGCTTGTTCAATGTATTATGAACAATTTATTTTAGCTTTTTATCTTGCTTTTGAATGAAGATTGTTATTAATTTATTTGAAAATATCATTATTCCTTTCATAACATAATTTTTCCTAAATTATACATAGTTGATCAGGTTATGTATAATTGAGGACCAAATAATGTGATGTTTGGTTCAATCATATATTTCTATAAATTGTTTTAGATGGTGTTCAACGTGCTATTTTTATAATGTAACACGTAATTTCTTGTTGAAATAAAGTGGATTTTTTTTTTTTTTTTTTTTGGATTCATATTATAATTCAAAAATTTATGGAGTAATTATTGTATATTGTTATTTGATAGATGAGATAGAAATTGAAATTAACTTAGATTATTATTATTATGAAATATTACAAGGGAGATTTTTCGATACAGTAGAAAGGTTATTGTCTAAGTTACATTCATAGTAACTTGAAGTGAAATACAGGAAAGAAATACAACTTAGGAAATTTTAAACTAGATTTTATTTATCTTCAACAGGAATTTACTCATCTGTTCCAAATCTAGTTGCCATTTTCCTTGATACCATCAAGGTCCTTAAAGATTCTTCATTTTCTTGTAAAGGTCTTGGCTTTCCAATTAACATTGTAGTTTGGACATCGTTTCACATGATGACCATGTCCACCACATCCGTGACATACAATGGTTGTTGGTTGTACTTTCACTTCCTTAGTCCTGCAGCTAATTGTTTTATGACCTAATTTCTGACATTTCATGCATCTAACCCTACATTTCCCGATGTGATGCAGGTTGCATTTCTTACACCAGGGTAGAGTTCCAAGATAACCACTTCCAGAAACAGGTGCAACAAGACAATTTCTATTAGCTATCTGATTGATTCCCAGTTGATGTTGATACTTCATACGGTTTTCTAGATGTTTGCGATATCGATCTTGAGCATTGAAGATGTTGCAGTAGACGGGATTGACGGTTCCTGTGTCGGGTAGCTTCCTCTTCTGATTACTTCCATTTGGTAACATTCCATGCCTAATTCCTTGATGATGGTTGAGGGTAGGGTTGATCATTCCTTCTTGAATCTTTAAGTGAGGTGGGCTATACTTCATGAAACTTACAGGGTTTTGATTACCAAGTATACTCGTCTCTCCTCTCGGATAAACTAAGGTAGTCCCTTCTAGTACCACCGACACTATGTCATTTACCAATTTCTGGATAGCTCCAGGAGTCATGGAAATTTCTGATGATGATTGATATGCATTGTTCATGTTGTCCATTTTCTGTAAACATAAATGAAACTCAACATTAGAATCCATATAATATCAGAAAAATTTAAATAATGAAGTTAATTATTTCATTGATGATAGACTGAATTGACTCCCTACTGTAATCTAATTTCAAGATGTCTTTGTTGTATCATTTTATTAATGATCAACTCTTGATATGGGATTACTAAGGAACAAACCGACTTGTCTATTTCAAATGAAGTTTAATTATCTTTTCTTCATTCTTTAATTCCACTTTCAAAAATTGATATTTAGACGATTCTTAAAGTTTTAGGTTAATTATGAAAATTTTTAAGAAATCTTAACAATTATTAAGAAATCTTATGGTAGATTTGAATAATATTACAAATGCAATTAAAATATTAATAACTTGATCGATTGTCTTTGCAAGATAAACGATACAAGGTCTTTTATTAATACTTCATTGATCTGAATAAAATCATTTGGTTATTATAGAAATAACAAATGATGAGATTTTTGCATGAAACATGGGGATTCATTTCATGCATGATTTATACGGAAGAAAAGATTGAATCATAACATAAAGATATAACAGAAAGGATGTTATTATACAATATGTTTTGATTACACGTTCTGAAGTTTCAGAATTATTGAATATTACAAGAAATATTAACCAAGTCTATTTGGTTTATTAGGAACAACAAGGGAACTTGTAAAATTCAAGATTAGTTACGCGTGTGACGTAAATATCTAATTTCTTTCTCAAGTTCAAGTTGTGCAGCTTCCATGTTTGAGAAACGTTCTTGACACATGTTCATTTGGTTTGCCAACATACTCTCTAATGCGGCAATCTTTTGACCCTGATTTCTGGCTACATCTCTGGCCATCCATAGGGTTCTCTCAATATCTCCAATTCTTACATGTGTTTGACCGTGTTCTCTTCTTGCACAACGAACCCTGGAGTCCAAACTTCCAAGTTCCTGGTTGGTGTTGTTCTTTATTTCATTAATCTTCATCCCTATCTCACATATTGTTTGCCTTTCAGCATCAGCCCTCTTGAACAATGCGTCAAGGTTACGGTCGTACCATTCAAATTGAGTTGGTCGTAACCCTTTCAGCTGTTCAGTGTGAGCATCCAATATGTCGGCATGTCGATAAATAAGATTCCATATTGATTCTGGAGTACTTATACCGTAGTCGGGAGAGTTAGGTGAAGATAAATTATTTGGAGAATTAGGTATTGTAGAATCTGAAGTATAAGGTAACGGAGAAATTGGTTCAACATTCGTCCATGATATCTCTTGGCTCGAACCTTGTCCAACTTCGAATGTTGCCTGGCCACCAATCAAATTTTCATGTGATTCGGTAGCTCTCCGGATTCTTTGACGTAAAGGTGAACGAATAGGTGACGACGGAGGTGATCTCGGATTGAGTTCTATATTAGGTTGGGATTTTATTATTTGTACGTAAGGATCTTCATTATTTGGAGAATTCTTATTGATTGACGAGGTATTACTATTATGGAGAGTAGAATTGATATTCACGGGCGTTCCTGAAGACATGCTACAGTAGTAACCCAAGAATAATATTTTATGAGTATTTTGTATGTTAAAGATATAACAGTACAGATGAAATAACAATTGTATATGAGTAACTATTAAGCATGTAAGATAATCTCAACAAATAAAGTATGGAGCACGACAGTCTGCAGACACGGAGGGCATAAAATATTATGGTGAAAAATCATTATTTTGAAAATGAAGTTATAGTTTTAATGTTTGAAAACATTTAATTCTCTATAACTGTAGCTCTGGTACCAATCTGTAACACCCCCATTTTTAAGGTTTGTCGCAGCGGAAAATTTATTTGGGTGTTACGGTGAGGATCGAAGTTTTAACCACATAAAATGGTTTAAAAGAAACATTTTGAAAGTCATTTGTCATTTAAATAATATTTTTGATAAAAGAGGAACAATTTGATTTAAAATCTTTTAAAAATATATAAAGGCTTGTAAAAATGACAAATTTAATTTTTACACCATTTTAATTTATCAGAGTAATATATACCTACTCCGTGTCTTGTCCTGCTCCGTTAAATTACCTGAGATACACATGCTTAAAAGTGTCAACACAAAGGTTGGTGAGTTCATAGAGTTTTAGGAAAAACCCTTTATTTTGTTAGATTTCAGGAATATTTGGTATTAATAAAATACAAACAGTAACGAAACAAGTATCGAATATATTCACAAATAAATCATATAAATATTCAATCACATTTAATAAAAATTCAATAATCTTAACATGAGCTGGAAACTCATGATACTAAATCGATCAGATAAACAATTCACATATGGGCGAACCTATACAGCTGTATCTAAATATATGTTGAAAACATATATATTTCCTTTATAGATATTGCACCAAGCCTCATGACCCCAAAGCTTAACCAAAAGGGGGTGTTCTATCAAATCAATGACAGATTTTGCCCTCTATGCGTAGGTGATCTGCCAGATTAGGACCCGCACCAAACAGTCAGACTTCTGGACACATCAGTTCAGGACTCGTGCCTAACGGAGCTCAGTCAACAAACACGGACAAACCTTCAGAACAAGAACTGGAAAATTTCTTTGAGTTAATTTTTGATGCATATTATGGTGGAACTTCGACAAATGCATCTCCACAACATTCCGCTGCACCCGCTCAAAATCATCATCCACCACCACCACCACTAGATGCATCTACAACAATCGAAGCTGAAGCACCAACTACCTCAACATCATCTACATCTACTCAAGCCACTCCAGTACTTGACACTGAACTACCAAGAATTGATGAGCAAAATCAAAACACAAATTTTCAAGAAGAACCAACAAATAATTCAAACGATGTTGCGTTAGAAGAAGGAGAAGAAGTATTTGAAAACCCGTTTGCAACAGACTCTGCTGAATCTTCCTCAAGGTTACAAGAACCATCCAACACACATACGTTAAACCCAAGGTACCCTTCTACGTTTCAATGGACAAAAGACCATCCAATAGAACAAGTTATTGGTGAACCTTCAAAGCCAGTTCAGACAAGGAGACAACTTGCCACCGATCTCGAATTGTGCATTTACATTTGCTCAATAAGCCTCAAAGAACCAAAGAACATTCGGGAAGCAATGGCAGAATACCCTTGGATAGAAGCGATGCAGGATGAACTTCTTCAATACCTGTTACATGATAGTTGGGAACTTGTTGAACGACCACTTGATAAACGAGTTCTTGATCTCAAGTGGTTGTGGAAGAACAAACTGGATGAGGAAATGACTGTAATTCGCAACAAAGCTCGTCTCGTGGCTAAAGGTTATCCACAAGAAGAAGGGATAGATTTCGAAGAATCATTCGCGCCTGTAGCTAGACTTGAAGCAGTCCGGATTTTCTTAGCCTATGCAGCTCACAAAAACATCACAGTCTATCAGATGGACATTAAGACAACTTTCTTGAATGGAACTCTGAAAGAAGAAGTGTATGTGAGTCAGCAAGAGGGATTCATCGACAAAGATCATCCAGACTACGTCTACAAGCTTAAGAAAGCCATATATGGTTTAAAACAAGCTCCAAGAGCGTGGTATGACGAACTATCATCTTTCTTGCTAAAAAACAATTTCACAAAAGGAACGGTTGATGACACCTTGTTTATCAAAAAATTCAAAGATGACATTTTGATCGTTCAAATTTACGTGGACGACATAATTTTTGGATCAACCAATCCTAACCATTCAAAATAGTTTGAAAATCTCATGAAAAGCAAATTTGAAATGTCCATGATGGGGGAACTAAAATTGTTTCTTGGTTTACAAATACATCAATCCCCTCGTGGTATTTTTATCAATCAAGCTAAATATACAATAGAGATTTTGAAAAAACATGGAATGGAAAATTGTGATTCTGTTGGTACTCCAATGGTCACTTCACCAAAAATTGATGCTGATTTGTTTGGGAAACCCGTCGATCCGAAGAAATATCGGAGCATGATCGGTTCTCTCATGTACCTAACTGCTAGCCGACCCGATATTCAATTTGCTGTTTGTTTGTTAGCACGGTTTCAGGCAAAGCCTACCGAACTTCACGTCAAAGAGGTTAAAAGGATCTTTCGGTATCTACGAAGAACCATTAACATGGGACTTTGGTATCCGAAGGATTCGGGGTTTAATCTAACAGCCTTTTCAGATGCCGACCATGCAGGAGATCAAGTTACAGCAAAAAGTACATCAGGTGGAGCACAATTTTTGGGTGAAAAGCTAGTAAGCTGGTCGTCAAAGAAACAGGATTGTACTGCGCTATCAACCGCCGAAGCCGAGTATGTGTCTCTATCTGCGTGTTGTGCCCAAGTTCTTTGGATGCGGACACAGCTCACAGATTATGGCTTTACTTTTGATAGAATACCTATGTATTGTGACTCAAAAAGTGCCATAGCCATCTCGTGCAATCCCGTACACCACTCTAAGACGAAGCATATCAAAGTCCGCTACCATTTCATCAAAGAACACGTGGAAGAGGGTACTGTTGAATTATTTTTCGTTAAGACTGATTATCAACTCGCCGATCTATTTACTAAAGCCCTTCCAAAAGAAAGGTTTGACTATTTAGTTCGACGAATTGGCATGCGAAGCCTAACTCCTGAGGAGCTAGTACATCTTCTCGAATCTTCTTGAAAAATGTTTTCAAAAACGCTTCGCTGTAAATATTTTTTGAAAAAACAAAATACAAAATTTGAAAAACCAACAAAAACAAAATACAAAAATATAAAATTTCAAAAAATACAAAAACAATATAAAAACAAAAAATCCAAAAATATTCTTCTCACGACATGTCTCTCGTATAAATCAATATTCTGTACGTTTCTAGAAATGTCATTCAACAATGATACGGACATGTACAGATGCTTGAGCGGGAGTTCTTTTTATTGTTTTTCTAAAACATGTCGTTTCTCAAAACTTTCTTCACAATGGCTTTCGTATACTTCAGTACGAAACCCGGACCCGAATGATGACTTCTGATTATTTCAAATCAAGGACTCGTATTTTCAAGGACGAAATCTTTTTCAAAAAGTTCGAGTCTAAACAAACGAAAAAGACTTCAAACAAAAACTCGTTTTCAAAATAGTAATCTTGAGCACTTTTTCAAGATTCATCAAAAGATTTTTCAAAATCTTTCAAATGAGTGCTCAAGATAACTCCCTCAAAACCCTTAATTGATTTTCAAATGTGCTATCATTAAGGGGGAGTACAAAAACAAAATGTTCCGAATTCATGCAAAATGAAATCTGTCTATCTCTTCAAAAAGCTTTTTCTTAATCAGTTGATATCAAAAATATTCCGATATGCTATTTTTGAGGGGGAGAAGACATGATTAAAATGTGATCAAAGATGTTTAAAGCTTGTGACTGAATCTCAAAAGAGCTCGACTCAGAATGTACCAATGAATTGGCGGAGCTTAAAATGTCAGTAATCGAAAAGACTTGTCCTGGACGGGTAATAATTTCAAGCTAGTCTAACTAGTGATGTAAGCGTGTCTCGAATAGGACTTGTCTGAGTAGAATGTACCGTATCGAGAGACTTTCTTTGGACTTGATCAGGACGGGTAATAACTTCAAGCTAGTCTAACTAGTGATGTAAGCGTGTCTCGAATCGGTCATGTTCACTGAAAGTGGATCAATTCAAAAAGTGCAAACTCCTCACGCATGTGCAAATTTCTTAAAAAATTCATGAGCACATGTGAAGGGGGAGTCCTTCAAAAGAAACAAAAACTCTCAAAGTGTCAAAAAAAATGTGTTTATATTCATAAACACTTTGAGAGATTTTCAATCAAAGGTTTCATGGCAATTATAGGATTCATGGAGTTATAAGGTGACTAAGGTTAGGGAAAACCGTCCTATGATCCGCCAGAGCCGGAGGGATCTACCCAAGGACAATTCCAATAGATTAGAATTAGAAGTCCTTAGGTATGATTGAAAAAAGGAGAAAATGAGAAAGGAGAAAGAAGGGGTTGAAGAATTAAAAAGAAAAGTTATGAAAAAGGGTGAAAAGAAATAGCCCTCCATATGTTCAACCTTAGGGCAGACACCGGGTTCAACTCATATGCTACTGGTTGTTACTAAGGTGACACCGGTATTGAAGACAAAGACGTCATGGACCCAATGACGCGCTGCACTAAACCTTCTAGCCACTCAAGTTCTCTTAAAAGAGCTTGTTTCATTCTCACGGGGAACCGGCATAATCTATTGACCTGTCTCTTAGAGATGGTTGATATTGAAGCAGGAGACCTCTCCCTAATCTCCGCATAGGAAACCAAATGTGCACTTATCGAGTCTAGAGCCCCGAGATTCATCAAAAGATCTCATAGGAACACATGATATTTCTACACTGGTTGTTCATCATTAAGGACGCCAGATGTAAACTTTAGAGTCCTACGCAGATCTTAGCAATCTGCCAGAACATTTATGAGAGGATTCACACTTGTGATTCTCAATGATTGAATGGAAATTCCTGCCAGGGTCGACATCAAGCAGCCCTGACAGCAGGTCACTTCGGTAATTCTTTATGAGTTACGCTTAGTGTTCGCGGTGGTTTCAAACGGTCTACAGTCGTGGAGTGATCCCTAGCGACTCACCCAGTCATTGAGCTACTTAGTAGGTCTCGTAAGCTCTCTCGAGAGTATCTGACATGGGAACGGCCTTGGTAAGGATTAGAAGGAGTCTTCACACTATGCTGTTGACGATCTCTAATTCCTTATCTGTAAGTACCGGTTGATTTATTGCTAACTGTTTACCTGCAGCTATACATCATCTCCATGGCGAAAGATTCCACATGCTCATACATGCATCACAAAGTCAAAGGAAAGTTCTCACAAAGATCAAAGGATAGCAACAGTCAAAGAAAGATTCTACGCCAAAAAAAAAAGGAATCTACAAAGTAAAGTGTTAAAGATCAAAGTGAAAGAACGGAAACAACAAATGCATGTATCACAAAGACTTAAGACGTATGAGCATGTTGGAATGCCAGACAACCACCACAAACACAGAAGTGACGAAAGGCAGATGACATCATTGGATCATATCTTCATCAACAATGAACAAGGAACAATGAACAATGTACACTGACTCATCTAGTGATTCTTAAAAGACGTTAAGAGCTATGAATGATAAAGTTTAAAGACAAAGATGATGACGTCGCGCAACCTCAATGACCAACACTTAGGGGGAGTTTGTTAGGATCATATTTTATTTATAAAAAGTGTCGGTCATTAACGTATAGTTATAGGTTGCTTTAGAATATCATTAAGATGAAGTTTATGTGTATTATTAATGTTTTGTAAAAGTCTAAGGGCTATTAGTGTAATAATGTATAAGTGAGATGATGCCCTAGACTACCACTATATATACTCTTGTAAACCTCATTTATGAGGTTGGTTCTCTTAGTCATTAACAAGGTTATTATTTTCACACACTAGAGTTCCCATCCACTCTCTCTCTCTACTTACTTTCTCTCTCTAGGTTTAGGCTTGAATCATATGTGATAAGGTTGTTCTACGGTCCTACAAGATTTGTTAGGATCATATTTTATTTATAAAAAGTGTCGGTCATTAACGTATAGTTATAGGTTGCTTTAGAATATCATTAAGATGAAGTTTATGTGTATTATTAATGTTTTGTAAAAGTCTAAGGGCTATTAGTGTAATAATGTATAAGTTAGATGATGCCCTAGACTACCACTATATATACTCTTGTAAACCTCATTTATGAGGTTGGTTCTCTTAGTCATTAACAAGGTTATTATTTTCACACACTAGAGTTCCCATCCACTCTCTCTTTCTACTTACTTTCTCTCTCTAGGTTTAGGCTTGAATCATATGTGATAAGGTTGTTCTACGGTCCTACAAGTGGCATCAGAGCTAACCGGGGGCGAATCGTGGTGTTTTTGGGTGTAAAATCGTGTTTTTGGGTGAAAAAATAAATCTGGTTACTATTCATCGATTTTTTATCGAATTTGGTGAAAAATTTTCGAGTTAGGAAATTTTTTATCGAGTTTGGATGTGTTATCGAGTTAGGACTGGATTTCTTTCGAGTTAGGGTGATTTTTCGAGTTTGGGTATCGAGTTATGTGCATGTTTATCGAGTTTGATGCATGATTATCGAGTTTGAGATTTTGTTATCGAGTTTGGAACTCAATTTTGCCGAGTTAAGCTGTTTCACCTAATCGTTTATCGAGTTAGGTTTATTGGTTATCGAGTTAGGGGGAAACTCTGCCCAAATTTTTCAGACTTATCGAGTTAGAAACCAAAGTAAGCTTATCGAGTTTGGAGTTATTGAGTTAGAAACCAAAGTAAGCTTATCGAGTTTGGAGTTTTCGAGTTAGAAACCAAAGTAAGCTTATCGAGTTTGGAGTTATCGAGTTTGGGGTTATCGAGTTTGGGGCTTATCGAGTTTGGAGCTTATCGAGTTAGGACATTATCGAGTTAGCAGAGGTTACAGAGTTAGGTGCTTTGGCGGGAAAATTTGAGTAAAATTTATTTTTGAGAGGAGACTAATCGTTCAATTTTTACGCGAGATTTAAATTTTGGTATAAGGTTGAAAATTTTGGCCCGAAATTCAAATTTTTTGGCCAAAATTCAAATTTTTTCGGTGAAATTTTGCGTAAAAATTTTCAATACTCAAATTTTTCTGGTAACCTTTGCATTGTATTTCTCAGTGATTTCCAAATTATGGGCGAGAAAATTTTCCAATTCTATTTTTGGAGGGAAAATCCGAAATCACTACGAATCAACCAGATTGAATTTCAAGATTCACCAAAAACACACCACGTTTTGCTTAAACGATCCTGATCAAGAATCACAATCAAATGACAACGGCTAGTATCGGATTTTGTGATTATGGGGATAATTCTTTATCACTTTTCTGGGTTTAAAGTTCATTTCAAGGACATGTGTACTTATTTATCTCAAAGTCTAGGGGTGGATGGATGCATGACTTTCGAAGATACTTGTTTGTGCATTCACTAATATTGATAGTGACGAAGACTTGGATTATCTAGTTTTCATAGGTCAAGGGGTGGATGGACGAAGACCTAGATAACTATCACTTAAAGGAGTTACGTTGTAGTGCTCAGTGTCACACGTAGTTGTGGATAATCAAGAGGTGATATACGTCTT
This sequence comes from Artemisia argyi, assembly GCA_030686995.1. Lineage (NCBI taxonomy): Eukaryota > Viridiplantae > Streptophyta > Magnoliopsida > Asterales > Asteraceae > Artemisia > Artemisia argyi. The sequence goes on from CM060703.1 coordinate 242,831,175, forward strand.
ATACTTGATGGTTGGTTGGTTGAAGAGTATATAGTACAAAGAGATTCGATGTTGTACGAACTCTCTACACCGTTCTTAGTTACACCATAGTACAAGATTAAGTCACTTATCTACGGGATGTTTACTTTATAGTCAGATTCGTTATATTGGGTTGTTTCTCTAGTCAGAGGTTATTTACTAGCTGGTTGGAATTTGAAGAGGTCGCAAATAGGTTGAAGAGAAGAGAGGAGATTGTAGATAAAGAGAGTCATATCTTAGTGACATATACTCACAGAATGTGCTCCAAAAAGCTGTTATGGCTTCTAAATTGCATTAGAAGTGTAAAGTACAGGTAATTGTATGGCATGTACACAAGAATATGATGATTCCGATGACTCGCAACCATCAGGAGGGAGAAGAACATACCATAAGAAGTAGTTCCGTCTTCAGTACGTTGGTTGATCGAGGGAACTGTGCTTAATATATGAGAAGTACCATGAGGTACTAAGGATTTGTACATCAGAGCTTATTACCAACCTTCTATGCAATGTTATGTGAGTTATGTTGTTATGCTGCTACCCGAACGACAACCATGGTACAAACACTTTTCAATCTACCTTATCCGCTGCGAGATGAAAGGAGAGTTGTCGGTTCAGGAGGGAGCAGAAAAAGAATAAAGGCTCACTAGTTAGGAGGGAGTAATAACCTAACTAGACCATTACAGTTGAAGTTCAGAGCTACAAAGACCTTTGCCATCAGTGTCAAAGATCATACGCCGAGATCGTCGGAAGAGAGAACTTCAAGTCTGCCTTAGTATCTAGACTACAGAGACTCTGCGCTTCAACAACATCAACATAGTTTACTATTGTTGTAATTTTACATTGTTTAATGTATTTATAGGTCTCATTGTAACCATTCACGTGTGACGATATCTTGGAGGGAGATTGTTAGCCTCGCTCTTTTATAAAGATAACGTCACACAAGTGAATTGGACTAGATTAGAAACTACAAGGACTACTTATGTAGAATAGGCAAACATGTAGGGTAATGAGCCTATAAATACCCCTCATGACTCTCCATGAGGGGTGTTGGAAAGTGTGTAAGCTTCACTTTATTTCTTATTTATAAAACACATAGTTTCTCAACCTTTCTCTCACTACTTTCTCTCTCTAGAATAATGGCGTATTTTGATCAACCTCGTCCTCCAGAAGGTGATTCTTGGGTTCTACAAATTCCTACATGTCTACGAATATAGTGTATCACGACTAATGCGGCTAACCAATTGCAATTGGCATTTCGTCAAGCATTAGTGGGACAGGGGGTCAATCCTTAACAGGTTTCGAAGCTGTTCACTATATTCGCACTCACTTTAATGTGGTTAATGGCTCATGATTGAGGGGCTTCATGGCGATAGCTAACTTAGGAAATATCAAGGACTTAATGGGCTCATTTAGCACACAACATGAAATCAAGTATCGTATCACAGAAATCCATTTGAGAACAGTATTGTTTGAGTATCAGAAATTCAATTTGAAAATAGTATTGCTTGAGTATCAGAAATTCAGTTTGAAAATAGTATCGCATGAGTATCAGAAATTCAATTTGAAAATAGTATCGCTTGAGTATCAGAAATTCAATTTAAATAGTATCGCTTGAGTATCATAAATTCAATTTGAAAATAGTATCGCTTGAGTATCAGAAATTCAATTTGAAAATAGTATCGCTTGAGTATCAGAAATTCAATTTGAAAATATCATCTTTTGAGTATCAGAAATTCAGTTTGAATATATCGCCAGTAACACATTTACATCATATATCACAATAATCGAATTGGGAACAATTTTCACATGAATATCAATATTTCAGTCAAATAATTCATCAATATAGATTTTTCACATATCACAATAATCACATTGGAAATATCAATATATTATAAATCACAAATTATATTATTTTAATATCAATTAGGAAATTGATTTGAATCATGTATTTTATTTTATTTCATATACTTATCAAGTTATCAAAGTATATGTAAGCATGTATCTCCCCCAATGAGTTAAAAATAATTATTTGAAATGGGGCTATGACTCACCTGGATTGATTTGGAATTGATGAAAAGTAAGATAGGATGAGATTTATGGGAACGTCTTTGACACAGAACCTGATAAATATATTTATCAGAGAATATAACCAAATACTATTTGGTAACTACGAACGAATAACGAATAAACATTATTCGTTATGACGAATAGATGAGGTGCAGTGAAATTTTTATTATGTCATGCATGATATGTTAAAATACTTTATTTAAAATATCCATCGTAGTTTTACCTTCTTAATCGTAAGTAAAAATATTACCTTTTTAAATATCGTTATATATATAGTTAACGTAAAAGTAAATAATATATATATAAAATAAAACGAAAATGCATATGACGTGAGGGTGGCCGTAAAATAGAAAATAAAATAAGAATGTCAAATAGATTAAGTGTAGTCCTTGTCCTTTTTCCAATTTTACAACTTTTATACTAACGACGTTAGCGTCACACCGTTAGTCCTTTTTATATATATTTACAATTTTAGTCCACTACATGTCAAATATTATAATCTAAACTTGTAACAATATTATATTATCAATTTTTATCCTTTCTTTCTGTTTCTACATTTTTAGTCTTTTGTTTTCACAGTTTTCACATTTAGTCCCTATACGTGTCGTCGCGTTACATTTTTAGTCCTATTTTTGCAAAAGTGATTATAAAAATTTTATAAAAATTTCCGTGGCTTCTTTTATTAATTCCTAGCTTATTTCAACTGCTTATTTCATAAAAAGCTTATTTTTTTAGCTTATGGGCCTTGATTCGAACCTAACTAAGGCCCATTTAAAATTTTAGAGGCGAGGGCATGAAAATTCTTTTGGGCTTGAACTTGGGCTTACTTTGTGATTTTAAAAATGTATTTTATGGGCCGAGTGGGCTGTTAAAACACAAAGTCTTGTTGGGCCTTGTTTAAGCCCACTCGACAAACTATTAGTTTTTATATAAATTTTGATTTGAAAAATACGGTTTGTGTCGATTCACTTTGGCTCGATTTGCTTGTCAAAACGTGATTATTTTTACAAGTTATATAAACGAAACTAATAGTTTTCTAGGTGGTCTATTAGTACGTAGAAAAATATGATATGCTTGTTACGTGAAATAAAAAGATATACGTCGTTTTTGTATGGTGTTTAGATCGTTTTTATATATAAAAAAAATGACTTAGAAATATTTTTATGTATGCATGATTTTATACGTGTATATAAGAGTTCAAAACAAATAAATATGATGCATGTACAATAACTTTAAACGTATTTTAAGCGTGATACGTGACTCCTAGGCCTTCCAAGATAGAGGCTAGTCACGTAATACTTTCTATATGTATATACGTACGTAAATATTAATGCAAAGTTAATATATGTTTGAAAAATAATAAACATGATGCATGTAATGAAAGTAACGAGTAGTATGAGATGAGAAGGATTGGAAACGACTTACTACACCTCTAGGGTGGTAGAGAGTCGAGAGAAACGGATGAAAAGAGTAGTATAGATACACGTTCGACTAGAATAGACAAGTATGGATAGTATAACAAGAAGTTACAAACGTCTTGCTTCCAACTGTACTCGTATCGTTCTCTTGAGGTTTTTAAATTATCTTAGAATGGAGAAAGAGTAGAAACGATTTGTGATGAGGAAGGAAATGAAAGGTCGATCGGTATGTATATATATATATATATATATATATATATATATATATATATATATATATATATATATATATATATATATATATATATATATGAAAATTTGAGTTGCAAATGGTACAAATAATTGTGAGGGACAAGCACAACTATGCATTGCCGGAGAATAGAAATCCTAAGGTACTAGAGTAGTATTTTAAATTGATTTGTGAAAGGTAGACAAACATAAATCGTCCTTGTGAGTTCTTAATATGTCGACATCCATTTTTATTAGCAAACGAGTTGCTCATTTGCGTTTTAAGGAGTCTTAGTCGATCATAGTAAATATTCATACATGAAGACATGATATAAACATTATTTAGAACTCATAGGAACAAACGGGGATTAAAACGGTTTAGAAATGAATTTTGTATGAATCGTTTGGGTCGATTCATAGCTAAACGGAATGCCTCTTAAAAACGTATCAAACCTCAACGTGTGAACGTGAAATTCGACACACTAATATTTGGCTAGGAGGTTAACGAGAATGTGCAAAAATATTGGTAGGTCGTGTGTACGAAATAAAAATAAACGAGACGTTTTGTGGCTTACTTAGTCGATCTATACGAAATTTTATAAAATAAAATGGGTTTATAGTTTGGGCCGGTTGGGCTTAGGGAGATTAAGGGCCCGTTGGATTTTATAAATTTTAGTAATTAAGTTTTTGTTAATTAGGTTTAGTGTAATTAATGTTTTGTTAATTGTGTCGATAACTTGTTTTGTCATTTGACGAATTTGACAATATCGTAATCGTGACCATTTTAATATACAAAGAAAATTTTAAATTTCCCCGTAAAAATGGTAATTACAATAATGACAAGGATTATTTATATAATTAACCGAAGTTAATTATACGAATTTTCGCGAGGTTTTACACCTCACGCTAGTATGAGCTCGTTGGATTGAAAGATCAAGGTACAATTACTCAACAAAATTTATATTCTTTTCGGAGATCGATATAGCTTAGTCACATTGGGACAAGACCTCATTTTCATGAAAAGACATCGAGAAGTTTCACCTGACCATAAGGCATTTTGCTTGCATTCATGGAAAATCAAATATCATTCGATGTGGTACCTACTTGACTCAGATCACCCGTACAACAATTTCCATTCTTTATACATTTTAGTCATGCCTAGAGGGATTAAGCATTTGAACCTGCGATCTTTACCTAGTATAAATTCTTGAATACTTCACATTATTGGCACCAATTTCTACCCTATATCCTTTAACACATAGACTATCATCTTCAGTTAACTGTAAATGCCCTAACGACACGTTCATCCTTCACACTCTCAATATCACTACCATATTCTCGACCACTTCATAATCATAAACCACTGCCCTGTTATGAACTAAGATATTTACATTCTTTAAATAAGAGGATTAGTAGACTACTACCATTCCATAGGATTTACCCATGTATCCAATAAATCATTCAACGAATTTTGTTTCAAGCTATTTTACTACCCTATGGGAAAATTGTTTTACATAATTTCTAAAGTATGCTATTTTATTACCACCTTATAAATTGATTTTTCCGTCATTACACCAAGTATTTACTATTATTATGCGAAACAATTTTCATGTTACTTGAAAGGAAATATCAGGATACCATTTTTAATAACAATACGTTGAACACCATCTAAAACTTTTGAGAAAAGTAATACTATTTTGACTAAATCCAGCATCGCATCCTTAGTCCTCAACTATACATAGCCTGATCACCTATGTATAATTCAGGAAGAATTATGCCATGAAGGAAATAATTACCTTTTTAAAGTATTGACAATAACAATCTTCATTTAAAAGCGTATTAAACAAGTAAACTCTTTTATATAAACGTCTCTTTTTGACAAACTCTCCCTGGATACTTACCCCACCTGTCACCCACTTAGCCATTAAGTTGGACTTTCCATTGACTTCTTTAGGAGAGACTTTCCCTATCAAGTACTAGGAGGATTCCTCGATACAAGAAAAACAATAAAAGGATTACGGAACTACTAAACCTGGACTAAGAAAATTCATAATCCAACAACAATCCTAAGATACCACGATACCATCCGAATCACCATCTCTGATTTAGTTGTCAAATTTTATCATTCAAAGGTACTAGCTAGACTGAGCTACAGGATCGAACACATTGTGAAGTTACACTAAGTAACACTATAGAAATAAACCAAACCTCCTAACCGATACTGTAGAGTGTTCCATTTAAACATGGCCTCATCCAAAAGCAAACTTCCCTATAATGAGTTTTCACCAAGGATAATTGTTTAAATTAAGAATATCGATATGGATTCCCCTAAGGCGTTGTGTTCTCTAGAAATTTCAGATAACCTAACTTTCATATCAAGGAAAGGGATTAGACCCGACCATATATCTTGCCAACATGATGACAATTTCAACGATAAACCTTTTCAGGACTTAAGTTAGTTTGAATACTTATGCTTGTAGTTTTGCCTGACACCCACCAATAAGCATTATCCAACCTCAGGAACTAAACGTTAGACATCTATGCATTTATGCGAACATTATCTATCCTACTATTTTACCCTTGTTAATACTCTCACTTTTGAATGAAGTTGATTTAAAAGTTGTGTTTATACAAATCACATATCTTGTAGAAAATAATTTCTGAAATTCCTATTTTGAACAAGTGCGATCCTTTTTGGTCAATATTTAGCAAAACTATTGTACAACGAGAAATATATAAACGTCAAACTTTGGTAAACATTCCTACTCACAACATGTTTGAAAATGGTTTCACATTTTATAACTACTGAATTTTGAATCATCAAGAAAGATATTACTTAGTAAATCATTAGCTCCATTTTCTAAATTCGTTTATTCAGAAAAAGATTTCAACCAAAACCCACACAATCGCGAGACAAATTTCCAAAACTAATCACCATACTACATCGCTTATGCAATTAGGATTTTGTGACTTGACAATAGAGAACCTTGGAATAGGTGATGAAGGAAATTAGGAGGGACACCATAAATCAATTACGAACTTTAGTAATAGAGACCAAGCCCAATAGGCAAAGAAAGACACATGTCTTATCACCCGTTGGAACAAAACACAAGGAATCAAAAATTGTTACCTATATTCTCTCTCCTTCAGATAACGCCAAGTTCGAAAGATAGAACGTTGTGGAATTAGTCACAAGATTTATTGTACCCATTTTAATTATTCCTGGTAAAGGTAATCGAATCACCTCAGACTCCTAGCAATCATTTTAAGATTTCATTCGGAACCCCATTTAGATGTAAACACCGCCTACCATTCTCAGGCCAATGGTCGAAGTGAAAGGACAATTCAAACATAAGAAAGATATGCTCAGAGCATGAGTGATTGACTCTAGAAATGGTTGGACTAACCATTTACCATAAATCAAATTTATTTGCACACATAGTTATCGCGCGAGAGTAGAGACTACACCATTTGATGCACTCTATGATCGAAGTACCAATTACCATTTCTCAGACCGAAATCGGAAAGTTAAATTCACTGGTCTAGAACTAAACTATGGAACAACAAAGGAAATTTCACAAGTCAAAGACCGGTTTCAAGCAACGAGAAACTGGTAGAAGTGGGATTGGTGCATGACGCACATCAAGCGGATTGGGTATCCCGGAACAACAAACCATCTAGATTCAAGTGGGAGAACGAACTAAGTTGAAAGCTTTGCCTTGGAGAGGCATGACATAATTTTGGTAACACGAAAGATTGAACCTCTGGTATATTGGACCATTTAAGATTCCTTTTAGAATCGACCAACTGACATACAAATTTGAGTTTGATGAGTGTCTAAATACTCATCATTTTATACCAATCTGAGCTGCCAAAACATCAAAAAAACACTCAAATATGCATCATAATACTTAAAATATCTTAGAAGTGTGTTTTATATGTTTCAAATGCAAAAATATGCAAAAACAGATGAAAAACGTACAAAGTTTGCATAATTGGAAGCTTCGGTCCCTCAAGTTTCATAAATTGGCAAAACTAGTCCCTGGTTATTCTAAAAACATGAAAATGTCACCAAAAGTCCTTTTTAATTATAAAGTTACATATTTAGTCCTTTGGTGCAAAGTTTCATTAAATTACAAGTTTAGTCCCTATACTTTGGATATTGACATAATTGGTCCCTGGGATGTTAAAAACTTTGAGAAATTCAATTTTGGTCCTTGTACTAATAATATTTTGCAGGAATGGTCCTTGGTGTGAAGTTTGGTGGAATTACATAATTGGTCCCTCAAGTTTCATAAATTGGCAAAAATAGTCCCCGGGTATTTCAAAAATGAAATATATCAAAGATACCCTTGTACTATTCACATCTTGGCAAGTTTAATCCTTATATGAACTTTGGGAAAATACCACATCATACCCTCAACTTTGACCAAATTACAAAAATGGTCCTTGTGCATAAATAAACCAAACCGGACCCTTAGTTTTAAACTAAACCCAAAATATAAATCCAATCCACTATCCTAAATCCACCACTAGCCCACCCACTACCAATCCACCAGGCCCAACCCTCCTAGCCCAGTCCACCCCTGGAGTCAAACCCGGTCAACAAAACCAAACCACCCCTTCTCCTTTTTCCCTCCCAATACCACCACCACCACACAGACCACCATACCACCATACCAGCCCACAGTATTCACCTCCACCTGTCCACAACTTGCTCCTCACCCTTTCATCCACCTCCACAACCCTCCAAAACCCTAGAAACCCTCACCACGCAATACACAGTACCCCATGACTTTTTGGCGCGTAAAAAGCAATTTAAATGGTGGGGATTGTTCTGGCCACATCAAGGGCTAGGATTTGGTGGGAAAGTCTTCCAAAGCTGCAAGGAACTCAAATATCATCTATATAGCAGAGGAGAAGCAGTGGTGATAATTTATTAGTGGTAGCTTAGGAGTAGTGTAACGTAGGTAGTGTAGAATTTATTCCAGTTGTTATTTTTAGTTTCAAAAGCTTGTACTCAGTTCATTTCATGTAATTCAAACTTAATCTAAAGCTAATTTCAAGTTCTAGTTATTAAAATTAAAATTGCAAATTTCAAGTGAATTTGACAAATTCACTTGAAACTGGTTACTGTTGTTGTTTCATGTTCCTAATAGCATTCATAAGCTCACACAAAACTCTGACAAAGTTTTGATAAGTTTTTAAGATCTGTTCTCACTCAGTTACTAAAAATAAGAAAAATAAAAGAAAAATAGAAATAAAGTAGAAATCCTTAGTTAATGAAGAATCAAGAATGGAGCAGGTGTATTTTGGATGAACTTGGGTATTAGAAACCTTGTGGAAGGTTGTTAGGATAGAATTTTGATCACTGGTTCCTTTTCTCAGCTTGAAGTTCATATGTAAGCTATTCTACATTTTTATCTTAATTAAGTTCTTGTTGTTCTTTTGTTGTGATTTGGTTCCATATAGCTTAATTATCATATAATTAATCTGTTTAAGTAATAAAATCAATAGTTGTAGTTTTATAAGCCTAGGTTGTAGTGTAAAGTTAGTTTCAAGGGGTGTTTGGTTTTAGATTGTCTGTTATACTCTTGTTGGTTCTATTGTTAAACACTGGTTGGAACATGTTTCCTTAGGTAATATTAGAGTATAGATACCATAAAATTAGTAGTCTATTTATTAAAAAGTCAAAAAGTTGGTTAATCACCCCTCACAGTTAACTGTGAGGGATTTGTGATCCACAAATCCTCATATTACTTTATTAGTTGTAGCTCAAGTTCAAAATAGGTTCTATATAGCTTATTATAACTTATTCAGCTTATGGGAAGCAATAGAAGTTCATAAAAGTCAAAGTAACAAGTCTTGATCAAAAGTCAAATTGTGTTCATCTCAGATTTTACAAAACTAGCCAGATTTTTATAGAATTTTGTGTTGTGATTTAGAGTCTGAGATTTGTTGTAGTATATAACACCCCGTAAAATTTTCCTACGATTAACACGTTACCATAACATAGATTAACCATTTTTACAGGAACAAATTTTTTTTTTTATATATACGCATGACATATTATGTGAACCACTACGACATTTATGATTGACCATTTGTCTAGGAACGATGCTTACACACAACCTTGATAGATTTAATATCGCGAATATATATATTTATATTTTAAACATTAACAATTAAAACTATACGTCTTGTTCATTTAACGTACACTATTTATATAATCCCGGAGCCTACGAAAATTCTCGAGACTACTCACTAATATTTTTGGAACATAACCCGACTCACGAAACTTGCTACGTGGGCCCACAGCACACTATGGGCCGCTTAAACTCAAAACTACTGCCAAACAAGCTTTCAGTTATTTCTTTCTTTTTCTTGATTGGGCCTGATCCACGAAACCAGCCCACCAGGCCAGCCCAAGCGTCCCTTTTTACTTACTTGTTTTCCTTTCTTTTGTTTTCCAGCCGCGACCCAGCCCCAAAACACCATGATTATTTCGCAATTTCAACATACGACACCTACATATTATTGCTCCTCTCGTTTAACCTAGTGCCCGAGAAACACAAGTGATAAAAGATACACCCTCCCTCACTCATATACTGCCCTAAAAACGACCCAAGAAAACCTTGAAACTCACCTTGGCATTTTTACCCAAACGTGTCCCAAACCCTCTTACGAGCCACCCTTGCTCCCTAATCCCTACAAAACACCTATACACGTAATCTATCTTGTCAGGAATGTCAGGATCTACTTCTTACACATTCATTCCTTTGTAAACCCTCGATTGGTTAATTGTGGAGGCAACATGCATTACGTTCGATCTAACCTTCAACCACAGGTGATCTTGGCTCCTACTCACTCACTAGACTCGTTATATAAGCTTTACATCCTACCTCAGTTGATAACACACCCCCAAACGAACCAAATAACAAAAATATAAGTCGAATATACTATGAAACGGGACAGAAAGATGGCGAGAGGTTCAAAGGGCTAGAGGCAAGTTCAAGGAGCGTCTTTGTTCATCCTACATCCTTGCTTGGCCACAAGTCGATCCACAATCCCCATGAGCACCTAATCGAACCATACTCTAAGTTTTACGCCCCCTTTTTGAAGTAATGTGAGTCTACTCGACTTTTAATCCATGTTTTCATTTCATAACTTTCTGTTTTTGACAATATACTTGGATCCATTATCTCACTAATTAAAAACGTAACATATGCTTTTTATTTGACATACTAAATACCTAATATACTAGCAATCGATTGGTATAATGTTTTCAATCTAAGAATAACGTTTACTTAATAAAAATCACACGTTTTATAAGTCGTTAGACCTATACGATTTTAATAAAAACACTTAGAATATTTTAGACAAGGAAAACTGTTTTCAGAATTGACTTTGTTCATTTACTTGACGTCGTTAATTCCAAATTTCGACAAATAACACAATCATTTTAAAACTCGACCTCATTGTTGACATGGCCAACAACCAGGAACCATAAATGATTCGACCTTATAAGCTTTTATAAACTATTTTCGAAGGCCATTTTGATTGGACGAAATCTGTTTTTCTATAAAACTTAATAAGTTAACAAATGGGCTAATAAGCCCAATAAGCTGTTTTTAAGCTTATTTGATAAGCTGATCGTATAAGCTGTTAAGTAACATTTTTAGAACATAAAAACAAACCTAAAACAGGGCCTAAACCCCTCGTAAACCCAATGGATCACGAATTGTTAACGGGCTTTAAAATGGCTCGTTAAGGCCCATATAGTGAAGTAAGTAAATTTTAAGCTAATAAGCAGTTTTGATAAATTGAATAAGCTGTTCTGAGCTTATTCAAGTAATAAAAATGATAAGTTTTGAGTTTGGTGAAATTTGGACCAAATTTGCAAATTTTATTAACCGAAGGACTAAAAACGTAAATCATGGAAACTTAGGGTAGAAACAGTCAAATCTAAATTTTTGGGTTACAAACTGTTAATAATAAAACTTGGAGTCGAAAAACGTAAATAGTGATAGTAATTGGACTTAAAATGGAACAATCGTTAATTTTGGACTAACGGTGTAAAATTATATTCATTAGGATTAAAAGTATAACTTTGGTAAAACTTGAAGGAATTTTCGGTAATATTATTTTATAAAAATAATATTAATATTTTATATATAAATACACATGTCTAGTATTAAACTCTTATAAATTTAACTTATATATATACGATATAAATATTCGCGTTACTATAATAAATTTTTAACGATATATATATATATAACGATATGTTTATTTCATTTCTTTTAAAATTAACGTCATAAAACATAGTCTACATACTTCGACTTATTCTTGATGATTTTCCATCGCACATCGAGCATCGATCATTACACTCACAAGTATATGTATATATAACTTTGTTCTTGAACTTCAAACATTTAAACGAACACGAGTTTTAATAACAAACAGAATGACTAATATTCGCGATAAAACGAGATTTAGACTATCAACTAAAACATACCATATCTTTTAGGTTGTGTGTGAAGCCGTTGCCTTGCATCGTTGAGATTATGTTACTACCACTACTACTGTACTACTAAGGTGAGTCATAGCCCCACCTTTTCTCATTTAATTGTTTTGTAAACTATTTGGGGGAGATACATGCTTAACTATTGTTTTATACTTTTACAAGTACTCGTTAACTATTTACATATTACTGTGATTTCATAGCCCACTCTTTAACTATTTTCCCGTGGGGGAGATACATGCTTAAAACTCGAATACAAGTCTTTTATACCGGGTATTGAAATACCGTCAGGCCAATGTTATTTGCTTAAGTTACTATTGCCAAAAGTCCCTCGATCATGAACCTTAATCACTTGAAGGGTGAACGTAAATAAATGTGGGTAGTACTATTAGTGATTGACAATCCTCGTTTGGTTGTTGGAGAAAACACCAGGCGCACTTTATTGTTCTTATTATAGGTTATTGGCAAATACCTATCTTGAGGGCCTACTACTTACCGTCATAACTTGAGATTATGATTGGCTGTTAATCGTTGAGTATCATGAGCTTAAGGCAATAACAGGAACATTGATTTAAACTTATTGATTGTATGTGATTACAATACACTCTTAACTTGTGATTCGAACCTCATGTTAAAAGGATTTATAAACCAACTAACTATTTTGGGTGTTGACCCGGTGAAGGGTAACCCAACTGACTATTTTTGAATTAATAAGGAAATCACTCATTTTCTGATTTTGATAAATCAACGACTTAAACCATGAACACTATGGATTTCCTCACACTTTAATTTGGATAATCAACTCTTATTATAAACACTGTGAACTTATAAACTCTTTGATTTTGGAAATCGATATTTGAAACTATAAACTCTATGAACTCACCAACCTTTGTGTTGACACTTTTTAGCATGTGTTTATCTCAGGTAACTAAACAAGAAGGAACTTGAAGGCACGGAGTAGGGCTTGTAACCCGGCATGGGCATAAATAAACATTTTGACATATTTCAAATAAACTTGTTGTTTAAATTATGAAACATCTTGATGTCTCGAATATGTGGTATTTTGAATAAATTAAACTTTAAAGCGTCACTTTTGTGTCGTTTTCTATGATTGTGACAAAGATCCTCGAAGTAACACCCAAAAAGTCTTCCGCTGACATTTTAAGTCTTCCGCTGACGTGATGATTTTGGGGGTGTTACAGATTGGTATCAGAGCCACGGTTATAGAGAACCAGATGTTTTTAAACATTGGACTATAACCACACTTTAACTGGACCATTTTTACAAAATACCACTTCATGCCCTCCGTGCCTACATTCCAACATCTGGTAGAAAAGTTACTTCTCATTATTTCTTACTTATACAACTTGATATATGCTTACATGTTACGATTATGCTAATAACTATGTTTACTAATCAGGATTATTACAGATACCGTGTCTTCATATTTCCATCCGCTAGACTATTATGTGACCTTTAAATAGTTTATGGTACAACTACACTCCAGTATATTAATATATATATATATTTATATGCTCCCCCAACTATTTTGAGTACTATGCAAATCCTCTTTAATTGTCTCGCTTTCATCTTTATAGATACTTACGACATATCCGCACATAAATTATTTTGTCAGATGGTTAAGTTAAAATCTTAAAATAATTTACAACGTCTTAATTTGAATAGATTGGGACGCCCTTTTGTTCAAATCAAGAAATTGTAAATCATTGAACCATGAGTTTATATTTCCTTAGTTACATAGTTTGGGACGCTTCTCTATGTAAATAACGAAATATAGATAAATAGGTTTAAATTACTTCTGCGTTAACAAACATATGAAACCAAGAACCCCTAAATCTCATTAGAAACCACGAATATTAATACGCAACGATATAACTAGCATCGGTAATGCTATCATCACAAAGATCACTAAGTAAACCTTAACGTCACTAAACGATTGATCCACCAAACTGATGAAGAAAGCCACCACTCCTACGAGTGCAAGAACCACAACTGGATGTAATACATCAAATACCCTGTATGACAAAAACCACACAATGAAACATTAATGCCTAGTGCATGAAGCTACAAATTCAAAAACAACATTTCTTACCCCCATATTTCATCCACACTAACGACTAAAACCACGATTAGCATAAGAAATGCTATGGTCCAATCCAAGGACTCCAGATCTTCTTTCGGGAAGAAAGTTACAACAAAATACGCAACTATAAGAACAATATAAGTATAAGACATATTAAAAATTGTTATTTGAAGACAAAATGAACGATAAAGAGAAAAATCAGGAAATATATAGACATGTTGCCATGAATCACTATTCTTGCCATGTGCATTCACTTTTCCCCAAGTTAATATCTATCCACAAGAACTAAATAAATTCGAGAATTATCTCCACACTATTCTCCTTGTAAAAATTTGTATCAACAAAACTCTTTTGTTTAACGGGTAGGTTACCCGCACAAAATTTTTGTAATTTTAAAATATGAAGAATAAATAAATTATCATCCTCATTTTGCTCACAATGGATTTTATTCAAACGACATATTATTATTAAACTTGACTAAAACACATAAAAACATTACAAACGATACTAAAACTTAAACATCACACTTCAGCGGTAGTCTGGGTGATCCCAAGTCTGAGAATTGTTAGAATCATATCCATCATCATAAGGGTCGAAGCTTGCCAACTTCTCTTCTTCTATTTGAGCCTCCAACCTACTCAGCTCCCGCTCCATGTCAGAAGTCCAACCACCATCATCGACCGCCACATTTTCCTCAAAACTTGGCTGGAATTGATCCAGATGAGGCAATTGTTGTTGTTGTTGCACAGTCACTCTTGGTGCAGAAGAACTCGATGCACCTTGTTGAAGTAATTGCTGTTGCTGTTGTTGCTGTTGCTGTTGCAGTTGTTGTTGTTGCTGTTGCTGTTGACGTTGCTGCTGTTGCTGTTGTTGTTCAATCCTAGCCGCTTCAACATTCTCTCTAAAACTCCAACAGACCTTGCTGGAGCTATGGTCCTCTATCTGATGAACACAAACCCATAACGATTCAATAATAGCCGCATCCTTACGATATCCGTCATGCAAGAAAGTATCAATCACACGTTTCCGATCATCCGATATATCCGTACACTTTGCATAACGTTCTCTAAGCCGTTGTTTCGATTGTTTCATCACCTCCAACTCCAGAATGACCCTCAAAATAGCATTTTTGCGATCCACATCACTATTTTCGGTCTCTGCTTTGATATATTGTTGGATTTGTTCAGCGGTGTGTGGTAGCTTGCAGGCCATTGATTTTTTTTTTGTGTGTGTGTGTGTGGATAATACAACACGTACCAATGGTATTTATAAAAGAATTGGAAAAATAATTCTCAATTATTATATTAAATATGACCGTTGGTTTTCAAACGGTAAAACTTTTTAAACCATGTCCAATAAAACTAGCAACAAACTTTTTAGGTTACGTGGTGAAAATTCTACCTCGTCTTTCGCAACTCAACACAAGTGGCAAGAAACAGATCACATTAAACACATAACACCATAACTTAAATCATGAACACGCCACGTATAAGTAATACACTCTCACATGATTGGACCCCTCAATCTCTAAGAAATTATGAACTTATCAAATAATCTTTACAAACTCTCAAACATTATGCGATACCTTAACAAATCTCAAATCAACTCATTATCTCGTATATATTAGAATAAAACATACGTCAATGAAACAGACTCGCAAAAACCTTCTTAACTTGGGCTAGAACCCACTGCCTCTATACACCGACACACAATTGGGCCTCGAAATCACAATAATCCGACGCACCATTGGACTCTGATCACTAACTTGAGCCCGGTATTGCGCAAGCCCAAACCCTAAATATTACTCCCAACCGACTCATAGTTTCGAACCATTTCCATGATATTTTTTCTTGCACCCTATCAATATTTTGTGCCTCTCGAATTATCATCAACTAAAACGAACCTCTATCACTTAAATCAATCTTAGGACGGTTAAAAAAAAAAAAAAAAAAAAAAAAAAAAAAAAAAAAAAAAAATTCAGCACCTCATTTTGTACGAACTCCAAACTATCCAACAATACAAAAACTTGTACTTATCTAAATAATCGACTTCCCACGAAACCAAACAAACTTTTGTTAACACTTTCGGTCAAAATTTGTTAAAACCCACCAAATCTAACTACAATCAAACCAATGTTTTAACACATAATGCAAAATTAATGATCTATAAACAATAAAAGCAAACGAAAATTTAACATAAACAACGGCATTAGGAAACAAAGAAGATTTTATTCATACACTAGAGATTACATAGAAACACAACGAACCTTATTACAACAATCCTACCACTACACTACGACACTATTTCTTCACTTCCAAAACTTGTCAATGAAGATCGCTAAAACCACGAATGGTGCAAGAAACATTAAGATCCCAACCAATATAACACGATCTTCGTTCGAAACATACATTAGATAGATAGCGGTAACAATGGAGTACAAAATTGCAAGGATGGTGATGAAATGAGGCATGTCGACGAGGATGATAAGTGAGAAAGAAAAGTTAGGTAAAAAGGAGTATATAAGTGAGATATTTAAAGAGAATAAAAGTTGGGTACTGTACACCACTGTGGTAAAATACTGTCTACACCTTAAATAATACTGTCAAGTAACAACTATAATTTCGGACTAAAGCTTCCGCAAGTTTTTCATTCAACATCATACTAAGATTGGTCATCATCAAGTAAAAAGCTAATGTAGTAGTAGATACGTTAAGCTGGAAAGTACAATTAGGAAGCTAATAATAAATACGTTATTTGTTCACCTTTCCCACTCACCTTTACGGCTACATTATCTTAGAATCCCGGGACGGGATTCCGTTTAACGGGTAGGTAATATAACACCCCGTAAAATTTTCCTACGATTAACACGTTACCATAACATAGATTAACCATTTTTACAGGAACAAATTTTTTTTTTTATATATACGCATGACATATTATGTGAACCACTACGACATTTATGATTGACCATTTGTCTAGGAACGATGCTTACACACAACCTTGATAGATTTAATATCGCGAATATATATATTTATATTTTAAACATTAACAATTAAAACTATACGTCTTGTTCATTTAACGTACACTATTTATATAATCCCGGAGCCTACGAAAATTCTCGAGACTACTCACTAATATTTTTGGAACATAACCCGACTCACGAAACTTGCTACGTGGGCCCACAGCACACTATGGGCCGCTTAAACTCAAAACTACTGCCAAACAAGCTTTCAGTTATTTCTTTCTTTTTCTTGATTGGGCCTGATCCACGAAACCAGCCCACCAGGCCAGCCCAAGCGTCCCTTTTTACTTACTTGTTTTCCTTTCTTTTGTTTTCCAGTCGCGACCCAGCCCCAAAACACCATGATTATTTCGCAATTTCAACATACGACACCTACATATTATTGCTCCTCTCGTTTAACCTAGTGCCCGAGAAACACAAGTGATAAAAGATACACCCTCCCTCACTCATATACTGCCCTAAAAACGACCCAAGAAAACCTTGAAACTCACCTTGGCATTTTTACCCAAACGTGTCCCAAACCCTCTTACGAGCCACCCTTGCTCCCCAATCCCTACAAAACACCTATACACGTAATCTATCTTGTCAGGAATGTCAGGATCTACTTCTTACACATTCATTCCTTTGTAAACCCTCGATTGGTTAATTGTGGAGGCAACATGCATTACGTTCGATCTAACCTTCAACCACAGGTGATCTTGGCTCCTACTCACTCACTAGACTCGTTATATAAGCTTTACATCCTACCTCAGTTGATAACACACCCCCAAACGAACCAAATAACAAAAATATAAGTCGAATATACTATGAAACGGGACAGAAAGATGGCGAGAGGTTCAAAGGGCTAGAGGCAAGTTCAAGGAGCGTCTTTGTTCATCCTACATCCTTGCTTGGCCACAAGTCGATCCACAATCCCCATGAGCACCTAATCGAACCATACTCTAAGTTTTACGCCCCCTTTTTGAAGTAATGTGAGTCTACTCGACTTTTAATCCATGTTTTCATTTCATAACTTTCTGTTTTTGACAATATACTTGGATCCATTATCTCACTAATTAAAAACGTAACATATGCTTTTTATTTGACATACTAAATACCTAATATACTAGCAATCGATTGGTATAATGTTTTCAATCTAAGAATAACGTTTACTTAATAAAAATCACACGTTTTATAAGTCGTTAGACCTATACGATTTTAATAAAAACACTTAGAATATTTTAGACAAGGAAAACTGTTTTCAGAATTGACTTTGTTCATTTACTTGACGTCGTTAATTCCAAATTTCGACAAATAACACAATCATTTTAAAACTCGACCTCATTGTTGACATGGCCAACAACCAGGAACCATAAATGATTCGACCTTATAAGCTTTTATAAACTATTTTCGAAGGCCATTTTGATTGGACGAAATCTGTTTTTCTATAAAACTTAATAAGTTAACAAATGGGCTAATAAGCCCAATAAGCTGTTTTTAAGCTTATTTGATAAGCTGATCGTATAAGCTGTTAAGTAACATTTTTAGAACATAAAAACAAACCTAAAACAGGGCCTAAACCCCTCGTAAACCCAATGGATCACGAATTGTTAACGGGCTTTAAAATGGCTCGTTAAGGCCCATATAGTGAAGTAAGTAAATTTTAAGCTAATAAGCAGTTTTGATAAATTGAATAAGCTGTTCTGAGCTTATTCAAGTAATAAAAATGATAAGTTTTGAGTTTGGTGAAATTTGGACCAAATTTGCAAATTTTATTAACCGAAGGACTAAAAACGTAAATCATGGAAACTTAGGGTAGAAACAGTCAAATCTAAATTTTTGGGTTACAAACTGTTAATAATAAAACTTGGAGTCGAAAAACGTAAATAGTGATAGTAATTGGACTTAAAATGGAACAATCGTTAATTTTGGACTAACGGTGTAAAATTATATTCATTAGGATTAAAAGTATAACTTTGGTAAAACTTGAAGGAATTTTCGGTAATATTATTTTATAAAAATAATATTAATATTTTATATATAAATACACATGTCTAGTATTAAACTCTTATAAATTTAACTTATATATATACGATATAAATATTCGCGTTACTATAATAAATTTTTAACGATATATATATATATAACGATATGTTTATTTCATTTCTTTTAAAATTAACGTCATAAAACATAGTCTACATACTTCGACTTATTCTTGATGATTTTCCATCGCACATCGAGCATCGATCATTACACTCACAAGTATATGTATATATAACTTTGTTCTTGAACTTCAAACATTTAAACGAACACGAGTTTTAATAACAAACAGAATGACTAATATTCGCGATAAAACGAGATTTAGACTATCAACTAAAACATACCATATCTTTTAGGTTGTGTGTGAAGCCGTTGCCTTGCATCGTTGAGATTATGTTACTACCACTACTACTGTACTACTAAGGTGAGTCATAGCCCCACCTTTTCTCATTTAATTGTTTTGTAAACTATTTGGGGGAGATACATGCTTAACTATTGTTTTATACTTTTACAAGTACTCGTTAACTATTTACATATTACTGTGATTTCATAGCCCACTCTTTAACTATTTTCCCGTGGGGGAGATACATGCTTAAAACTCGAATACAAGTCTTTTATACCGGGTATTGAAATACCGTCAGGCCAATGTTATTTGCTTAAGTTACTATTGCCAAAAGTCCCTCGATCATGAACCTTAATCACTTGAAGGGTGAACGTAAATAAATGTGGGTAGTACTATTAGTGATTGACAATCCTCGTTTGGTTGTTGGAGAAAACACCAGGCGCACTTTATTGTTCTTATTATAGGTTATTGGCAAATACCTATCTTGAGGGCCTACTACTTACCGTCATAACTTGAGATTATGATTGGCTGTTAATCGTTGAGTATCATGAGCTTAAGGCAATAACAGGAACATTGATTTAAACTTATTGATTGTATGTGATTACAATACACTCTTAACTTGTGATTCGAACCTCATGTTAAAAGGATTTATAAACCAACTAACTATTTTGGGTGTTGACCCGGTGAAGGGTAACCCAACTGACTATTTTTGAATTAATAAGGAAATCACTCATTTTCTGATTTTGATAAATCAACGACTTAAACCATGAACACTATGGATTTCCTCACACTTTAATTTGGATAATCAACTCTTATTATAAACACTGTGAACTTATAAACTCTTTGATTTTGGAAATCGATATTTGAAACTATAAACTCTATGAACTCACCAACCTTTGTGTTGACACTTTTTAGCATGTGTTTATCTCAGGTAACTAAACAAGAAGGAACTTGAAGGCACGGAGTAGGGCTTGTAACCCGGCATGGGCATAAATAAACATTTTGACATATTTCAAATAAACTTGTTGTTTAAATTATGAAACATCTTGATGTCTCGAATATGTGGTATTTTGAATAAATTAAACTTTAAAGCGTCACTTTTGTGTCGTTTTCTATGATTGTGACAAAGATCCTCGAAGTAACACCCAAAAAGTCTTCCGCTGACATTTTAAGTCTTCCGCTGACGTGATGATTTTGGGGGTGTTACATAGTATTAGTCTACCAGCTCTATTTTAATTTCCCATAGTTGTTATAATTTTAGGATTTTTCCTCTGGGCCCCACTCACTCACAAACACAACTGCAGGGCAAAAGGTTC
The DNA here is from genome assembly GCA_030686995.1 of Artemisia argyi. NCBI lineage: Eukaryota > Viridiplantae > Streptophyta > Magnoliopsida > Asterales > Asteraceae > Artemisia > Artemisia argyi. The sequence continues at coordinate 242,852,236 of CM060703.1, forward strand.
CCCTGTGCAGCAGTTATCTCAGCCACACCACCACCTTTGGTGGTGGTTTATGGCCACCACAGTGGGCCCCAGACCTTCAACTTAGTTTCATTGAACCCCCCTCCTACCAAGGAGTATTATTTGACCATAGTTTGACTTGAATCACTGTGGACCCCACTTGAAATTGCCCCTCAACTTTGTCCCCATTCTGAGTTCAAACTAAGTTTTGGATTAGCTTAATCTGGCTTATTATCTTATCTACTGAGCTTATTTGACCAATTTGAGCTTTGACAAGTCCAATCAACTTATTAGAACCAGATTCATCCATAGTGGGTCACACATAAGCTCATTTGAGCTTATTTCCCATTTCAGTCAACAAAAGTCAACTGTGGTAGCAATAAGCTCCCACAGTGCTTAATATTAGCTTATAAAATATTTGTTTTTACAAAAGTTATCTATTTTTAAGTATAATATAGATTGGTAAAAGAAAAATTAAGAAAAAACAATATAATAGTAAGTGATAGTTTCTATTTAATACAATTTAATTTTAATTTTCATTTTTATATTTTTATTAAGTAATTTGTAATTTTATATTTTTATTAATTTCCTTTTATATTAAAGTATTTTTAATAATTTTCTCAGATTTTAATTTTGTAATTTAGTATTTATTATAATTAATATTAATTTTATTAGTAATTAATTAATAAATAAGTTTTAAATAGCATAATTAATTTTTATATAGCAACACCTAGTTTTTATATTTTTTATAGCTTTTATAAGTTATAATATAGTTTTTTAAATTTTTTCATAATTTTCTAAGTTAGTTTAGTATTATTTGTAATTTAAAATAGTCTAAGTTAGTTTATTTTTTATACTTTCTTCAAGTTCTAATTTAAGTTTAGAAAATATTTTTATAAATTTTTAGTTTAATTTGTAGTATTTATCATTTTTAGTTTTAAATTAAATTAGTTTTAATTAAATAGTTAAATAGTTTTTAATTAAATAATTAATAATAAATAATAAAATAATATAAAAAAAATAGTTTTCTTTTTAATTTAATTTTATTTTAAGTTTAAGTTTATAGGATTTTCATTTTTAACCCCTGTAATTTATTTTTCTTAAAACTCACCTTTTTCTCAGTACGCAGTCGCGTCTGATTTTAAATTGGTGTACGTTTATACGTATTATATATCTAGGTTTTACGTAATCATTCCAATAGTTTTCCTAAGTCATTTTACTTTATAAACCCTAGTTTAATCACACACACACACACTTATTCATATCCAACTCCTGTTCATATTCACTTAATCACAGACTCGTTTTTAATACCATCACAACCTCGTTGGGACATTACGACCCGGGGAAACACTGTATTCCACGGAAGCATTTACCTCAGCTGTTTGACTATTATAATTGACCATTCACAAATGGTTGACCAATAATTATCTGATCGTTTGAGGCGAATCAAAATTTGGCGCCGCTGTCGGGAATCATAATTATCTGACTGTTTGACTGTATCCCCCACACTAAACTATTGCTAGTCCCTAGCAATCTTTTGAGAAAAACTTAATGGATTTGAAAAACTCTTTACCAAAAGCCATCACTTCTGGAGTAGCCAGGTGTAAGAACTGTGGCACACCTGATAACCGTGTGATTTTGAGCAAATCACCAGCTGTCAACGGATTTGATTTGTCTTTACCAAAAGCCGTTTGCTTCTGGACTAGCCAACTCTTGATGGAATAGTCAACATCTTGGTGAGCTGATTACCAATTATAGTTTTTCCACTGCCTTTACCACAAGCCATAATCTTGCGGGCTAGCCAACTCATTCGCTTTATGGGATATGGCGAGTTGAGGTACCATACAATTTTTGGCAAATTGCAAGCCATAAACGGGTTTGAGTTATCTTTACCAAGAACCGTTTGCTCCTGGATTAGCCAATCCTTATGTGGGTTAGACATGGTGGACTGATAACCATTTGTTGTATTTAGTGCAAAACAGAGTTCTGGCAGAGTTCAGCAATATATATTGCCCATATCACATCGTAAACCTCAAGAAGCGCTGATCATCTATTGACGGACCGAACGCGGAAAAAGCCAAACTCACTGTTCCTGTAAGCACTCATGAAATAATCAGGAATTTCCTGCAAATCAAGAATCAGTTACAAGTCGATAAGTTGTAAACCCTTAGAATTTCAAGTTAATGGCAGGATCATGTTGAAAGTTCTGCATAGGAAATGCATGATACTATTCAGAAAAATTCGGGAAGTTAAACCCAATATATACTGGACCATCTAATATTTCAGACAAAGTAGGCCTAGTGGTCGTCAGACTTGAGCCTTGTTAGAGAACAGAAGGTTATACAAACATGTTTCACATTTTCAAATCCCAAGAAATGTCTTTCAGATGAGTCACTCATGATTCCATTGAAAGGAATCCAACCCAAAGACCAACGCAAACCTGGTAAGAGAACCAGTAGAAATCATGGACATTTAAGTCGAACAGTAGAAGCAGAGTCGAATTCCTATCGTGAAAGTTCGCAGGAATTCTCGAAGAGGTCCTGAGTTTACTTGGGAACGAAAAGACCAAATGCGACGCAAGTATCGACATCTTTTCACAAAACCTATTACCGAGACCAACACTAGCTGAATTCAGGGACTGAATTCCTTTTTGGGTGGGCGACTGTCACAACTCACCATTTCAGGTCATTTTCCAAACTTCGACAATTTACTATTCATAAATCACTATTCATCAAAACACTATTCATCATTTTGGAGGTCAGTTTGATATTCTGAGAAGCGTTCAAAATTTTTACTATTCACCAAACACTATTCATTTCCGGAAAGAAAACACTATTCATGTGCATTGCTCATTTCATTGTAAATTTAGTTTACGGGTATTTAAATTCGCGTAACCGTATTGGTTCAGGTGCAAATTCATGCTTTATCACTAGGGACATTTCATACGGACTAGAAATAGTCTACATATCATCATAATTGCATTTGCATACTATACCACTCGTAGAATATTCATATTTATATTTCTGATATATTTAACGTTTTACGTATATTTATTTTTAAATAAACGTTAACATACGATTAATAAATATGACCAACATATCTAAAAATCCCCACAATGGTTCCGATATATTTTTAAACCCCTTACAACATCACAAAGATTATAAAATTCATTTACCTGGTATTTTGGAAATTTATTTAATTTATATCGTAAGTTTAATATAATTACGACGGTTTTCGTGGAAACTAAACAATAATCATCCAAACACCCAATACTTGTACCCAATATATTTTCACAACTTTTATGACTTTATTATGTCCCGATTAACTTCGTCATATTTTATTTCAACTCGTCACGATTTATTTTTAGTTAACCCGGTACCCAAAACTTATAACATAACACATTATATACACTAATAACTAATGATGCAAATTAAATAGCAAGCAAACTACCATTTTACTACCTCAAATACATACATGACACATGGTTACTTCCATTTGATAACTTAATTACAAGTTTACCCTAAAAACTAGATATTTATAAAACACCAAACTTTAACATAACCCATTTTTTTACAAGATCAAAAAGCAAACTTTTCTCTCTTCCTCTCTACCTCAAAACCCACGACCCAAAATCAAAACAAGACCAAAATCCACCATTTTTCCAAGATCAAGCTATATTTAAGTTCATTTGGTGATCCTTGTTGGAGTTTTGAAATAAAAACTCAAGGTTTCTTAGGTTTTACTCATCCAAGCTCTATAATCTTTCAAAGTAAGTTGTCAAACTCTTTTTCATAATTTCTTCAAGTTATTTTTATGATCATATGATTTTTATACAAGATCTACATGCATATGCTAGTTTATACCACTCTATTTAAACTTTTATATCTTTTAAACACTAGAAATGGAAACCCTTGGTAGATCTACTTGATTAATGATGTTTAAGAACCCATGACACCTTAAGAAGGTGTATGGTAGGAATAGACTAGATTTGTGGTGATTGGAAGTGATTTGGGTGGATTAGAAACTAGTTTGGAACCCTATAATTGATTTTTAAACAAGTATAGAAACCTACTGTCCCTAAATGCAAAATCTGGAAAACTCAGGAACTCAGGGGTAATTTTTAACCAAAGATTTAGAAACTACTTTCAAAAACGAAACTTTTGGCGAAAGAACGGATTAAAACGGGTTTATAACGAAGGAGATATGATTTTTGCAAGTTTATTGACGAAAACTATTTTTCTGAAAATTTCATGCTGTTGGACGATTTTCGTTGGACAAACCGAGGCGTTAGACGTAACCTAGAGAAGCCGAGCTATCAAAAATATATTAGTACATACTAAGATGAATCCGTGAATATAAAGAACGAAGAAAATGAACTTATAACGACAAAGATATTCACGTTTCAATATCGGCATAATCTTATATATTTTGACAGCTTTTAACTAGAGAAATAATTATACTTCTACGTACTAAATCCTAGTCATTCTAGAAATACTACCAAAGTGCCAAATTCATAACTAATGAAGTACTAGTGATTACAAGTTTATTTTTATGACTATTAGACGTTATTTCAAGGTTTTTAAAGCAAGGAATATAACACTAACATTCTATATACGATATACTACGACTAGTTTTTATTAGTCTAGTTGGACTTATTTTTCCTAAGTATGGAATATATTTTACTATGACTATAACTAGTATTTTCAAGTTATGAGTGGTATAGGTATCATGTGCATGCATATTCTCTACATCATTTCATGATCTAAATTAGATCATTATCATTCATCATAGGTTGCGGTTGATTTCGTTCCTTGTTGTCCCTATCATTTCATCTCATAGCATCATCACTTCGAGGTGAGTTTTCATAGCCCCGTTTTTAATTCAATATTTTGATTTCAAATCCCACGGGGGAGAATACATTGCATTACTTATTTTTGTACATGCCAAAGTAGCTAAATCTTCATACATTGCTTAAGTTGCTATCATACCACATTAAGTCCCCTTTATATTATCATGGATCGTTAATTTGCCTTTAAGCGAGAGTGAGTGAATAGATCTATTGAGGGTGACTCCTCCATTCGTGTTTGGGTTGCTTCAACGGGTACGAATGCATTTCCTGTCTAACATTATTAGAGTGGCTGGTAACCACTCATTTGGGGCGAAATTCTTATTATGTCTAGCTTCGGGGTCATGAGCTTAAGAGCCAATGTAACTTCATTTTGACATCAAGTCACCTTGCTTTCTACTTATGGCAATTGTACATACATTTTAACTTATAACTCTATGGAATTCACCAACTTTATGTTGACCGTTTTAGCAATGTATTTTCAGGTTATTAAGGTAGCTCATGTTGCATGCATTTGGACCTTCATGGAGTCACGGAGTCGACGCGTCTCACTATTATTTCATGCACTTATGATACGTTTGATCTAGTATGACTTATTTTACCTAAATTGGCAACACCTTTTGGGACCTATGTTTTGTAAACTCTGAATGTTTTAATGATCAAACGCTGTATTTTCTAAACGACACTTTAGGTCGTTCAATATGACTGTAACTGTGATGCTATGGCAGTCACCCCCTGGTATTCCATTCCGCTGCCATTCAAGTATTTTGGGGGTGTGACAAACAACGTGCAACAACGCCCCGCCGCAACGCGACGGTCCGGAGCACGACTAGTTAACATAAAAGATCATATAATGCCAAAAGCAATGCAAACTATTCTATCCACTACCACATGATATATGGATAATGGATCGCGATGAAGATTTTTTTTTAATTATTTTTTTATGGCTGGCATTTATTAATAATAAAACTAAAGGATATACAATGTCAAGAAAATACAAACTCATATTTAATTCACGCGTTTCTTCTTGTTTTCTTTTTCAAATTAAATTTCATCTTTAATCCTTAGATCTCCAAAAGAATACAATGTTACCCCTCAACTTCGTCATCAAAAGAAACAAATCTCGTGTAGCCCATTATTGCATCATTCAAGCTAAAAAATTCGTATAGTTTTGTAATAAAGGACCATTTTGCCATTCTACATTTAGGGGTGTTTCTTTGTCACTTATTTGACTTATGAGGCTAGATTTAGGTAGGGTCACTTATTCTACATGGGAGGCGTGCCACACCTGATTTTGAATCACAAAGTGTAAATTTTTACAAAAATATGCCGTTTTATGATATGTGTAACGCCCAGAACCATACGTGCACTACCTTCATTTGCAACTTTAGTTTTGTTCAAAACCTTTTAATAGTGCAAATGTTAGTATATTTGGTAAATGAAAATTTGTGCAAGATCTTTCCAAAACATTTTGTGCAACACCGAATCATTGGTCTATCTCTCTGTTTATTTTCTTCTATTTTTATCATTTAGGCCCATACATATAACATGGTCAAAGTGTAGCATGCTCAACATATGGAATCTACTTTCACATGTACTAATTGATGAAGTTTGTCAAGTGAATGGAAGTTTCGTACATTTTAATTGGTAATTTCATAAAATGTACAGAGGAAATTGGTTGTTTAGTTATGTGTGCAAGGTAAATTGTGAGGCTAATTGCAAAACTGAAGTCTTTAGAGTTTCTGAATGGTTAATTCGATTTGATAAAGTTGAAGAAAGTTTGAAAAAATATGGCTAGTATAAGCACTAGGTTTAGCATTCAAAAGCTCGATGTGTTTGGTTTACAAGCATGGAGGTTATGCAACTTGATCACAGGAGTCCATGGCATACATGTTCAAAAGTGTGTTTGGTTTGAGGTTGAATAGTTAATCATGAAACCGAGGTTATTCGGTGTAGTAACGATGATGCTGCATTGAATCAAGATAATTGAAGCTAAGGTTAAACAACTTGAAGAAAATAAAAACATGAGATGCTTGATAAATGAGCACGTCTGCTTGGTAACGGAGCAAGAAAGTTTATTGGTAAAGGAGTCGGGAAGACACTTAGGAAAGGAGCGGGAAAGGTTACACCATTGGACTGCCAACTCAACATGATGCTAAAGACAATTTTGTTGTTACATAGAAGAAGGAATAAAGGATGTTGTCATGACTAAGTTGGTTCCTTGGTCGAGGTTCAAACATGGTTCAAGGATGCCTAGATGGATTGGCTAAGGTATTAGTAATAAGGTGGAAATTGTTAGTAATATTAGTAATACAATAGGCGTATATTATGTAAATAGTCAATTGTGTAGAGACTAGGAATGAAACTTAGAATATAAGGCATATGTGAGTCGAGTTAGTTTCATATAATATACGAGAAAATTTATTGTTTTATGAGTAAAAGGTAATTTGGAGAAAGTTTACAAGTGAATTAAAATATTAGACTTTGTTTTGAAAGACATAATGAAATTTCTAGAGCTTGGGGGGATTGAAAGTGTAACTTACAAATATAAAGTTGACTTGAGGTCAACCTAGCTACTTGCATTATTTAACTTCTAATCGACATGAGAAGAATTATCAAAAAAATTTGTAAGTCATCTGCAATAAAAAAAATTGCATTATTTTTGGATAGCCATTCATATCTTGTGGTTGCTTCTTTACCAATAAAAAAATTTTGTAAGTACTCTACTCAACTTTGTTTTTATTTATGAATTTGATAATTGTTTTTTCATTTGTGTTTATTTATAGCTAGAACCTACAACGATTAAACTTTTCTTCTTTATGTATTGTCAATTAATTGTAGCCCATATAGGATTCTCTATCGGATTTGGAGTTTTTTGTCATCTCTAAATATAAGTTATTAAGCTTATTATTATAAAACCGATATAACACAAAATATACTCGCATTTTCTCTGTAAAGATATTATTAAGTCAATAGAGTTTTAAAATACATACTAAATTACAATGTTTAAAATATTATTAATCATAAAAATACCCCGAGAATCAACGTATACATCTTTTAGAATTTTTTTTTGATAAAATTTATCGTAAAAACTAAAAACTATGTTATATAAAAAAACCGGATGATTTTTTCAAAGCAAATTGTAAAGATGTAAAGTGCTAAATATATTATTTTATATTTATAATTTATATGAGTAAACTACAAAAAATGTCCTTAAACTTTTTGAAAATTGCGAGAAATGTCTTTAACATTTCATTTTTTTTGCGAGTTTTGCCATTGAACAATTACTGTAGTTGCAAATTCTTGTTTTTTTCTAACGCTCGTTACCGAATCCCCGTTAGTCAAAGTCAAAGTCCAGTAAAATAACTATTTAACCCTCATCTAATATGGGGACATTTTTTGCAGTTTACTATTGATTTTATTTTTAGATCCACTACCACCACCCTCTACCACCACACAACCACCCCTTTACCCTGCATTTTTATCTTTTTCGGTGGCCAAAACCAAATTCCGGTCACTTTTTTTCTTTTTCTTTTTCTTTTTTAATCATTGTAATCACAGTTGATATCAGATTTCTCCAAGGATGAAGATGCCTTGTCTGTTTCGATTTGAACTGGATATAGATTCAACATACCAGTTACTACCAAAATTCACTTACCAGTTACTACCACTCAAAATAAATTCAACAAAACTACTGTAATAAATAGATAAATAAAAAATACAAACAACTATCAAAATCATCAAACTGCCTTAAATACTTTCATCATATAAGATATACAAAATATCTATTAAAAAAAGTGATTGAAGATGGAGCAGAGAATAAGCTAAATTAAAGATGCCTAAGATCTTAGGAGTTGAAGTATAATGTATTAAATATGATTGCTTGGTGTTACTTTCCCATTCTTTTGAGCTAAAACACTACCATAATATACACGTACTCTGGTTCAAAAAAGTGTTGCTATTATCGATATTCCACACATTCTGAACCACATGTTCATTTAAATTTACACCTAAGTTAAAATTTTTTTACTTAAATGCTAAATATCAGTACAACAAAATAGTAACATGCTCACACTTATTAGAGCATGGCGCCACACTTTAAAGTGTGAAGAATTAAAAAGTTCACACTATCATGTGTGTGAACCAATTGGGTGTAGCAAATATTGTCACACTTTTATGTGTGAAGGTTTATAAATATTTTCACACTTTTAATTGTGAGGGTTTTAAAGCAATTCTTTACACTTTTTAGTGTGATGATTTTGATTTTGAAAGAATTCTTCACACTTTTAAGTGTGATGCTTTTGATTTTAAAATAATTCTTCACACTTTTAAGTGTGAGATTGAAATTCTTCACACTTTTTAAGTGTGAATATTTTGAAACAATTATTCACACTCTTAAGTGTGAATACCTTTAAGAAAAAGTTCACACTTTCTAAAGTGCGAAGAAAAAAGCGTGTAAAAATGACAAATTTGTTGTAGTGTATGTTCTTCATCTTCATCTTCTTCCTTACCAAACCCAATCGATGACTTTCAAAGTTGCATCCACACGATACGATGGAGTAAGTGACGTTGTTTGGGTTTATGTGATACTCTTTCTGTAACAAAATATGATAAATGAATAATTACAATTTCAATTTCTTGTTACATCAACATCTACAAATCTTCTTGGTTCTTGATTTTATCAATGGGTTATGAACAATTCGATTCGGATCTTGATTTTATACCCGAACCTCCAAAGAACAGGTTGTGGAATTGGTTGACCGAAATGGTCAATTTGAGGTTTTGTGAATAATTGATTTTGACTAAAATAAATTGAAGAGTTTTTTTTTTTTTTTTTTTTTTTAATTAAAAATTACTCCGTAATAATTAAAATACTACTTAATAAGGATTTTTTTTTTTTTCAAAAAATGAAAGGTTTTGTTTTATTATATAAAAGATATCATAAGTAAAAATGAAATGTTATAATAAATTAATAACAAGATTGACTTTGATTTGGGTATAAATGAGTAAGTGGCGAAAATGTTAGATTTGTTTAAGTATATCACATAAATGTTGGACGAAAAAATTACCAGAGATAGTGGTTTGCTACCAGAAGTGGTGGCCGGAATCTGGGTTCAAAGATGTAAATTACCCATTTTAACTATTATACATTTGTGAAACATTGGTTTCAAAACCTTTGTGGCCCATTCTATGTTTGGTTAGCCCATGCCCGATACAAAGGGTTTGGTATCCGTCTGGCTCCAAGATTTAACTATCACATCCCTCTCTCATACTTCTCCGGTCCGATTGTTACTTAAATTGACATGTTTATTACATAGGCACATCTGAAAAAGCATGTTTATTATATGAATTTGAGTATTGCATGTTTCGCGTTATAATCTTATAGTAATGATACACACAATAAAAGTTACGGAGTATTAAAGTCTACGTTACACACAATAAAAGTTATTAAAATTTTATATGTATATATATATAAAGAAGATAATAATGATACACACAAAAAGATATAATGGATCGTTACACAAATTTAGAACGGATTATCCTAAAAAATAAATATAGAGATATCAAAATATAAAACAAATATATATTTTTTAAATGTGTTAGATACATATAACATTTGCAATCTTTTGTTATCAGAAAATGGTTCAAAGATTAAAAATGATAATCTTTTTGTATGATAATTAGAGCATATGCAGTGGTAACGCAAGTTATAACTTAACTCAGTGCCATGTCAGCGCCACATCAGCTTTAACACTTTAACCTTAACTGAAAAAAAACACACACAACAATAACTTAACCTTAACTCAACAATAATTTACAAAACCACTCCTTCATTTAGGGAGGAAAGTGGATTTTTTTTTTTTTTTTTTTTTTTTTTTTTTTTTAAAGTTGCATGTTAACGCTATGTTAAGGGCTTAACGTCCCACGTTAACACCACCTTAACGCGGAAGCACGCAATGGTTAACTTCAATTTAACGTGCGTTAAATGCACCATAACGCAACTTTCACGTTACCACTAAAGATGCTCTTAGTGTTATATTAAATACCAAACTTTTCTTATATACCAAGGGACTCATCCTCACCATCCATCTAAAAAGAAATCAATTGTTGAGATTAAAAGCATTTTAATATTTCACCCATTTTTTATAATTTAAATATCTCTTAAACCGTTAATCGTTAAGCGAAAATAATTACACCATCGCGACGAGCATTTAATTATCTTTCTATAGATAGGCTATTTGATATATTTTCGACAATTTTTTTTCCTTTTTTTCACGTTTTTTTTCATGGTCGAAAAAATCATATATGATATATCATATATGATACATATCATATATGATATGATATGTAATATCATATATGATTTTTTCGGCCACGAAAAAAAGTGAAAAAAGCAAAAAAAAAAAAAAAAAGTCGAAAATATATCAAATAGCCTATCTATAGAAAGATAATTAAATGCTCGTCGTAACGGTATATTTTTTTTCGCTTAACGATTAACGGTTTGAAAGATATTAATATTTGAAAAAAAAGAATGAAAGTGGTTTTTTTAAATTTTTGGGATTAATCTCATCTATTAGATCAAATAAAGATGTAGGAAAGATGGAGGGTGGAGATTAGTCCCTTGGTATATAAAAAAGGTTTGGTATCTTATATCTAATTCATAAATCGAAAGTATTTGAATACATGTTATTTTTGATCGTATCTTAATAGTAAAATATTATCCTCATTTTGGCTAATGGTACCAAAATGTATTATATTTGTGACTTATTTCTTTTATATGTATCAAACTTTTTTTTTTTTTTTTTTTTTTTTTTTTTTAAATTTTTTTTGCTCTTACCAAACTTGATTTTTTGAGTATTGTTATGTACTTTATGACCATTTTGCCACTTATTTTATTAACATAGGAGGGGCAAAATGGTCAAAAGTACACAAAATGCCCAAAAAATCAAGTTTAGTAAAAAAAAAAAAAAATGTTTGGTACATATGGAAGGAAATGATGACAACTATGATACATTTAGATGCTATTAGCCTTTTAATATTAAGATTGGGATCCTCTCATATTCTCTTTGAACAATGCAAAATAGGCAAAGATACCATTCTTTCTTTAGTTAGCTTCGACTAGTGTACTATGTAAAAATTTATATTAGTAGCCGCTGGAAGGCTAATTGGTGGAAAATAGTAGATTGCTTGATGAACATTGTATAAAAGATGTTAAAAAGTAAATTAACAAATTGAATCAAAGGATTTAATGAATGTTCAGTAATTCTTTTTATAAAGGCTAAACTTATAGGGAGTATGAAGAATGAAAACTTTATTTAGTGTAATAAAGTAAGTGATAAAAATGAACTAGGTAGTTTGAGAATTTAAAACAAATGATTATTGATTAATGAAGCTTTTATTAAAATTTATAACTCCAAAACATAGATGGCTCGATCAATAACATAAGTTGACTCGACAAAAGTGTCTATAATTTTGTCGGTAATTATATTTGCGTATTCAAATCTAGGGGTGTTAACGAGTCAAGCTTTTAACGAGCTACTCGAGCTCGAACTCGTTTAACTCGAGTCGAGCTTGTGAATTTTCGAGCTCGAGTCGAGCTCAAACAAAATATAGAGCTCGAATAATTTCACGAGCTGAGCTTTTAAAACTTGTATTTAGCTCGGCTTGTTCGAAAGCTCGTTTAGTTATTCGAGTCAAACGAGCCAAACAAGCTACTCGAGCTGAACGAGCTAATCGAACTAAATATGTAATTTCAAAATATTTTGACTATAAATTTTTTATTACTATTAATATTATAGTTTAAACTTAAAACAAAAACTAACAATAAATTAACCTTCAATTACATCAAAGATCTACACTTTAGGTTATATGGAAAATATAAATATAAACTATTAATCTTGGGCTTTAGTTTAATTAGTAAATTTGTTAGCATAAGTTAGTGGGAAAAAAATCATATTTTTAATTAAGAATTATAAATATAATAGAAAATGCAACAATATAAAATTTATATTTTGAAAATTTTGTGCAGTAGTTGTATATTGCATAATCAAAGAAAAAAAATATGAAGTATCCCACATTGAAAATAATAAGAAAAGTGAAGAGAGATGGATATTATAAAACAAAGACGCACTTAATTTATTTTATAAAAGAACCACATCTACTTGGAATTATAAAAAGTATAAGTAACTCTTTTGCTTCAAATGCAAACTAGTGTTTATTATAAGTAAGATAAACTTTAGTTTAAGTATTAGAACAATTTTGATAATTGTAAACGAGCTTTTGAGTTCGAGCTTGAGTTAATAAACGAGCCTATCAAGTTTGATATTTTAGATGAGCATTTTAAGCTTAACGCTGCGTTCTCGAGTTTTTCTAGGTGGGAATAGAAATGATGTGAAAAGAAGAGAAAAGAAATGAAAAGGAAAGGAAAGAAAGTTGATTTTATATTTCGTGTTCTTGAGTTGAAATGAAAGGAAAGGAAATGAAATAATGTTGTGTTCTCGAGTTGGGAAGAAAAGAAAGAAAAAGAGACATAATTACATTTATGCACTTTTAGATATGTTCATTTTATCATAAGAGTCGAATATGAGTAAATATTGAAAGTTATATTGGTCATTATATACTAAATAGTGCGAGTGTAAAATACTTTCCGTCCAAATCCGCCCATATTTGGGCGGAAAATTCTTATAGGAAAATCACTAGAATTTTCCTATCATTTCCTTCCTGTTTCCTTTCATTTCTGTCCAAAAAAAACTCGAGAACACAATAAAATTTCAATTTCCTATCATTTCCTTTCCTTTCCTTTTAAAAAATAACTCGAGAACGGAGCGTAAAAGTTAATTTATTGTAGGATTACAAAAATAAAAAAAATAATAAAATAAAAAATAAAAAAACTTAGAAATTTTAAACGAGCTTCGAGCTCGAGCTCGAACAACAAAAAAATATTCGAGCTCGGGCTCGAGCCAATTTATAAAAGTTTATTCGAGCTCGAGCCGAGTAGTTAATAAACGAGCCTAGCTCGTTTAGGCCAAAACTCGACTCGGCTCAGATCGTTAACACCCCTATTTCAACCAGTGCTTATCAATTTAAACTTATGAAATTTAATAACGAACCATTAATCTAATAAAGAACCTCATCAAATCAAATAGGATCCTATGTCATTTAGAGATATGATTTATAAAAGGGTAAAATGCAAAAATGGTCTCTAAACTATCACGAAATTGCAAAAATGGGACCGAGACAAAAAGTCACGCAAAAAAGCCACTAACGTTACGCAAATTTGCAAAAAAAACACCGAGAAGCATTTTCCGTTAGTTTTCCCGTTAAGTGCCTAGTCATCAAGGGTAGTATCATCATCTTCCTAGAATATTTAAATTATAGAAACCTGTTTCCAAATATTTCTGGATAATATATCTTCATCTTCCTCCGTCCCAAAATTATAGTCCATGTTTTCTTTTTTGGACGTCCCAATTTAATTATCCATTACTAGATATAGATATGGAACTTTGATTGAGTTTACCGTATTTTTCTTGCTTAAAATTATTATTACAAACTTTAAAGAAGATATTAATTAATTACTTATTGGTGAAACTGTCATTCTGACAAAAGTAAGAGAGAGAAATAAGTAATAATTATGTTTTTCTTAAACTATGTGTTTTTTGTCGGAAGATAATAATTTTTGGACGGAAGGAGTACATAATTAAAAGGTTTTTACTCTCTCATTTATTTATTTACTTATTTATTTCTAACAAAATGTATGTAATAAGCGTCAATGGTTAAGCAAAACAAGATATATTATCACGACGAACCTTTTAAAAATATTGTTGATGCATTCTTCCGTCAATGACTATGAGATTAGAAAGAATATCTCATGGATATAGTATTCCCAAGCTGTTTAGAATAAAAAAAGTATGAAAATCAAGTAAAGGTCGAATTATCATATCGTTCACTTGAATTCTTTGATTCACTTTGTTAATTACCTTTTAAAATCAACTCGATCAATACTACTTTTCATCAATAAGCATTTCAGAGACTAATGATGTGATTTTGAAAGCTAACGAAAAAAAACAAAGATATATTTGCCTATTTTGCATTATTAAAAAAAAAAAAAAAAAAAAAAAAAAAAAAAAAAAAAAAAAGTCAGTTGTTGATATTTAAAAGGAACATGAGAGTTTGATGTGAATTTTTTAAAAAGAAAAGTCCAAAATACATCCCTGAGGTATGTCAAAAGATACGTTTACATCCTTTTTCTTTTTTCGTCTCAAATATCATCCCTTCGTTAGTAACTTTGGAACAAAACCATCCCTCCGTTAGAAATATCAGTTAATGAGGACTAACGATGCAAATTATTTTCCGTTATCTCCTAACAAGAGTTAAAATATTTGCATCGTTAGTCCTTATTGAGTTAAAATATTGCTTCGTTAGTCCTCATTGACTATAGAGTTAAAATATTTGCATCGTTAGTCCTTATTGAGTTAAAATATTTGCATCGTTAGGTAAAGTAGACTACCAATCATACCTCAATATTTAGTGCTATCTACGGATTCACTTTCCTCATCCTTGGTGAGTTTAGTTTCCGTGCACATGGGTGTTTTAATTGGTTTTGAATCTTCTAATCCAAATTTCTTAAGCATGTCCTTAATATATTTAGATTGGTTAAAGAAGATACCATCTTCTAGTTGTTTAATTTGGAGTCCTAGGAAAAAGTTGAGTTCTCCCATCATACTCATTTCAAACTCGTCATGCATGATTTTTGAGAAATCCACACATAATTCTTGACAAGTTGATCCAAATATAATGTCATCAACATAGATTTGGACTATGATAATATGTGAATCTTTCTTCTTAGTGAAGAGAGTATTATCAACTAAGCCCATGGTATACTTATGGTCAACTAGGAAGGTTTTAAGTCGATCATACCATGCTTTTGGAGCTTGCTTAAGTCCGTAGAGAGCCTTTTTAAGTTTGTAAACATGATTTGGTTTTTCAAAATCGATGAAGCCCGGTGGTTGAGCAACATACACTTCTTCATTAATGACTCCGTTTAGAAATGCACTTTTGACGTCCATTTGAAAGAGTTTAAAATTGTGTGCACATGCATATGCAAGTAAGATTCTAATTGACTCGAGCCTAGCAACCGGAGCAAAAGTTTCATCGTAGTCAATGCCTTCTTGTTGGTTATATCCTTGTGCAACTAGCCTAGCTTTGTTTCTAGACACAATTCCATTTTCATCCATTTTATTACGAAAGACTCATTTTGTTCCAATTATAGTTTGACTCTTTGGTTGAGGAACTAATGTCCATACATCATTCCTAACAAATTGGTTTAACTCTTTGATTGGTTCCGAAACGGTCAGATATTATTGACCAAGGTCAATAAGTCAAAGACAGCTCAGTTCCAATTCTCCGTGGATAGTATAGTGTGTCCCCGGGTCGTTATGTCCCAACGAGATTGCAATGGTGTTTTTGGAAAACGTTTATGAGAATGAGTGGCACTGAGGACAGTAGCCAAGATGATTGAGAATTGATTATGCTACTGATATTTTGTATTCTGGACAATGATATAATATTCACAATAGCAGATATACAGATATATTTACAAATGCACAATTGGAAATCAGGTTACAAACAGAAAAAGTGAGTTTTGAACAATTACAAACTACAGGGGGTGCAAGTGAAACTTTTTAAAACTTATATTTAAAAGAAAATTTAAAATGAAAATGAAATTATAAAAATGATTATTTTAATATTTAAATACCAAATTAATTAATAAAACTAATTAAAAAGTAAATTAAACCTAATTTAAATTAACTAAAAATGATAAAGATTACAAATTAACCTAAAAATTTGCAAAAATATTTTCTAAACCTTAAAAAGAACTTGAAGAAAGTATAAAAATTAAAAATAAATATTTTTGTCTTTTTATGAGTTTTCTATTAATTAAAAACTAATTATCTTAATTAAACTAATTAAAATATTTTAAATTACTAAAAATACCTAAATGACTTAGAAAATTATGGAAAAATTTATAAAACTAATTAACCATCACAGGAATCCTAAAAAATTATAAAAAGTTACTAAAAATTATATTTAGGCTATTTTACTAATTAATTACTTATTAAATAATTTAAACCTATTTTAACTAAATTAAATAAGAAAATTGGAAAATGAATAGTGGAATTTATAAATCTATTTTCTAAAAGTCTTAAATAATTTATAGAACCTAGGAAAAATATAAAAATCTACTGTTGCTAATTAAAATTAAAGAAAACTATTTAATTACTAATATTACCTATTTAATTATTTAAATTATTTTTAAATCTAATAAATAGTAAACTGATTAAGAAAAATCTAAGAAAATTATTATAAATACTTAAAGGTAAAAGGAAATTAAG
Organism: Artemisia argyi; assembly: GCA_030686995.1. Lineage (NCBI taxonomy): Eukaryota > Viridiplantae > Streptophyta > Magnoliopsida > Asterales > Asteraceae > Artemisia > Artemisia argyi. The sequence goes on from CM060703.1 coordinate 242,869,471, forward strand.
AAAATTATAAAAATGATAAAGTGTTTATTAATAAGCTGAAATGAAAAATGAAAAAGATAGAATCTATTAAATAGAAGCTATCACTAATTTTATGTTTGGTTTTTTTTTGTGTTTTTCTTTTTGACAGCTAAAAATAAGATGAAAATAAGAAACTTTTGTGAAACAACTTTTTCAATAGCTTAAAAATAAGCTATGTGCACCCCCTTTATCAAAACAGTTGGCTTATTAGCTTATTTTGTGGATTTTTCAAATGAAATAAGCCAAACACTGATCACAGAAGGTACAATAAGGTACAAGCAACTTAAGTGAACCAAAATTAATCTAAAATAAGCAAGAGATATGAACAATAAGCTGTAACATACAAATAAGCTCAAATCAACAAACTATATACTAGCAGTCTCAAGATGGCAACTATAAGCCTATGTGGGACCCATAAATAAGCACAAGGGTCCAAAGTGAGAATGGTACCTAAAAGCTGGTCTGGTAGACTACCAAATAAGCCAACAAGCAGAGCTTTTGGCTCACTATTGAGCTTTTGGCAAGCTTATGAAAGTTGATGCCTATACTGAGTACTCAGTGTACTCAGTATGATGGTGGTGACTTGTTGGGACAAACAGGCTAGGGGCAAGGGTTCTAAGGTCCAAACTAACAATTAGAATGGTGAGATGGGTTGACAAGGTCCCTAAAATGCTAAGGTGTGAAGGCTAAAGCTCTCTGAGAAGCTCTTGGTGAGCTTGTGAAATCAGGGTCACACCCCTGATGCAGGGGAGGTGACTGAGCAAATAGGCAACTTACACACTGCTTATTTTTAAGCAAATGGATTTCAAACTTGGATTTTATTTTTGAAACAGGTAAACCAACAACAAACCAACACAAATCCACAAAAACCTAGGGTTTCCAAACTGCTTTTAGGCTTGTGCAAGGTCTGGACTAATTGACTATTTTGACAGATTTGAAACTTTTTTACTTTTGAATGAACATTAAGATTTGACTTTGCTGAGATTTGATTGGATTCTATAGACTAAAATGGTTATATTAAGTTATAATAAGACCTAATTAAGCTAGATTAACTACTTATGAAAAGATTTGATGATGATTTAAGTAATAACACTTAACAGATGACAGATTAAGCTAAATCAAAGCCTATTTTGACTTTTTCTTGAACAAGACCTAGTTTTAATTTCTTAGGTGATCTAATTATATCTACTGCAACATGTTTCAACACACAAAAGCAACAACAACAGATCTCTACTTATTGAAACTCACTAATCCAAACACTAGCTTATTGAAGACTGTTATGAGATTTTCAAAGAAACAGAATGATTTAGACTAAGAAACAGATCAAAACTATTCTAATAAGATATATAATACATAAACAAGCATAAACAAGCAATCAATACTAACTGAGATTCAGAAACAGAAGGTAAACAGAAATTGAGCTTACTTCATGCCATCCAAACAACTTTCACATGAACCAAGAACCAAACCTACAGGCTTCAACAAGCCACTAAACCCATGGCCATCCAGAATTAACCATGCTCCAGCTTTAAACCACCATTAAACCTGCAAGTTTGACCAATGTTGACTGTTTTTGTATTTTTTTGATTTTTAATACCTAAGCTGTATAGTATGGTTTCTAAAAGCTTGTTTAAGCTTTACGGGAGCTTATGTTAGCCTAAGAGTCCATAAATACTAATAATAACAACATTACAGTAGAATAAGGAACTTGAAATAAAATGGAAATTGCACAATCTGAGATATCAAAGGAAACTTGAAATTGATTGATTAAAAAGATTGAATTACACTTGCCTATACTACTACAATGCTTAAAAGCTTGATCTTAAACTGAATTTGAAAGTTACAAACTAAACGACACTATATTTTAAAAATTAAACTACTACTATGTCTCCTTGCATTCTCTTCCCTTAAATAGGGGTCTTCTAGGGTTTGTGATGACCTCTGAGCATTTCCCACTTGCAATCTTGACCCTTGGATGTCTGAATTTCAATCTTAGCCGTTTATATGATTTTGGCGGGAAAATTGGTTTGGACTGATATAGGCAAGGGGGTGGTGGCATTAATTGCTGAGGTGATATAAGGTGCAGAGGGTGTGGGGAGGTGATGATGAGACTGGCAAGTGGTGGTGGTGGGCTGCAAAACCAGGTGGTATGGTGGTATTGCGTTGGTGAGTGAGGGAGAGGGAAAGGGTGTGGGTTTGATGAAAGAATGAATGAATGTGTGTAAATAAGATGTAGAGTGATAAGCCAAAAATCAAACTTGTGGCTTAGTATTTATAGCAAAACCTTCTGCAGGCCTGGCGGATACGGCGGAACCCTCAGATGGGTTCCGCCCGTGTACCCCCAGGGTTCCGCCGGGCTTGCAGTTAGTTTTGCAATAAATCTTGCAAACCAAACAATGTCACATCTCATTATACCTAGTCAAACACAAAACTTGCAAGCAAACATATGGTTAGTCAAACACACTTTCTTTCCATAAATGTATATTGACAAAACTTGCCATAAATGTGATTGACATTTCTATTTTAAGAAATAAAAAGTGTTGTGTTTTATGAAATGTAAAATGTAGCAAATGTCTAGTTTATGCAAGTCTTTAAAACTAAGATTATGTTTTACTTAGAAACTAAAGTTTACATTTTGTCGTTAACAAAACTTAGCAAAGATCGTAAAATATAAATAACGTTTTTAGGCGATATTTGTATTAACAAGTTCTCTTCACTATGTCAAAAAACTCCCTTATGGCGGAGAAAACCTTATACAATTTCGCATACACCGGTTTAACGACACAAAGCTAAATGTCGAGTTCTAATTGTAGCTAGAACCAATCTCACGAATTCTTCACAACTTCTTCACGACTTCTTCACAACTTCACGACTTCTTCTTCACAACTTCTCACTACTACTACACACCTTAACTACTTCACAACTTATCACTACTTCTATACTGTAACAATTCGCATTTTCAGGATAATTACCATTCCCGGAAAAATTTTACTATTCACTTTTACTATTCACTTTTTACTATTCAGTTTTCACTATTCATCTCAGAAATTTTTATTTCATATTCTCGTAAGTTAAACTATTTTAACGATAATCCGAGAGTTTGACGCTCGTCGGATCATTTCTGCAAAAATCACAAAGCCGTGTCCGAGATTTACTTTTAGGTTTAAACGTCCTTCCAGCATCCCGATATATCCATAAAACATTATAAACAATAGAAATATGATTTTCTCTCATTTTAGGACAATTCCAAAAGTTTTGGAATTTTACGTTTTTCAGTTCAGCGTTTTACGCGAATTGCGTGTTTTAGACCCGTGTTTCCAGTTTTTAGCAGGGTTTTAGCACCCGATAGATCCTACCACTCATTTTATATTTTATTATGGACTATATTGACATGTTTAACAATACTTTCAAGTTTCATATTTTTACGATACCCGGTTTTACGTTTTGAGGCTTAATCATTTACGGTTAGCGATTTACGGAGTCAAAACTAGCTACATACTTAGGATATTATCATCCAAACACCAAGAGTCATCATCTAGTCACCTTATCCCATTCCAAACCGCCAATGTGGGGGGGGGGGGGAGTCACCATGGGTGGTTAAATCTTGACCATTGATCTCTAGGATAGTTACAAGTGTCTTAAACTAACCATGGTTAAATTCTAACCCAATATATGGTTAACTATTTTTCCTACCCTATAAATACCAAGCTAAAACACATATAAATCTTGCACCACACCTTCTTATAACCTTCAAGTCCTAAAACCTAAGGCACTTTTCTTATATTTTGTAAGAAAGTTAACTAGTTTTTGAAAGAAAACTAGTGTTTGATCTTCAATCTTGGAAATTTTCTAAGGAAAGTTGTTATAACTTTAAAGTCTCCAAAAAGACGTAGTTATAATCTTCAAATAGCTTCGGACTTTCAAGAAGGCGTCGTTATAATCTTCAAATAACCTTGGTTTATCAAAGATTGCAAAGGGTTGAAGCAAGTCTATCAAAGTCCATTTCCTTACTTGTTACTTCCTTTCTTTATTAGAAAGCCAAAAGTTGTAAGCCAAACCCTAACATGCTTCTTGTTAATTTATCATGTTCATATCATTTACATGTTATTCTTGCTATATTATGTCTTGTATAAATGTCCATGATGTATAAAGATGAGTAAAAGATGTTGTTATAATGAATTATTGAAACAAGTTACTAAAACAAGCAAACTAGTGAATTTCTTGGTGAGACCTGATCAAAATGGTAAAAATATGATATTGTATTATTACATATTGTAGTAGAGGACCTAACAAGGAAACCGTAGCAATTTGAACCACCTAAAAAGAGTATACGAGTCAAAAGTTATGGCGATTTGAAGTTACCAAAGATTTCCGGCAAAACTGCCCAAACCTTCCTGTCTTGCATTCTGAGTTTTTGAAAGTCACCCTTCTGGTCCGATTCATCAAAAAGTTAAAACACGAAAGTTGTCCAGAACGCCGTTTTCGTTCAGGAACAAAGAAGCTCGAGACCTAAAAATGCTTTCCGAGTGATAAAATTCTTCAAATTCTAAACAGCCCATTTTTAGGCGAAAGTCACTAGATTATGGTTATACTTTGAAAGGAACAAGAGGTCTTATGACCTATAATCAAGACCACCACCATGGCTAGAGCCAAGGTTGTGTCTCATGACCTTGGAACAAGGACCAAAGGTCATGGCTAGGCCATGACGAAATGACCATACCAACTTACATAGGCGTAAACATGAAACAATGAATTAGGCGATAACATGAACAAGCAATTTGGATCTACTTCACCAAAAAGGAAACCATGAGATATTACCAAGAGAAAATGGTCATTTAAGACTTATGAAACTACCCCTAATAACAATCTTCATGTACTAATAAACTTTCCTAAGTTTATTCAAATATCGGACATGTAACTTTTCGGATCAAAACTTATATCTATATATTTTATCAACTACTACAATAGTAGGGAGCCTCATGTGAGGAGTTCATTATGTAAGCCGTCGAGATGAGTTGTGGATTTACGAGTTAAAGTGTCCTGGCTCCTCGAACGCTTACTAACATGACTTCTGAAATATGTCGGCCCGAACGGTAGTAAACGATATATAAACATACATGTTTCATGAATCATTTCTTTCAAAGACTTACACTATACACCATACTACATCATGGACTAAGTGCAAGACACATATATTGGCATGTTTATGTTTCCTTAGACATTATTCCAAACCTAAGTTGCAACAATTATTCTAGGTTGCCCGTAGAAGTTCTTACAGCATATCCATCATTCTCTTTATACATCATCCAACTCAAGGTGAGTTCATAGCCCCACTTTCCATTACTTAATTGTTTTACAAACCCTTGGGGGGAATACATGCTATTTCTAAACCGAACACAATGCTTTGAAACTGTATGCTGCCTGATTGTTTTATTATCACTAAGTACCAGCCTTGCTAAACCGAGATCCTTTATTATGAACCATTTAATCACTAGCAATAGTGAGCGCGAATATTGTGAATAGGCCTATTGGGATTGACGAATCCCATTTGTATTGACTAAGTTCAAACAAATGCACTAATATTTGAGATTTAGGTATGTTAGCAAAGTACCTACCGGGATAAATCTGCCGATCGATATTGGTACACGTTAACGTTTTGGTGTCATAAGCTTAGTGTATAATACATTTTATGGGCGTATAATAACGTAGCCTACCTGTTTTGTTTTCCAAACATTGGTGTGAGTCTACAAGCTCACACTACCAACATATTGTGTTCAAACGATTTACCAAACTCTATGAATATCACTCAACCTTTGTGTTGACCTCTCAAGCATGTATTTCAGGTTCATGACGATCAAGGATGGCACGGAAGGACACGGATACTCAAGAGGGCTATAAATTTTATTATCATTCAAAAACTCATTTAATGTAAATTGTAAACATGGAACCATCTGGGACCTCATTTTGTAATCTCTGATATTTATATAATTTGAATGATAAATCTTTTAAAAACGACTCAATTGGAGTTCGTTTTCTATTATTGTGACTATTGTGCCATCGAGTAACACCCAGTTCGAATTCCGCTGCATCCATGAATTGGGGGTGTTACAGATTGGTATCAGAGCCATGGTTATAGAGAAACGGGTCTAAGTGAGACCTAAACTATAACTACAATCACAAACGAAAACATTTTATAGCCTTCCGCTCTCCGTGTCTTCCATCTGCCAGACGATTATGGACTTAGTAAGCGTGTTATGATACACAAACATATTAGTATATTCATATATACCCATTTTGAGCATTTCCCCGTAGACAGTTTTGTGCTACACAAACATAATTGCATATTAATATATGTACCCTAAACATAATTGAGCATTTCCCCGTAAGCATTAGTATATTGATATATAAACTCGGTTTATTTTCAATCATTTATCTAAACAATGGACTAAACATATATGTGTATGCCTATTCTAAGGCATTTCGGCACAGCCACACTCTCCCAATCATGTTCCTACTCCAACATTCATTTTCCAAGACATTGTGAGATACAATGGTCTCATTCATTTTCCAAGACATTGTATGATACAATGGTCTTAATCGTTTCTCAAATGTTTTGAGTCACCTAATGGTTTAACCTACTTCCCAGACATTGTGAATTGCACAATGGTCTAACCTACTTCCGAGACATTGTGATTTGTGCAATGGTCTCTGGAATTATTTCACGACCTCATCAATATCATTTCTTATGATATCAAAAACCCATCACAATCTAACGATTTCCAAACAAGAAATATGAGATTTCTAAAGGACAAACTAATCCATCATCGACAAAAGCTAAACTTTCTCTACATTCATCAAAGTTTTCTGATGAAACCTTCATTATTAAAAGTTCGTGATCCTGGCCAAGTATGTTCTATTTTAGAACTACTTAAAACTTCCTTTCTATACGTATCTACCCTTACTACCTTCTATGCAATGGAATATGAAAACATACGTTACAAGTCTTGTATGGACGGGACTTGCAACTTAAGGGTTGACATCGCCTTTGTTTAGTGAACAGTTTCCCAAAACCAACGGACATATCACAAGTATACCTAATTTAGGTATTTGAAAATTTTATCGAACCTTGGCTAAATATAGACTAGTCACCTATATTTAACCTAGGGACAGTGGAATATAGTCTGACTAACTATATTCGACTTAAAATTTTCAAATACTGAGAATAGTTGTACTAGGGTTATGTTTAGATTGATTTCCTACATGAACACGATAAACCACCAGAATACATTAAAACAATCTAGAGACACGATAGTGTCTTACCACTCAGCGAAATCTTAACACCTTATTTGTATGATCTAAATTCATTCTTGAAATTTTCATTTATGAGATAATCCGAACTACTATCTTGGGATAGTTATCAATTATTCTTCTCATCCTGTAGAAGTACTATCTTGTTTAGGTCCTAAGGATACCATTCCATCATAAACTTTTAAAATCTCTTAAGATTTTTAAAGCAAACTCAACATCTATACCTAAGAGTATTAACATTAAGCATACACTAAGCACTTTTGTTCATCAACATATCACAACATTACCTTCACAACCATGGCTCATCCAATGGAAAGCATATATGATAAGAGAAGAAGAAGCTTATCAGAATCTCAACAACACTGCAGAACAATGAAGTTTAGAACTTAGCAGTCATATTTATTTATGCACTATGTTGTACTACGTGTATGTCATCCCTAGTAATGAGAGTTTTATGACTTAAGAATATTTGATGTTCAATGAACAACTCTTTGTGAAAATTCTCATCTATTGTACTTTCTATCTCTAAACCAATTTGATTGTTTAGTAGACTATTACCATTCTATAAGATTTACTCAGTTATCTTATAAACCATTCCACAAATTTTACTTCAAGCTATTTTGTTATCACTTTATTGTTTCACATCATGTTACTCCAAGATATTTTACCACCATCTTAGAAAAATCACTTCGTTGATACCACCCTATAAATCAATATCATGCCTTCATTTCCAACTTTCATAACAAACCACTAAATCTCAACATACCAAAATGAAGAACACAAACCTTCTTAACCTTCTCACCATCATCATCTTCACAACCCTTAATCCCTCAAGCTCACTTTCTGATCTTGATGCACTTTTAAAGCTCAAATCATCCTTAGTTACACCACAAACACCCTCACCAGCTTTACAAGATTGAATATTCATCTTGTACTTTTGGAACACCAGTATCATCTCGTAATACACTACCTTGTAACTCACCGACTAATTGTGAATGTTGTGTTGGGAATTATTAAGTAGGATGATTTGTAATTATTTGAATGGATTGGGATGCCTTTTCATTTAAATAAAGAAATTGTAAATCACCGAACCATAAGTTTATATTTCCGTATTTACATTGTTTGGGATACCTCTCTATGTAAATAAAGAATTATAAATAAGTGGACTTATTTGTATCCGAAATAACATAAGTATGAAGTCAATAAACACTAAGTACAACAACCGATTACCTACTAGGCTATGATTGCAATTACTATCTCAATTCCTATTAATATACGACTGCTATATCAATTTCCTTTGATATTCGACTATTACCATACCTTTCCTACATAAAAGTAAGCCTCATCCTACACCATACACTGAAATGACAAATCAAATTACATCACCGATAATCCCAGACTTTAGTCCTTATAAGTAACCACACCTTTTCATCGATACCACTCCAACATATGACACACATAGAACTTCGGGACGAAGTTCCCCGTAAGGGGTAGAGACTGTAACAATTCGCATTTTCAGGATAATTACCATTCCCGGAAAAATTTTACTATTCACTTTTTACTATTCACTTTTTACTATTCAGTTTTCACTATTCATCTCAGAAATTTTTATTTCATATTCTCGTAAGTTAAACTATTTTAACGATAATCCGAGAGTTTGACGCTCGTCGGATCATTTCTGCAAAAATCACAAAGCCGTGTCCGAGATTTACTTTTAGGTTTAAACGTCCTTCCAGCATCCCGATATATCCATAAAACATTATAAACAATAGAAATATGATTTTCTCTCATTTTAGGACAATTCCAAAAGTTTTGGAATTTTACGTTTTTCAGTTCAGCGTTTTACGCGAATTGCGTGTTTTAGACCCGTGTTTCCAGTTTTTAGCAGGGTTTTAGCACCCGATAGATCCTACCACTCATTTTATATTTTATTATGGACTATATTGACATGTTTAACAATACTTTCAAGTTTCATATTTTTACGATACCCGGTTTTACGTTTTGAGGCTTAATCATTTACGGTTAGCGATTTACGGAGTCAAAACTAGCTACATACTTAGGATATTATCATCCAAACACCAAGAGTCATCATCTAGTCACCTTATCCCATTCCAAACCGCCAATGTGGGGGGGGGGGGGAGTCACCATGGGTGGTTAAATCTTGACCATTGATCTCTAGGATAGTTACAAGTGTCTTAAACTAACCATGGTTAAATTCTAACCCAATATATGGTTAACTATTTTTCCTACCCTATAAATACCAAGCTAAAACACATATAAATCTTGCACCACACCTTCTTATAACCTTCAAGTCCTAAAACTTAAGGCACTTTTCTTATATTTTGTAAGAAAGTTAACTAGTTTTTGAAAGAAAACTAGTGTTTGATCTTCAATCTTGGAAATTTTCTAAGGAAAGTTGTTATAACTTTAAAGTCTCCAAAAAGACGTAGTTATAATCTTCAAATAGCTTCGGACTTTCAAGAAGGCGTCGTTATAATCTTCAAATAACCTTGGTTTATCAAAGATTGCAAAGGGTTGAAGCAAGTCTATCAAAGTCCATTTCCTTACTTGTTACTTCCTTTCTTTATTAGAAAGCCAAAAGTTGTAAGCCAAACCCTAACATGCTTCTTGTTAATTTATCATGTTCATATCATTTACATGTTATTCTTGCTATATTATGTCTTGTATAAATGTCCATGATGTATAAAGATGAGTAAAAGATGTTGTTATAATGAATTATTGAAACAAGTTACTAAAACAAGCAAACTAGTGAATTTCTTGGTGAGACCTGATCAAAATGGTAAAAATATGATATTGGATTATTACATATTGTAGTAGAGGACCTAACAAGGAAACCGTAGCAATTTGAACCACCTAAAAAGAGTATACGAGTCAAAAGTTATGGCGATTTGAAGTTACCAAAGATTTCCGGCAAAACTGCCCAAACCTTCCTGTCTTGCATTCTGAGTTTTTGAAAGTCACCCTTCTGGTCCGATTCATCAAAAAGTTAAAACACGAAAGTTGTCCAGAACGCCGTTTTCGTTCAGGAACAAAGAAGCTCGAGACCTAAAAATGCTTTCCGAGTGATAAAATTCTTCAAATTCTAAACAGCCCATTTTTAGGCGAAAGTCACTAGATTATGGTTATACTTTGAAAGGAACAAGAGGTCTTATGACCTATAATCAAGACCACCACCATGGCTAGAGCCAAGGTTGTGTCTCATGACCTTGGAACAAGGACCAAAGGTCATGGCTAGGCCATGACGAAATGACCATACCAACTTACATAGGCGTAAACATGAAACAATGAATTAGGCGATAACATGAACAAGCAATTTGGATCTACTTCACCAAAAAGGAAACCATGAGATATTACCAAGAGAAAATGGTCATTTAAGACTTATGAAACTACCCCTAATAACAATCTTCATGTACTAATAAACTTTCCTAAGTTTATTCAAATATCGGACATGTAACTTTTCGGATCAAAACTTATATCTATATATTTTATCAACTACTACAATAGTAGGGAGCCTCATGTGAGGAGTTCATTATGTAAGCCGTCGAGATGAGTTGTGGATTTACGAGTTAAAGTGTCCTGGCTCCTCGAACGCTTACTAACATGACTTCTGAAATATGTCGGCCCGAACGGTAGTAAACGATATATAAACATACATGTTTCATGAATCATTTCTTTCAAAGACTTACACTATACACCATACTACATCATGGACTAAGTGCAAGACACATATATTGGCATGTTTATGTTTCCTTAGACATTATTCCAAACCTAAGTTGCAACAATTATTCTAGGTTGCCCGTAGAAGTTCTTACGGCATATCCATCATTCTCTTTATACATCATCCAACTCAAGGTGAGTTCATAGCCCCACTTTCCATTACTTAATTGTTTTACAAACCCTTGGGGGGAATACATGCTATTTCTAAACCGAACACAATGCTTTGAAACTATATGCTGCCTGATTGTTTTATTATCACTAAGTACCAGCCTTGCTAAACCGAGATCCTTTATTATGAACCATTTAATCACTAGCAATAGTGAGCGCGAATATTGTGAATAGGCCTATTGGGATTGACGAATCCCATTTGTATTGACTAAGTTCAAACAAATGCACTAATATTTGAGATTTAGGTATGTTAGCAAAGTACCTACCGGGATAAATCTGCCGATCGATATTGGTACACGTTAACGTTTTGGTGTCATAAGCTTAGTGTATAATACATTTTATGGGCGTATAATAACGTAGCCTACCTGTTTTGTTTTCCAAACATTGGTGTGAGTCTACAAGCTCACACTACCAACATATTGTGTTCAAACGATTTACCAAACTCTATGAATATCACTCAACCTTTGTGTTGACATCTCAAGCATGTATTTCAGGTTCATGACGATCAAGGATGGCACGGAAGGACACGGATACTCAAGAGGGCTATAAATTTTATTATCATTCAAAAACTCATTTAATGTAAATTGTAAACATGGAACCATCTGGGACCTCATTTTGTAATCTCTGATATTTATATAATTTGAATGATAAATCTTTTAAAAACGACTCAATTGGAGTTCGTTTTCTATTATTGTGACTATTGTGCCATCGAGTAACACCCAGTTCGAATTCCGCTGCATCCATGAATTGGGGGTGTTACATATACTAATTATTTACACCACAACTACTTACTTACACTTCAATTTACTTAAGCACACAACACTTTACACAATTATCAAATAATATTTACTAATCTACAATACTTATTCTATTGTTGTTGAAGGAGTATTCTTCTTTTGCACTTGGATGGTGGAAGCTTGAATCACTTGAAAACAAAAGCTTATGATTATATGATCAAAGGTTTTAGAAAGATATGAGAGGAGATTTAGAACAGAAAGTTTTGGGATGCAAAAGGTTAGAAAAAAGTCCAGGAATAATCCACTATTTATAGACAAAGCTGACGAGTTGAGGTGCGTGGCCGGTCCCCTTAATAATTAAGGGGGTCGGCTAGCAAATTTAGGGGGCCGCCCAACATAACCGTTGCTCAGCTTTGTCTTTTTGTGGGGAAGGTTAATCTGGAATAATTTTGTCATTTTTGGTTGAAAAATTGAATTCATATATTTATGGTGAATTAAACATATTTATTTAATACAAAAAAATGATTTTCTAAGAGATATAAAATATTTATGAGATTTTATAAAAAATCTAGTGATTAAGAAAATGTTCCTTTGATTATAAAATGCATTAGACATTTTGTTTATTCATACCTTAAGTGATTGAGTTGTTGAAATGGATATTTATAACTAAATACTTGTTTACGTACTAATCTTTGCGTTTAATGATTTTACATTTTGTGATTATCAAAACGTAGAGATATCGAAAAGTATTAATAACGTTTTTAGGCATTATTTATATCAACATAATCATTGAGCATAACACACATAAAGATATTCATTATCGTTTTGTGTGTTAGATACAACAATGTATTCCTCCCTCCGTCTCTAAATAAGTATTCTATTTTTGCTTTTTAAAGTTTTATTTCCAACTTTTACCTTAAATATTTTTGTTTGTGTTACATAATACTTGATGAAATTCATACTAATCATTCATATATTTTGTATCAAGTATTATATAACAAAAAAGAAATAAATAAATAAAATAATAGTTAAGGTAAATTTTAAAAAAACTTTAAAACGTCAAAATAGATAGAATACTTATTTAGAGATGGAGAAAGTAATTTTATTGTGTTCATAATATTATAATGTTACAACTACACAAATTTGATACCGACACATAAAAAACATATTAATAAGCATCATAATGTAGCTCTAAAATTATTTCTAGATCATGTTAAAGGTTATGCTTAAACGGTTATGTTGATTTTTAGTGAGTACTAGCGTATAAACTTTTCAACTTTCATTGATAAATAAATTTGCATATTCCGAACTTAATATTGTCGGCGTTTCAGAAAAATGCAATTGAAATCATTGATAATTTTATTTGAGTATTAAGTGTTTACCCGTTGAAAGTTATATCAAATCAAGTATTTATAAAATGATATAGTTTGATCGACCTTAATTTATGTAAAGGTCAAAATAGTAATTTTCAATTGTCCAGATTGATGTACAAAACAATTATCAAACAATCATTCTCATTCAGCATCCTGAAATCATTCTGTGTCTGTGCTTCGTTCCTCACTAATTTATATTGTTAGCCCTTTATTGTTTTACTATCAAACAACACTTTGGCATTTTTTTTTTTTTTTTTTTTTTTTTTTTTTTTTTTTTTTTTAAGGAAATACAAAGTAAAGGAGATATGAAGACGTGATCGTGGTTCATGCACGTGTCACATCATTTCAACTCATAATTTTTTCCGAGTATTATACGCATTTTTCAATGTTTTGTTAAAAAATCTCATCTTCGATCCTTAGGTCTCACAAAAATTCAATGTTAGTCCATAATTTCGTCAAAAAAAAAAAAAAAAAAAAAAAAAAAAAAAAAAAAAAAAAAAAAAAAAAACTCGTGTAGCCCATTGGGCCATTCAAGTTATGCAAATCTGTTAAATTATTTACTGACCATTTTGCCACGCTATATTACATATCTATTCTAATCTGCAACGTTGGCGCTATTATAATATCTACGGTGCGAATAAAATATGATTTACCTTGGGCCGTTTTTGATAGTCCACGTGGTTTTATTGAGTTAGCCCGCCCAGATGTTGAGCCCAACCATATGTTTTGCTTATAACGCAATATCACAAACACAGATACATACGTACCGAACAGGTTTTCCACCGCCTTTACCACCGCCTTTAGAAATCTATTGAAAAAAAACACAGCTGCAGTCATAATCAGTTCCGCCTTAAATCTCTTCTACTCAAACATTTGTTAATCAGTGACTGACTACGATAGAGATACGTTGTATGTCTTTTTTAAACGAGGAGCCAAAAACGAGGAGGAGGAAGACGAGAGTGATGAGGATTTAAACGAATCTTGGTGCGCGATTATGGTTTGTGTTTCATTTAAATCTTGGAGTTTTTACACTTCCGTTGAATTTAATTATTGATATGATTAGTAAAAAAAAGATGAAACCTTTGTATAGTTAATTTGATTATTTGATAATAAAAACTGTAAGATTTAATTGGTGACACCTTAGGAGGTGTTAAATGTTATTTTTCATTTGCGAACGGGTCAATCTTAGATGGGTTGACACTCACAGATTCGTTAGTTATGTTGACTGAGATGATTTGTCAGACATAAGATAAATAAAGGATCACTTTTAGAAAAAGATGATTTTAAATGTAAATTGGATTACCTTTGGGTTATGCTAATTTGTTTTAATTTGTGGTAGATGCTTCAAAGGCTAAAATCGAAAAGTTGCATAATGGTAGAGGTGAGACGTGTTTTACGTTATAACAGAGTATGCAACTTAAATTTAGTACGGTTCAGTCATTTTAGGTGAAAATACTATACCATTATTATTTAACTAGCGTTGTTGAGCTTATGAATTATAAGCCGAAACAAATAAGTTCTGTCTTCAGATGGATATTACCTCTATGACTCATTTTTTCAGGTGCCTCCAAACCGACCAATCTATCAATGAGTAATATTGATCTTACGTTTGATGTTAGTGTTATCTGCTGCTGCGTTTTTCAGGTTGTGTGACAACTATCCTGATGCTTAATTCCTTTTTCCAGTTATCTGATCTCAAGTGACTTCGGTGCGGCTGTATATGTAGCAGAAGCAGAGTTGGCCTCCACCGGAATTGGTCATGTCAACGAGGGGGTTTGCGAATTTGGTACAGGTATTAATATTGCTTACGTTTTGTCAGTGTTTAAATTGGATATATGTGATTCACAGTTGTCTGCTGATTAAACTATTACAATTTACAAGTAGTGTTTATATAATATAGTGTTCGTACTTCGTAAAGGTGATCATAATTTATGAAAGGTGATCGGAATTTAGTAACGCTTATGATTGTCGGTACAGGTTGCTGGACCTTATTGGCATGTCCTGATAGGTAGAAAAGGTTCGATAACATGCTACTTTCCCCACCTGGAAACTGATGTGGTGTGTGCACATGACAAATTCATAGTCATCGCTAGGTTCATATACCAGGTTGCACTTCAAGGTTTTCAAAATACCAGGGGTAGCTCCACTTCAGTTAGCGAGGTTAATCAAGCAATGGTTGTTCCAACTACTCGTGTGTCCTGCTAGACCGCACAGAGATTGGTTGACAATCTGTTTGGATTTTAGGTGCTACACCAGTTCACACGCTGTTTGGGTCTTTAAGTGCTAAAACAAGGGCTGATACACAACGCTTGATGTCTAATGTCAACAAGCAGGCAGATGTTGTGAAGGAGTATGTATACTGTATGCCTTTTGTTAAGTCATTAGTTACAAATATGAATGCTTATTGTAATTATACTCAGCTAGCAACCCGTGTCAAACAATACTATGATGAGTTTCACAAAGTGGCGTAATTGGTTCTTTTTAATCATCATGATATTGTTGAAATGCGTTGGATATCTTATATTTGTCAAACTCAATAGCAAGGTTCAGTAGATGTAACCGTTAGTCTTTATGTGAAGTTCAATGATTTTGCACATGTTGTATAAGCAGGTTCACATGGTGAGTGACTTTGGTGCAAAAACCAGCCGCAACGCGGCGGGGCCTTATCCTTGTTTAATCTAAATTACACTCTTTAATTTTTCATATCTATAAAACGAAACATCTCAAGTAATTTACATGCATTGCAGACAATCTAGACATCCAAACAACCCTCATGTAAATTTTAAGGGCTAAAGTTGCCACTCATTTAAATTAAGAGGACTAGAAGTGTAAGTTTTTGATATAAATTGTATGAAATTGACAGAGCAATGAGTAAACTGCATGCTTTATTGAACCGAGTAACAAATACGGAGTACGTAACAAAGTCTTCCCACTTGGCTTGACTTATTGACTTGTGGTCAACCCACTTGTATTATTTAATGGGGAGTTGATATTTACACGTAGCAAATTGATCGTCACACATAATTTTTCTTTTTGAATCGACAGTTATGCCCTCTCTTATATTTAGTCTAGCATTTGACTTTTCTTCTAAAATCATGCATTAAAAAGAAAACCCATTATTTTATATGATTAGTTAGTTCTATATGATGTAAGAAAATTAGCATGGCAAACATGAAGATCTATAAAATATTAACCGTCAAAAAGGTCTTTATTCCAATTACATGGCAAATATAAAAACTAATTCTATGCTTATATGTTCTATTGGTTACACCGGTAAAGATTAATTACTCGTTAATTTCTGTAACATAGGAGGAAATTAATATCGGAATCGATTAACTCGACAGGATGTAATTAGGAGGAAATTTACAGGAGAGTCGACATTTATAGATTGACATCATCATGTGGTTCAGTCTAAGACTATTGCTAGTCAAAATAAATTTTTAGATTGTTTTTACATATGTTTTCTATTTTGATATATTTATTTCCATTTTTTTCTTCCTTATATTTTGTGGTCATTGATTATGTGAACAGAAACCAGTTCAAAGATACTTGAATTTAAAGTGGATTTATGATATCTGAATTCTAATGGGAGTTGACAGATGTTGAAATAATAGTTAGATTTCAAATTTGATAGAAGCATAATATACAATCAACGTTTAAACATTACATCTAATGATATACAATTATTAGGCTACTATCAATTTGATCAAAAGTTTAAACTTTCCCAGAAATGTTAATTATTAGGCTTTGATCTACTGTCACTTTCTAATATTAAGTTGGAGAAAGCAAATTTTGCAATTTATTAAAAACATTATTTGGACCACTTGTTAATACAATATTGTGCTTCACAGAAAGTGTTGGCAGCCCCATTGTATCATGAGGCATCAATTAACGCATAGTTTTCTCTTGTGCTAACGCATCACCACCAATCCACACCTTTGTGTGTGCGTTGAATTATGTCTCGAGGGAATGTTTGACAATCCATTTCGAGATATTCTCATACTTACCAAGAAATTATAATGATTTTTCCCACTAATTCAGGATCCACAACGTATGCTCTTGCATATATAGCTGATAAACTAAATACAAGCTAAATTAGCATTTAATTCAATCTAAATCAGCAAAACGTTGTCACCTTTGAAGCTAAAAATTGATGCTTCAAAAACCTTGTGGCAAAAGAAAACGATTTCCACCTTGGAGAATCGATCCACCATTCAAACCAACATTATGGTTACCAAAAAAAATATATATATATAAAAATAAAAATAAAATATAATAAAAAAAAAAAAAAAAAAAAAATAACCTTTTTGCCCAAGTAATCTTCACTCATAAACTTAGATAGCTTGAAACATATAATCTATACAACGATAGCCAAACAACTGGTTATGGATGTAATTGCGAGAAAGTTTACAAGAGAGTAAACTAAAGATAAAACTATGTAAAAAGTCTATCATTATTGGTGGATGTAAATTTGAGCATTTGTTTTATTTATGGCTTTAACTGAAAACAAAATGATTAAAATGAGGCAGATTAGTAAGTAGACATGATGATAATAAGCTAATTTGAGATAGCCAATCTTTATAAGAAATGATATTTATTTACTACTCGTAAATGATTAGAGAAAAGTAGCAAACGACAAAGACTTGGGTCAATTTCATTTCTCATTCCCTCCATTAACATAAAAGATTATATAATGCCAAAAGTAATGGAAATTATTCTATCGACTAGCACATGATATATGTCACTACCACATGAAATATGGATAATGCATCGCGATGAAGCCTTTGTCCTTTTTTTATTTTTTTTTTTATTTTTTTTTTATGGCTAGCATTTATTAATAATAAAACTAAAGGATATACAAAGTCAAGAAAATACAAACTCATATATAATTCGCGCGTTTCTTCTTGTTTTCTTTTTCAAAATTTCATCTTTAATCTATAGGTCTTCAAAAGAATACAATGTTACCCTCAACTTTGTCATCAAAAGAAACAAATCTCGTGTAGCCCGTTATTGCATCATTCAAGCTAAAAAATTCTATTAATTTTGTAATAAAGGACATTTTGCCATTGTACGTTTAGGGGTGTTTCTTTGTAACTTATTTGACTTATGAGGCTAGATTTAGGTAGGGTCACTTATTCTACATGGGAGGCGTGCCACACCTAATTTTGAATCACAAAGTGTAAATTTTTCAAAAAAAATGTTATTTTATGATATGTGTAACTCCCGGTACCATATTTATACTATCTTCTTTTGCAACTTTAGTTTTGTTCAAAACCTTTTAATAGTGCAAATCTTAGTATTTTTGGTGAAAGAAAATTTTTGCAAGATTTTCCCAAAACATTTTGTGCAACACCGAATCGTTGGTATATCTCTGTGTTTATGTGCTTCTATTTTTATCATTTAGGCCCATACATCTAACATGGTCAAAGTGTAGCATGCTCAACATATTGAACCTACTTTCACATTTACTAATCGATGAAGTTTGTCAAGTGAATGGAAGTTTCATACATTTTAATTGGTAATTTCATAAAATGTATGAGGAAATTGGTTGTTTAATTATATGTGCAGTCTTTAGAGTTTATGAATGGTTAAGTCGATTTGATAAAGATGATGCAATTTTTAAGAAATATGGCTAGTATAAGCACTAGGTTTAGCATTCAAAAGCTCGATGTGTTTTGTTTACAAATGGATGTTAAGCAACTTGATCACAGGAGTCCATGGCATACACGTTCAAAAGTGTGTTTGGTTTGAGGTTGAATAGTTAATCATGAAGCTGAGGTTATTCAATATAGTAACGATGGTGTTGCATTGAATCAAGACGACTAAAGCTAAGGTTAAAGAGCTTGAAGAAAATACAAACACGAGATGCTTAGTAAATGAGCACGTCTGCTTGATAAAGGAGCAAGAAAGTTTCTTGGTAAAGGAGCCGGGAAGACACTTGGGAATGGAGCGGGAAAGGTTACACCATTGGACTGCCAACTCAATATGATGCTAAAGACAATTTTGTTGTTACATAAAAGAAGGAATGAAGGATGTTGTCATGACTAAGGTGGTTCCTAGGTCGAGGTTCAAACATGGTTCAACGATGCCTAGTATATGGATTGGCTAAGGTATTAGTAATAAGGTGGAAATTGTTAGTAATATTTGTAATACAATAGGCGTATTTTATGTAAATAGTCAATTGTGAAAGATATAATGTAAATTCTAGAGCTTGGGGGACTGAAAGTGCAACGTATGAATATAAAGTTGACTTGAGGTCAACCTACTTGCATTATTTAACTTCTGATCGACATGAGAAGAATTATCAAAAAATTTGTAAGTCCTCTTCAATCAAAGAATTTACATTATTTTTCAATAGCCATTCATATCTTGTGCTTTGCTTCTTAACCAAATAAAAACAAATTTGTAAGTCCTCTCCTCAACTTCGTTTATTATTATTATTATTATTATTATTATTATTATTATTATTATTATTATTATTATTATTATTATTATTATTATTATTATTATTATTATTATTATTATTATTATAGTTATTATTATTATTGTTATTTATGAATTTGATGATTGTTTTTGCATTTGTGTTTATTTATAGCTTGAACCTACAACGATGAAACATTTCTTTTTATGTATTGTCAATTAATTGTAGTCCATTACACAATTTATACTATATTATAAAGCATTTGAGATATTATCAAAATGAAAGTCTTAAAATATTGAGTCAATATACTTACTTATAATGCCAAATTCTAAAAATTAAGCAGTCAACTTCCATTAATTGTATTATTAAAACACCCCTTAAATGAAAAATACAAGTTATTAAGCTTATTATTATACAAACTGATATAACACAAAATGTACTCTCATTTTCACTGTGAAAATATTATTAAGTCATTAGAGTTTCAAAATACATACTAAAATACAATGTTTGAAAAATATTATTAAATCATAAGAGTGCCCTGAGAATCAATATATACATATTTTAGATTATTTTTTATTATTTATTTATTTATTTATTTATTTTGATAAAACTTATCATAAAAATTAAAAAATGTGTTTTATAAAAATTGGATGATTTTTTCAAAGCAAAGGATGTAAAGGTTCAAATTG
This sequence comes from Artemisia argyi, assembly GCA_030686995.1. Lineage (NCBI taxonomy): Eukaryota > Viridiplantae > Streptophyta > Magnoliopsida > Asterales > Asteraceae > Artemisia > Artemisia argyi. The sequence continues at coordinate 242,889,923 of CM060703.1, forward strand.
TTAAGTGCTAAATATAATATTTTATATTTATATAATAATAACTATTCTATTCAAATGATTTCTTAAATATTTAGGGCTTTTTTTTTCAACACCTATGTGGGATAAATATAATAAGCATTGTTAATAATTTAAATAAGTGCCGTAAAAACCTATAAAGTGTATTCTTAGGGAGTTAGCTTTTCTTAACATGATGTAAGTGATTTTTTTAATTTTTAAATTTTTTTTAATAATAACTTGTGACCCTGTCAGCTACTTCAACCTCATACCTCCATCATATACCAGCTCTCGCATTTGTACCGCCACAACATTACATGGATAATCTACAATTTTAATATGAGTTAACTTTTATTGCTTAAAATTATTCAAAACTAAAATTTCATCATCCATAAAACTATTGAATCTTAAAATATAAATTTGAAAAACAATTTTCACTAAAAATTTTAATTGCATGGTTCCCATCGCCGAATGCTCGGATACCTTGCTAGTTAAAGTAAACAAATTTGTTCAAATTGTTATAACCGGCCATATTGCCATTCTCTGTTAGTTCAAATACCCTTTAGTTATCATTTCTAAAAAATAAGCACCCGATGTAATTTATGAGGTTAGTAACGGTCGCGTGTTGGTACGTATATTTTTGTTTTTCGCATCGTTATAGCCATGGGATACTCTAGTTAAGCCGCGTAATTCTGAGTCGAACACTCGTGTTCCCCTGTATCTTATTTATATATTGATAAATAAAAGGTACAAGGTATAGCAAAACCACCTTGAATGAGTGATAGTGTATATTTAATACGTATATATAGGAATACACTTTACAAGATTGACTGATTGTGTCACAATATCAGTGAATAATGTGGCAAATCCTTACTTTAATTAATGCTTTATAGATATTTTTGAACAAAGCTTTATAGATTGGTAGAATGTATAATAAATAAATTAGAATGTTAGTTATTTTTAAAACTATCAAACAGTTTAATTATTGATTTTGATATAAGTCTAAACTAAAAGCATGTGTATAGAAATTTAACATTTAAAAAGAATTTACGCTAACTCCTCAAAATGGTTAATGTACAACAAGCAATTCATTATTTACCCGTTTAAATTAAAACAAGCATGGCGTCGGTCGGCCGCGTTGCGGCCTGGCGGAGTTGTTTTTCGTTGTATTTGGTTATAATGTTGTGGCAAATAGTTTTACCGACTATGTGAAAAAAAAAATATGGTCAGGTTTTGGTTGGTAAAAGTTTCTGAATAAAAAGGTTGGGTGATTTTGTTTATTGACGGTCTAACGTGCCGAACGGTTGAGCTGGTGACACATGCGTTGTGGCTCGGTGTTTTTTTGTCGAATTAGTATACTTTTAAACGTTTTTTTGTTTTGTTATGTTCGGCATATTTAGCTATTTGGTTATTGTATTTAAACTAATGAATTTTTTTAAGTATAGTAAATGCATTTGTTAAATTTTATTACCGTTATTGCAAAGTTCACCTACTGAGACTACATGGCTTCTCAATTTCCTATTTATGAAAACATTGCGTAACAGATTGGTAAACTGTAAATAAGAGTTTATATCTTAGACAAATATGGTTTATGCTATCCTCACATGGGCCTCCCAAATAGACGAAGCAGGCTAACTTTTTTTTGGGCTGGGCCTTGGGAAATTTTGGCGGGAAACACGCACCGCAAAACGACGTAGTATCTGATGGGATTTAATATATACTTATAATTATAATTAGATCTTATATTATAAAATTAATCTACTATTTGTTATACTTTTAATTTTTTTAAGATGTACAAAGTTTTAGCACACTGAGAATTTATACAACATATATCGTTGTAAGAGAACAAATAAAGGATAATTATTCAAATGTATCAACTAATCACTATATATATTTACCAAGGTAAAAATCCTTAAAAAGAAGAAGAAGAAGAAGAAAATTGTTATTTTGTGTGTATCAAACTTATTTTATCCTATTCTTACATACGAAATTTTAATAAATTGTATTTTGTGTATAGTAAATTTTTATTAACTTCTATTGTGCATCATTACAATCAATATAATATAACAACACTACTTAATTGCTAACTGTTCAACATATACATGTTTTGTTTAAATTATATATGTTTTATATTAACTAAACACACTCCAACGCCCCATCTCTTGGTCAAGGGTGCAGATTTAGATTTGTGAATTGTTGTAGGGATGACTTAGATTTTAGGTGGGAGAACAAGGAGTTAATTGGGCGTTAAGTGAGAGCATGAGATGTTTGAGGTATCTTTACTTAATATAGACGAAGCATTTATATATTAAACTTAGGGAAGGGTCAAAAATGAAAAACATGAATTTTCAAATGTACCTAAGTGATAAACATGCCCCATTTAAATACTAACACACCTAAGTTCAAATTTTGTACTTTTCATTGACATGATGCAAAATATATGAATGAATTGGGTTTTAAATGTACTTTTCATTGACATAATTTTTATCAAGTATCATAAAATACAAACAAAAATATTTAAGGTCAAAGTTAAAGAAAAAAGACTTAAAAAGTCAAAACTGGACATTTAATAAGGGACGGAGGGAGTACTAAATATGGACGAAAATACCCTTATGTTCTTCATCTTCTCTTCTAACTTACCAAACCACCTATCTTTGATAATGTTTCCGTCAATTGTTAAACCGTTTTTTTTTAGTTCAATACCTAATTCAATTCCATATTTTGAATCCAAAACCCAGATTGAAATGACGTGTGGTGTTTGGTTTCTTTTATGGAATAACTTGATATGATAAGGAATGAGATTTGAGTACACGGCTCAGTTTATGTTTGATTCGAACCATGCTAAGAGACGACTTTCTACTGTCCATATATCATTGAGCCTCGAAACTAAACCCAAAAGTCAATTACTCATTTATATCCAAAAAATCTAATTACATGACTTTGAAAATCGCATCCTCATGATGGAGAAAGTGACGTGTTTAGGTTTGTGTGATATTTTTTCTGTAACAAAATCTGATAAATGAGCAATTACATGATTTCCTTATTGCTTTGGGATAATGATTTTTAAATGTATCCAACTTGTCACCATTTACTGAGTTGTGTATCGAACTATTAATTTTGCTAACTTGGGGTCTAAACTTACTAATCTTTGCTAACTCATGTATCAAAGGGTCATTAAGGTTAGTTATTTACATAAATCGTCCTTATGGTTAGGACTAAATTGCAATGACAGTCCTTATTGTTAGTTAACATACGATTGCAGCGTTAGTCCTTGTAGTTAACATAAGGTTGCAACGTTAGTCTTTATAGATGGGTTGCCACGTGTCAACACCCAGTGGTGCCACGCGGCATCGGGTCGGGTCGGAGGCAGTACCGGGTCTGATGCGGGTCGAGTTGCCACGTGGCACCACTCAGGTGGTGACACGTGGCATGGTATTAAAATACACCATGTGCTCCCAGGCCTGATCGAACTTGAGACCTCTTGTTTGATAAGAGGGTGTGCTACCCATACCCTCAAATATATTATACACATTGAATTGTTTTAAGGCCTTTTTTTAGTTGCAATCCATTTTAGAAAATAAAAAGGGTCAAATAGAGATTTGACTTGTCATTTTAGACAGCTTTGCCCTGGTTCAAAAAATGAGGAAATTACCGTTGGACTCGTTTTTTTGTGTTCTTTCCAATGGTGTGCTCGAGGAATTTTTTTGACTTCGTTTGAATATCGTTAAACACGAAAACATCGTCGAAACTCTTCCGAAAATCACCGTTGGACCGGGTAAAAAATAAATGAAAGTACCGTCGGACTCGTTTTTTCGTGCTCTTTCCAAAGGTGTGCTCGGGAAATTTGTTTGACTTCGTTTGAACATCGAAAAATGCTAAAACGTCGTCGAAACTCATCCGAAAGTCATCGTTTTTGCTTTGTTTTCAAACCCTTATACAAGCAAGACAAAATAACATATAACAAACATATTTGCAATTCCCCTTAGCATATTTCATGACAAAATAACACACATTATTTTTATACTTGATAACAAGATAAAACGGACTAATAACCATGAAATAACACACATCATTTTTATACTCGATAACACGATAAAACGGACTAATAATCATGAAATATTCTAAATTATGTTGCAAATATATTTGGAATGTGTTATTATGTATTGTAGGTACAAAAGTTTGAAAACAAAGCAAAAACGGTGATTTTTGAATAAGTTTCGACGATGTTTTTACGTTTTACGAGGCTCAGACTATGTCTAAAAAATTCTCCGAGCACACCATTGGAAAGAGCACAAAAAAACGAGTTCGACGGTACTTTCCTCACCTTTTGAACCTTCCTAAAACTCTTAATATGAACCATTCAAAATCCTATTATTACTCATAAATACGGAACTGTGCTAATAATAGCATAAAAGGAATTAATATCGTATATATAATTGAAGTGCTGCTCTAGCTCAGCTGGAAATGCACTTCACTCCCACCCAAGAGACTCGAGTTCGAATCCAGGGCGAGGCAAAATGAGTGGTTTGTCTTCATTGCCACGTGTCACCACGTGAGTGGTGCCAAGTGGCAGACCCGATACGTGGCACTTGGCCACATCTGCCTTTTGAAGTTAAGGGCTAACCATAAGGACGTTTTATGTAAATAATAAGGATTTGCATTGCAATTTGGTACTAACGAGAAGGGCGATTTATGTAAATAACTCTAACGAAAAACCTTAAACACCCCGTTAGTACACAAGTTAGCAAAGATTAGTAAGTTAAGACCCCAAGTTAGCAAAATTAATAGTTCGATACATAACTCAGTAAATGGTTGCAAGTTAGATACATTTAAAAATCATTATCCCTATTGCTTTTGATGCATCCACACGTCACTTACTGAGCTCATTTATATCCAATAATCACAGATCATCCAACTCAAACCCACTTGTTTAACTCCATTGTTTGTTGTAGTTCAAAAAAGATTAACATCATTTTAAGTTCATATGAACATTACCAATAATAATTTTTCAAAATTAGAAACAGTCAAGGAACCTTAGTAGGCCTCGCTGTTGTGTAAGTGAGAGAACATTGTTACCGGTCTTATTCATATAAACTTGATAGGATCTCAATCCTTCTAAAAACTGTAAATCATCTTCTCTTTTGTACTTTTTAATTGTTTATTCCCTTACACGAACTTAATGCTTTTTATAAATCATATCTCTAAGGGGGCGTTTGGTACGACTGAATCAAAAGAATGGGAACGTTATGTCAGAATGGAATTGCATAGAATGAGAATGACTCTAAAATAAGAGAATTGATTCTACTGTTTGGAGAAAGTAAAGAACAAACTGCCGAGAATTGATTAGAGAATTCATTCCTCTATTTGGTAACAAAGTTACAATAGAGAATGAAAATGATACTAAACTAATTTGTTGTTTGATGCTTACCATCTGTTGAAGGTAACGTCAAATTATAGTCTTGCAAATTATAAAAAAGAAATATATGAAACTAAAAGTTGATTCCAATTTGAACTTTAGAACTACGCAATTGGGTATTGATAACTAATAAATTTATGCAGATGATTATAATGGATAGAGTTATATAAGTTTGTTAAAGAAAAGGCTGGTTGAATTTTGTTTATGTTGTTTCGGAAGATTATTTCAATTAATGAGAACCAATAAAAAGATTGTGAATCGTGATTTTAAAAATTAAACTATGTATATAGTGTATAGAGAGTCAAATTATGGAATTATTTATTGTTATCCAACGAACAATACTCGAAGATGTGAAGAAGATCAAATCGCCAGGAGAGAAATGATGTTTAGGGTTTATGAAGTTTTTAATATTTGTGATGGCATGTGCAAGAAAAATGCTAAACAATCCTACATTATCATCCAATAAAGTTGTTAGAATGAAATAAGCATGACAATCATATAATTAACCAAATAAAGTACTGTAATCACATAGTGCGGAAGCGTAGGAACATATATAACATATAATAGATTAACATAAACGTAAATAAGAACGTACCTTTTGGATTCTAGCTAAACAAGAATCAAACTTTAATCTTGAACAATATGATGAACCATAATTAGGGTTTATGTGAATCAATGATTAACCCCTTACTGTTTTGTTAATCGATTCCTTGATAATAACTATAATGAGTTATTACCCCGTTCTTGTACACACAAACTAGTAACGAATAAAAGAGATTGCAAGATAAAAACACTATTATTTTTGTAAAACAAAAATCGACCCAAAACCCTAAGAGGGTGTTTGTTCAACCGGATTTAGTAAAGGAGAGGAGAAAGAAAACCAAGTTAGGGTTATGTGTACAAGAGTGCAAAATAATGACCCTTGGTTTTGTATATATACTAGTAGTAATCTTGGATGACAAGTTTGATTGGGTTTGGGTTTCCCCTTTACCCTTTGTCGACCGGCCTTGGATCCAAGAGGGATCTTCCGGATCCTTCTTGGCATCTAATTACATTCTAGTCCTTCTCGTTTGCATTTAACGATAGTTAGTCCATACGGTTAACAACTAACGACCATTAGTCCTTTCTAGCGTTTAAATAATTATATATACAACATTTAATATATATATATATATATATATATATATATATATATATATATATATATATATATATATATATATATATATATCTACATTATATATAACAGGAGGTATTTGAAGAATATGCCACCTCATTGCCCAGTTAATGCCCAGTAATTCATTATCAGCCATGTCATCAGTTGTTGCCACGTAAGCAAGATTTATTTATAATTTTTTTAATTAAAATTAAAATTCTTATTAATTGATTCCAGATTTAATTTGTTTAAAAAATTTAATTGTAGGATTCGAACTTAGGATTTCATAATACATTAATGACTATGTTTTTACCACTAGACCAACTTATTTTTTGTGTTATATCCTGCAAACCTATAAATATAATGATCGACAAAAAATTAATACCCTGAGAATCCCTACAACTTAGCAAACTAAATATTTATTCTGTAAATACCTGATTCTTTCATTATATCTCTAAAACCCTAATATAATAACCCTAAAACACACATAAACGATCCATCTATTATCTACAGAATTTTAAAGATCGTTTATATTCCCGTGATAAATCGTTATATAGTCATATTTAAATGATGCTAACGTTGTTTTGTTATTTAGTTTGTAAATACATATAGCAAAGCCCTATCTCTATTAACTTTGTTCATCTTTTTGTTATTGAATCTGTGCAGCTGCTGTTCACTATTTTGAAGGCCGCCAATACTCCAGGTATTTATTATATCTGTTTTAATGATTTGACATATCTATTTTGTAAATACTTTTGGTTTTGTAGAACTGCTATGCATGGCACCTAAACCACAATGGTAACAAATATGTTACATGCTATTGCGAAGCTTTGATAATATCGATTTCAAAACTCACGTTATTGTTGTTTGCAAATTATAAGCTCATATGATTTCCACCAGGTAATGACTTGTCGATTGTTGTTTGCAATTTATAGTGATTTCTACCAATATTATTGTTTCATGGTCCAATTAAAGCTTATTAGTATTTTGATTCAAAGATTATTTATATCTATAAAGTATCTAATACCTTAATTATATCACAGTTTCACATGAACCATTTTTGTAATACAGGTTCAAAAGAAAATCAAAAGATGAGCTTTCGAGAAGAAACTAAAAATCCATTTGATGCTTTAGATAAAAGTGAGTTCCCTGAATTAGCATTTGATTTCATTGCTATTTATTTTTTCTTTGATTGCATTTTTCATATTACTGTGCCTAATCTCACGTTAATAGCTCTAATGTTCATGGAGGAGAGCATCTTGATCCAGTGGCTGTTTCAGATTCGTGACTAATAGTTTTCAAATCAATTTACAGGTAGAATTAGATATGCGTTTGCATCGTTTTGGAATAGAAATCATGCAATAAGAACCTTACAGAGTGCTGCAAAAAACGATCACTCAATGACTGAACCTGAGAAGAAGGTATACTTTGTTACTTTTTGTTCTTGATTAATCAAAATTTTGAAGTTTATGCTTCATCTCTATTATATCATGAACAGGAGCAGCAACCAAGATGCTTTTCCATGCACTGAACACTTTTTTACTCTGCTATTGAGCAATGGTTCAAGTTTTACAAGTGATTACCGTTCAATTAGGAAGGACACCAATCTTAATGTAAGCATCACACTTTGTTATCCGCATTCGTTAATTATAAGTTCCTTTGTACTTTCATCATAATTACATTGAAGTTGAATCATGGTATGATTCCAACTTCACTTACAAAGATGATCTGATATCTTTATGTTTTACTTCATGTATGTAGTAGTTATGATAATAGGGTGAGATTTAGGCTCAGGATAACTTGGTTTAAGTTCTGACTCATGGTGGGATTATATTCTCTGCAACCTGATCTTGAAGTTGAAAAATGCTCCCGCCCTATACATTACCAGGATAACATAATGACACGACAAACATTTTTTCTATTTAAGTTCTAGATTAAGTGTATGTTATTTTTAGTTTTAAAGTGATCTAATATAAGGGAAATTAAGACAAGAGTCCAATTTCTTAGCGAGTTTTATCATTTTTGGTATCTAATGAACAGAGTCTTGCATAATGTATATTTCTGATAGCAATAATTATCGTGCAAAACATATATTTCTTTTCATATATTGAAGTTCCTTGTCAATTACATAATATTACTAATGTCAGGTTTTTTCAATAGAAGATATGTGTCACCGATATCCTAATGCCACTCAAGTAAACATTATTGGAACACCTGTTATTTTTTCATTTGCCTGCTAATTCAATCAATCTGCTTGATCGGGCATGTGCAATGGTTAGCCAATAGTTTTCTGGTGAACTTGATGAGATGGCTAGACTCCGGATTGAGATTCTTGGCTTGGAGAATAGGCTTGCTTCTTTGAAAGATTTGAAATAAACTCGCAGGCCTTAGTTGATGAAAATGCTTAGTGACAAGAGAACTCAACTTGATTTGCTACAAAAGAAGTGCAAATAAGAGAAAGATAACGTATCTCAGATCGAAGTAATGAAGTACATGAAGAAAATTACTGATCAGCTTACTGATACACACAATATGGATCCAGATAATGATGCCAAACGTGCTAAAATACTGAACAGTTATGCGGTTGAAATCCCAAAGCTTGAGAGTGCTTTGTCTGGAGATGTAAATCTAACATTGAAGTGGCAAATTTTATATCTTTCTATTCGTAAATACTGTTTATAACAAAGAATAACATTTTGCAGGTTGGTGACATACTTTGTACTGTTTGTAAGTAAATTTACTTTGTACGTCCTATGGATCACTTATTACCAAGTTGAACTAATTGCTTTCTTCAATTTTTTCGTTTATGAAATGCTTATCGAATCCCTCTTTGCAAATCAAAGAGAGGTAGGCTCAAGGACACCTATCGTGATGATATACTTGCACCAGTTTTGAAGGTAAAATTTAGCAGCTCATATTTCAGGTTCATGGTTTTGTTTTGTGAAGTAGTTGGTCTAAGTGTTATGTTTTTTTTTCTTTGTACTTGATCAGGCAGTGATAAAGAAAAAAAAATCTCAATCATGTTGAAGTTGGAGATATCGTTGTCAGATCTGTCTTGAGGGTGAATTCCCAAAGAGCAAGTAAATGCAGAATGGCTTCTTTCTACGCTGGCTTTCCTGGTATGTCCAAGACTCGAGAGAGTGCATTACCTGATTACCTAGATCTAAGATGATTCTCTAATAAATGATTTGTCTGTTACTCAAAAAACTGTTCCAGTTAGGACCGTCAACAGACAATGTTCCCCGGGTCTTCAAGCAGTTGCTGATGTAGTTGCAGCTTCAAACGGTTTGTGTGACTCTTTGAGTGATGTGTCTGCTGCTAATGTTGAAATTAAAATGACACACTTGGGAGCACTATAACTGGCGTGGTCGCTGAAACATCTGCTCCAAAAGATGGTAGTAGAACCGGACCCAAGTTTCGGCCACGATTAGTTATATGTGGAATTATCAAGGGCGACATCTCCTGGAGGGTTGAAGATACTTATTAACCTGTCTGCGCATACCCTAGGTGGTTAATAGCTACTCTAGCAACCCCACTTTAGAGATACACTGTCCTCCTAACAATTCTAATATTCTCATCTTATTTATAATATGAACTATATCTCCATGTTATCTGCTATATCCTTTATGTGTTTGCCCAATGTATTTACTTATTACATATTCTCAGTAGTATGACAACACATACTCAATAATAATTATTTATTCCATACTATAGATATATCGTCTGTGTTTGCATACCATAGGTGGTTAACAGGTACTCTGCCATCCCCACTTTACAAATACTCTGGCCTCCTAACAACGCTAACATTCCCATCTTATTTATGTTATGAAATATATCTCCATTCTATCTGCTATATATAATAGGATTTTATTATATTTGGATTGGTGCTGGTTTGGAACCCATGACTGCCAATCCGATGGATTAGGACGGATAGGTTAACCCAAGGGTATACTCTAATCTCCGACTCACATGTGAATATTTACTGACATATCTCTATATGTGAATCCGTACTCTGTTATATGCTTATACTTTGCTTGTGATTAACATTAACAGGTGAAAACAATGGCACAAGCTCAAGATTGTCTTTTTCCAATGGGGATTACGTCAGAAAATGTTTCACAGCACTTTGCCATGACGAGGAAGTAACTAGATCAGGCTGTGGTGAGTTGAATAGAACTACTTTGAAGGTATCAAAACTCTTCGTAATGAATGTGCTGCTCTTGAGGTATATCTAATTCCCCTTGCAATAAACTAACCTGTTATCAAGAACACATATATGAACTTCCGTCATATCAATTTGTCGCCAATATTTATGCAAACAAAGTCAAATGGCTGAAACATTTTTCTAAGCTTCAATGATCCACATAAATTTCTGATTTCCTAATAAAGTTCCATCAGAAATAATCTAATGCTATGATCCACCTTCTATTTACGTCGTTCATGAATACCAAACATTTATATATTGGTGCAAAACTCAATACTATCAAACACACATGAGAAGCTGGGATTGCATTAGCAACGCACCTTTGAAATAAAATTACTTGAGCAAGATTTGAGTTCTTTATGGCAGCGATAATGGCAAGAGCACTACAAGGGATAACACTTTTAGGGACGCCATTTTTATTGGTGACGACAATGTCGTCACAAAATTTAGAGGGGCCCATCACTTTCAACCTTTTCCACCACCAATTGCTTAGTCAAACATAAATCGGAGGCCCACACAACTTAGCGACGCCTATGTCGTCACCATATTTTTTTATATATACATAATATCTTTTGAATAAATAAAACAAAAAAATAATGGTTTTTTTATACTTTGTGACGACATTGTCGTCACCAAAATTTTATTATAACTAAATTTTTTTCTTTTTTGTAATAAAAAGTTTTTAAAATTATAAATAACGATTTTTCAAAACAAATTTTCATGGTAAAATAAATTGTGACGACATTGTCGTCACGAAACTATTATTATAACTAAATTATTTTATATTTTATAATAAAAGAGTTTTAAAAATTCCGAATAAAGATTTTTTTAAAAAAAGTTTTCTTAGTAAAGTAAATAGTGACGACAAAGTCGTCACAAATCTTTTATTTAACTAAATTACTTTCTTTTTTATAATAAAAAGACTTTAAAAATTATAAATAATGTTTTTTCAAAGCAAGTTTTCATGGTTAAATAAATTGTGACGACATTGTCGTCACGAAATTATAATTATTATAACTAAATTATTTTATAATTTATAATAAAAAGGTTTAAAAAAGTCCATATAAAGAATTTTTTTACGTTTACTTAGTAAAGTAAATAGTGACGACAAAATCGTCACAAAAAATTTATTATAACTAAATTACTTTCTTTTTTTATAATAAAAAAGACTTTAAAAATTATTATTTACATTAAGTTTTCTTGGGAAATTACCTAGTGACGACAAAGTCGTCACAATTTACTATAACTAAATTGTTTTCTATTTTAAGGGGTCATTTAAGCCCGGATTCGAGATTATTTGATCAAATATTGCCCTAAATCGTTCCTTTTGTCATTTTAGGTACTTTTGAAGAGAAATCTGGAAAAGGAAGCATTTTGGACGTTTTTGGAGCATAAAAGTGAAGAAAACGACAAAGTCTCAATTTTCCTTACTGGGAACAGTACCTGACGGCATCAAGAGTCTCCAAGTGACGGCGTCAAGAGTAACAAAAGAGGTGGAAGTGGAAGATACACGTGACGGTCCAGAGTGTTTTCAAACATAGGACATGACGGCGTCACCTAGGCCGTCATGGTCCATTTGTTAGTGACGGCCCAAAAGAAATTCCTACATGACGGCGTCAAAATCAGATCTAGGCAATACGATTTTTATTAAGACGGCGAGTTGACGGTGTCACAAATTCCTTCTTGACGCCGTCACCCTGTAGAATCTATATATAGTTTTCCAAATTTCATTCATTAGTGTGCAACTTTGAGGGAAAAATCCTAGGTCGAAATTTTCAGCTTTTTCAAGGGTTTCAACCCTTTGAATCTTTCAGGTTCTATTAAAGATAAGTACTCTTTCAATTCATTCAATATGTCTATGTATTGTTTGAATATATCTTACGCTTGTCTTCAATTTAACATGCTCGGCTAGATTTCTTTTGTGTTTGCTTAGATGTAGTGAAACTTAGACGTTAATTATGGGTTGGTTGTTTGTTTATAGTTGTTACGGATGATTGTATTCGAAGTTAGGCTTAAAAAACTGGCAGACTTCCATTGGTAACTTGCTTGAACGTCTTAAGAAACATGATCGGAGGTGTACTACGATTTTTGGTTGTATTTAATGCGTAGGATAATTCTAATGATCCCATGTTAGGAGCTTCTAACGGCTCGACATAGGAGTGAAGTAGGATCCTATAGAGTTAGGGAATATTGTACACGACCCTACGACTAGTATTAAGGAATATGACCCGTCATCTATGCAATTGTAACAAGCTATCAACCTGTAAAAGATATCTAGGGAGTAATGAAACCTAAGTAAACACAACTTTCCCATCATTGTTTACACCACTAGTATAATAAGTTTCATTTTCATTTCTGTTATTTTATTTTGATTGCATCTTTAGTTATTTGGGTTAGTTGGCTAGCAACTAATTCCGCCCACTCTTCCAAAACCCGAGATTTTAATTGCTTTTATAAAATATAAAAATACAAAAAGAATCATCCCTCACCTCTAGACTTAGTTTAGGAGACTTTCTAATCCTAGCGACACTATTCCTGAGTTGAACGATCAATCCCCCGGTACTTGTCACTAAACTATACTACAACGATCAGGTACACTGCCTGGTGGGGGTTGTAAGCTTCTCGAGATCCCTCGGGAGGTAAAGCCTGGTGCGATTCCCACGTATCAGTATCCACTAATCTGTTTAACATCTCATTATAAATATATCATTTTGACTCATCCGTTTAACATGTCTTGTATAACGTAAGATCTTATCGAGATCGGAAGATCCTACTTGAATGTCTAAAAATCTTATTTTCTAGTAATTCGTATTCAAAGATGATTGTATAAAAAAATTAGAGAAGAAAAAGGAGTTTTGAAAGTTATAGTAATATGAGAATGCCACGCGTAATGCTGTAAAATAAAATAATATCTAATCGGTAACTAAGGACGTTGAATCTTTTAATCAAAAAATCTATATATCTTGCTCTTATTAAACATTTACAGTAGTCAACACTTGCTATATTGTTTAAATTTAACAAAATTCATTCATTTATAGTTTATTAGTTAGTTGAATTAAGGGAAGTAGGATCGAATCGGATCGAGATCTTACGATCCTATGGTAAGATCGAGATCATACTTAAGATCCTATGCTTTTTAAGATCCTACGAAGGATCGACTCGTTTTTTCTTAACGGGATCGTAAGATCGGAAGATTTTAAGAGCTAGATCAAGATCTTAACAACTATGATCTCATGTATAGCGATTTCATCTCGACTCATCCGTTTAACATATCATGTATAACGATAACATCTCAACAATTCGTTTAACATGTCTTGTTTAACGATATCATCTCGACTCATTCCTTTAACATCTCTTGTATACCGATATCATCTCGACTCATTCGTTAAACATATCATGTATAACGATATCATCTCATATCCTCCATTTAACGTCTCAACTAGTCTGTATAACATCTTATGTATAATAATATCATCTCAACTCATCCGTTTAATATGTCTTGTATAACGATATCAACTCGACTCATCCGTTTAACATCTCATGTATAAGGATATCATATTCACTCATCCATTTAACATGTCTTGTAAAACGATATCATCTTGACTCATTCGTTTAACATAATATATATAACGATATCATCTCAACTCCTCCGTTTAACATCTACACTCGTCTATTTAACTTCTTATGTATAATGATATCATCTCAACTCTTTCGTTTAACATCTTATGTATAATGATATCATCTCGAATCATCCGTTGAACATATTATGTATAAAGATATCATCTCGACTCATCCGTTTAACATGTCTGCTTGCATAACGATATCATCTCCACTCATCCGTTTTACATCTCATGTATAACGATATCATCTCGACTCATCCGTTTAACATGTCTTGTATACCTAAAGTATTTCTATTTAATTACATAATTTATAAAATAAATTTTTAATCATTTATAATTAATCTAAATATATTTTTTTAAACATTTATAAGTAATTTAAATCATTTTTCAAATACTCCCTCCGTCCCATTATAAGTGTCCACTTTGACTTTTTTGAGTCTTTCTTGTAACTTTGACCATTAATATTTTTATTTGTGTTATATAATACTTGATGAAAATTATACCAATAGAAAAGGCATTTAAAACCTAATCCATTCATATATTTTTCATCAAGTATTATATAACATCAATAAAAATATTTATGGTCAAAATTGAAAAAGAAAGAGTAAAAAAAGTCAAAGTGGACACTTATAATGGGACGGAGGTAGTAAATATTAAATTTAGTGACGACATTGTCGTCACCAAATATTTTTCCTAATTTAATTATTTTATATTTTATTAGTAAAACGTTTTGATAAGAATAAATACTAATTTTCAAAATAAATATTTAGTTTAGTGACGACATAGTCGTCACCAAAATTTTCGCGAAATTTTTGATTACCCCACCCGATAGAAAGTTTACCGCCACACAAAAAAATTTAAATTTTGGGAGAAAATAGTGACGACAATGTCGTCACTAAATATACCAGATCTATATATCCATTACTGCTAACACTTTTTCACCAAACACAAACATTTTCACACCTATAACTCTCTCATTTTTTACACACTAAATCCACTACTTTCACTACTAAATCCACCATTTCACCACCATTTTTACCACCACATCCACCACTTTCATCACCAATATCTTCACTTGCACCACTGGGCACTTTTAGTTTTATTTCTTAACATTACCGACGCGTACCACCACCACCACAGCCGTGAACCACCCTCATTTAATGATATGTTTTTGGTATTTTTCTTTTGTTATTATAGTTGAACTTTGATTTGTTTAAAGGTATGTTTTTTCTTATAATTTTTGTTTATTAATCTTGATTTGTTCGTTTGTTGTGTTTGTGTTGGTTAGATGGCACCACCGGCAGCAACACCACCATCGTGAACCACCACTGGTAGCAACACCGAAGCTGCACCACCACCACCACCACCGTGAACACTTTTGTTGTGTTTATGTTTGTTTTGTTTAAAGGTATTTTTTATCGTGTATATTGTGTTTATGTTATAATTTAGTTAATTTAAATTTGGTTGTTTAATTTAGGTTGTTTTTTTTTTGTTGTGTTTATGTTTGGTTAGCACCACCATCGCCGTCTCCGGACTACCGGGATAGCCGGGTCGAGTAGCGACCTATTTCTAGGTCATTTACAGGTTCAGATTTTGTAGGTTTTTGCCGAAAAAATCTAGAAATGCAGTAATTGCTGCTGTTTTTTTTTAATATGCAGACATACTTAGTGACGACAAAGTCATCACTATTTAAAGCGCTTTATTTTTTCTCCTATTTTATAAATGATTTAAATTGGAATATAAATAAAATTAAAAAAGAATAGTGACGTCACAAAGTAAATGATTTAATATGTTTTTTCCATTTTGTAAATGATTTAAATTGAAGAATTAATAAAATAAAAAAGGATTAGTGACGACAATGTCGTCACCAAATTAAATGATTTAGCTTTTTTTTTTGTCATTTTATTAAAGATTTAAATCGCACAATATTAAAAAAATTAAATATCGGAAATTATTTGTGACGACAATGTCGTCACTAATTTACGATGGCCCACATCTGATAAAGTCTTAGCGTTGAAAAAGTGGGCCCCAAATGTCGTCACGAATTACATTGTCTTTGTCGTCACGAAGGTGTTTTGTGACAAAGGTTTGGTGACGCAAAATCCGTGACGACATATCGTCACAAACACACTCGGTGACGACACTTGGTGTAAATTGGTGACGACTTAGTCGTCACGAAAGGTGCTTTTATTTGTAGTGGAGCAATGAAATTTCAGATAAGCAATCCTAAAAAATCCCACACATTGTCAAAACTGTTTATCTACTTTAGATTATTGAACCCTCGCGTGTCTTGCATCAACGGTGACCAACACTCCCAACAACTTATGTGCATCAGGATTGGTTCATATCAGTTTGTTGATAACAGCTTCAATGATCCACATAAATTTCTGATTTCCTAACAAAGTTCCATCAGAAAAAATCTATAATGCTATGATCCACCTTCTATTTACGTCGTTCATGAATACCAAACATTTATATATTGGTGCCACTCAATACTATCAAACACACATGAGAAGCTGGGATTGCATTAGCAATGCACCTTTGAAATAAAATTACTTGAGCGAGATTTGAGTTCTTTATGGCAGCGTTAATGGCAAGAGCAATGAAATTTCAAATAAGCAATCCACAAAAAAAACCCCACACATTGTCGAAACTGCTTATCTACTTTAGATTATTGAACCCTCGCGCGTCTTGCATCAATGGTGGCCAACAGTCCCAACAACTAATGTGCATCAGGTTTGGTTCATATCAGTTTGTTGATAACAGTGAGGAAGCGAGTATTTGAAATTTTTTATAATACTTTAAAAGTACAATAAAACATGCCTCATACATTTACGGTCTTAATGTATGTTATTAATGAGTCCATGGTGTCTAACTTATAATTTATAATACATTCTGTTATGTTTCCTAACTGAATTTATAACTGTTGCAGTAACGGGACAACTCTAGGCGCTTCAATGAAATGTGCCTGTTGTCAAGGTTTTAACTAACCCGCCCGTCATTCCACCTCTACTATTAAGGCTGTAACATTTTAATTAAATATTATGTATCAATAAATCTTTCACATGTTCTCCATTATTAATGACATTGGTACATGAGTTTATATTAAGAATCATGAGAGAGTAAGCATCATCTCACCATTAAGTTCATCATTAATGGATGAGCATGTCAAATGGTCCGAAACTCGCATAAGGCGTATTTAGAATTTACAAATCAGTGTTAATATATTATCATATATGATATATCTAATTATTCAAAAATAAAACACTCAAACAATAATCACAACACAATAAAATTAACGATTCATAGTAAGTTCCTTTATAATATGTGATCTTTTCTAAACTATCAAGTGTTTTATATTGATAAATTGGTTCCCTGATTATGTATACGGTCAGATTATCAAAAATTCTTTATTTAAATCTTTACACCTTTCTTAGGAAATTACGTTTTTGGCCGTGTGAACCCGTATGTGTATGTTGGAGCAACGTGTATAGAAGGTTTTAAGTCAATTAACGTGTTTATACGAGCACAATCTTTTATCTCTTTTATAGATACCATATCAGGTTTTATGGATCATGTCGAGTTTGTCAGTAACACTTTTTCCAAAAGGTAACATTTTTTTAACGGGTCAAAAAGGTTCTAATATGATTGCGGCAATTATATCATTTGTGTTGTCATTATTTTTAATTAAATGATTTAATAGGATTTGTTCTTAAAAAGTAAACTATGACCATTTTCACCCGTCTTAACAATTTAACTCTCTATGTAAGTATTACAATAGACCGTAATTGACACCTTCATAAGCTCGCAAGTAGGGTAGTTAAAGAGCACCGTATCATCTCCAAGTAGGTTCTATGATTTTCAAGCTGCATGTATTATTGGCCCTTCCAACCACTGTAAATGTCAAATGGGTAAACTTTTGATCAGGTAGTAGTCGAGAAGTAGATTATCACCCACAGAAATATAGTAACGGGCCACTCACCTATATGATTCATATAAAGATAATAGAAAGATGTATGTAGGCTAATGATGAAGTCGTGGGGAAGAAGTCTTAGATCACTATAGACCGAGACTGTGACATTAGTGAAGAAGTTTCACTTGGTATGGTGTCTGCTGGTGGATCACATGTCGGTGGGAGGTGAAGACATATATGATCAACATTTATTCAATCATGAAAAGGGAATAAAATCAAATTTTACAACTAATGGTCATTACAATATATGTTTACTCCACAATACTCTATCTACTCTATACACCCAAAATTCGTAATCATACTATATGCCCTGTCAAACTACAAACATCAAGCAAAGATATTTCTAAGAAGACATTCCATATCAAAATGCTCAAGATTGAAAATGAGAAATAAATCAAGCATCACTTACATCATTCATTTTTAAACACAAGTTTAACATAATTTCGAAGGTCTCGCCGGATAATTAGTATAGCCTTTCATCAGGTACTTGATGCGATGGACCTGACATCGAAGAGCATAATAATGTAAGAACTATCATCAGGTATTAATGCTTATGAACAAGAATAATCGCCATGTTAAAAGAGCATACCAGAATATAGTCACGACTATCATGACATGCGGTTAGTAATGAATTGAAGATATCTTCGTTCACACTTAACCCACCTTCAAACATAGTATCAACTAAATCAAGGGCCAAATGTACCTGTCCCGATCAACAACATAATGAACTGTCAACATGATCAATATGCAAAAGAAGTGACTGGTCTATAATTTTTAATTAAATGATTTAATAGGATTTTGTTCTTAAAAAGTAAAGTATGACCCTTTTCACATAATAATCTATAGTATTTTGTTCAATTGATTAGCATATTGAGAAGTTCAATTCTGCAGATACACAATCAAGTTCACAGGTATGTCTATATTCCTTATCACATTACTTATCACAGAAATCAGCACTTATGCATGGTAAAGTCAATAAAGTGTGAAGTATTCTTCATTATTCATATACAAAGTTGATAAATGTCTATAATGAATATCAGCTTGACAACATCAACTTTGTTAAGAGCCCACATTTGTTAGTTAGTCTATAGGCACAATACTCATTTTGAGCAAAGCATCTGGTTGCTATAAACATTCAAGTGATGCTCACCACTAGAGGAACGAGTTATAAGGATGATATTATGCGGCTATATCAACCTGTACATTTTCTTTTTGGCACTCCTATAAGAATTGTTGATCTAACCAAAAAAACAAATTTGCAAACTTGATAATTGTACAATGCTGGTGATGGATGAGGTAATATGAATACCATTTTCATCTTTTATCATTTCTTTTCGTCAACTATTCACACAATGGCATAACATTGAATCTGACTTTTTATTACTTACAACTATCATTTATTTGATGGCTTAATTATAGTTGCAAATCAAGTAACTAACATTTTCTACAACTTTGTGAAATGGGTAGAGATATTAGCCAAGACAATTACAGAATTGCGTTATTCGCACAAGTAAAGTTGCGTACTATATTTGAATATGTTGTGAATGCGGTTTGTTATGGTATGAATCGGGTGCCTTATAAGTACACTATTTCAAGAAAAGGAAGTCTTGAGTTAGATTAAGTGTTAGGTGTTGATTAAGCAGAAGGTGTAAAAAGCGTGATTATAGTGTCAAGAATTATTTGTTGTTCACCTTCTTTAAGCGGTGCGATTAGGGTTAACTCGTGGAATATTGAGTCGGTCACAGAGGCTATGAGATCTGCCATCACGATACCTAATAACAAGAAGAAACCGTGACATGAAAAGCAATACAAGTATGTTTGTTCTCATGATGTTGCTTATTAGGCTAGAAGTTATGATGTGATAAAGACCATAAATACACAAAATCAATAACCAACGTTGTGTACAATTAATATTTAATTCTTGTGGATAATATATTAACTTCTATTTTCTCAGGATGAATATTTATTTCTTTTCATTTTTAATGCACTCAAAAGATATATTTGTATGTTTATAATTGAGTTTCCTTAGCTTACTTTTGTCAATTATATATTATTTTCTGTTAACTAATCTCTTCCAACGATAATTATAAACCGCAGATTGTTTCAAACCATAAACTACCGATTTAACAATCACCAACAAAAAAGGAAAAAAACAATACATAATGCTGAAAATTTTAAACTAACAAAAAAATATCTATAACAAAAACAAAAACGTCAAAACAATTACAATGTACGTCAATCTTACCTTAAAAAAAACCCTCTCTTTAAGAACCAAAATTCCGTTAAGTAACACCATCAAAACAAAAATTACAAGTCATTACATCAATCTTACCTTTAAATAAAAAATAATTAACATAAACTAATACATTTTTAAAAATAATAAAAAAAATACCGTACTTAAAAAACAAATTTCCGTTAAGTAACACCATACATAATGCTAAAATTTTTAAAATAACAAAAAAAGAAAACATCTATAACAAAAACAAAAACAAAAACGTCAAAACAATTACACTGTACGTCAATCTTACCTTAAAAAAATAATTAACATAAACTAATAAATTTTTTAAAATAATAAAAAAACACCGTATTAAAAAACAAATTTCCGTTAAGTAGCACCAACAAAAGTAAAATTATAAGACATGCCCGCCCATCGGGCGGGCTTAGAAAACTAGTATATATATATATATATATATATATATATATATATATATATATATATATATATATCAATTATTATACTTTTATTCTTATTTGTAATGTGTGCAAGGGTTCGATACTAGACATGTACGTATTAATATTCATCTACAAACCAACAGCTCCCACTTGGATATCTATTAATATTGGAATGACATTGGTTGGTATCTTGCAACACTCCAATGCCCCTAGTTCAACTCGAGGCAGGTTTCCTGGATAAAACCTTTAATGATTCATCATTATTATCATCCTTTTGTTTCTAATACCACATTAATAAAGATATGGGTCAAGTCATTCTTTATTAAATTTTTGTTTCTCGTTTCTTAATGATTGAGTAAAATTACCAAAACATCTGAACATATTCCAGATAGACTTTGGGCGTGGTCATGCAAACATTTTGTCAACCCTACGAGATGGCCCAGCAGTATTAAACTTCAAAACAAATTTGAATGAACAAATTCTCTCTTGACTACAAGAATAACCCATGAACTTTGCAACACTTCTGAAAACAATCCTTATAACTACCAGTTACGGATAGCGGTAAATTGCTTCACAGAAATGCACTACATCCATGACACTTATCTGGTATCTCAAGTCTGAGGATAACTATTTAAACATGATTCACTTTAATGACAAGTCCCATAATGTGAAATCATGTAGTTGGGATAAGTCCTATATTTAATTCATTGAATATCATGTGAAATTGGTATGTCAATGCATCAATATACTGTCAAGTATATTCTAACCAATACTCTGATTTGTCTTAGTTTAATGATACTCCCGTATTATTAACCGACAATGGACAATTTAGAATAATAATTTATTCATGGATTAAAACATGCAAATACAGGATATATTATTAAGACAATGATAAACAAACATAATCAATATTTTATTTCATTAAAATAGTAATTGTACATTACATCCTTTATCCAAATACTAATCACAAATGGGCATAAAACTATCAGCTAAACGAAGTCCTATGCCTTCAGCAAGCTTATAAAGCTTAGTGACAGGTAGAGGCTTCGTAAATGGATCTGCTAAGTTATCATCTGTGTGAACTTTGAGTAACTCGATTTCGCCTATTTCGACTTGATCTCGAACATAGTGATATTTAATCGGGAAATGTCTAATGCCTTTCATGATTCCAGGCTCATTAGCAAATGTAATTGCAGCTGAGTTGTCACAATACATTTTTATAGGTCGTTGAATCGATGGCATAACTCCAAGCCCAGAAACAAACTTCCAAATCCAAACGGCTTCCATTGCAGCTTCTGAAGCAGCTATGTAATCACTTTCTGTTGCAGACATCGCGAATGTACTCTGCTTCTTGCTTTTCCAATCCACAGCTCCTCAATTAGTGACAAAGATATAACCCGTCTGAGACTTCGTATCATCTTTATCACACTTCCAGGATGCATCACAGTGACCTGTAACATCAAATTCTGAATTTGGATTACCCACATACACTAAGAACATATCTTTAGTAGCCATAAGGTACTTAAGAATATTCTTAATAGCAGTCCAGTGAAGTTCACCTTGATTCTGTTGATATCGACTGGTCAAGTTCTGAGCAAATGCCACATCAGGCCTTGTACTTTTCACCGCATACATTATAGATCCCATAGCTGAAGCATAATGGAGTCTCTTCATGCATTCCACCTTTGTAGGTGTTGAAGCACAAACTTTGCTACTTAAGCCATGTTGTTCTTGCATTGGCAAATATCCCTTCTTGGAATTTTGCATATTAAATATCTTCAATATTTTATCAATATAAACACTTTGGCTTAATCTAATTAATCGCTGAGATCTATCTCTATATATTTTGATTCCCAGAATAAATGCAGCACCTCTTAAATCTTTCATAGAAAAACACTTTCCAAAGTATGCCTTAACTTCATGCAAACTTGGAATGTCTTTTCCCATGATCAATATGTCATCGACATATAAAATAAGGAAAATTACATCACTCCCACTAGCTTTGTGATATACACATGGCTCATCAAGATTCTGAGTAGAACCAAACTTTTAATTTCTTCATCAAATCTTTTATTCCATTGTCGTGATGCTTGCTTCAATCCATAAATGGATATTTGAAGTTTGCATACACGATTTGGAAATTCTGGATTCACAAACCTTTCAGGTTGCACCATATAGATGTCCTCATCTAGGCGACCATTTAAGAAGGCAGTTTTAACATCCATTTGCCAAATCTTATAGTCATAATATGCAGCTATAGCTATGAGAATCCTTATAGCCCTAATGTCAGCTACAGGAGAAAAGTTCTCCTCGTAGTCAACACCATAAGTTTTGGTAATGCCTTTAGCCACCAAACGAGCTTTATAGGTGTGTACATTGCCATCCATGTCAGTTTCTTTTTGAAGAGCCACTTACTTCCAACTACCTTGGCATTGGGAGGAAGGTCTACTTCAATCCAGACTTCATTGTCTATCATGGATTGCATTTCCCCATTCATAGCAACCTTCCACTTTTTCTTTTTAGGACTATCAATGGCAACCCTATAACTAGAAGGTTCTTCAAGATCCCCTAGCATAGTTTTCTTACACTCTACGTTAAGACATAGACGTTCAGGAGCTTTCACAGATCTTGTTGACCTGTGAATGGGAACCACTTCAACTTCATGTGGAGGACCTAAACTTTCAGGTTCCACAGGAAGTTGACTAGTGTTTTCAGAAGGTAATGCATCAACCTTATCGTCTTTCAGATCAATTACTCTCCCACTGAATTCTTGAGATATGAGTTCATTCTCCAAAAGTCTCCATACCTTGCAACAAATACTTTGTTTTCAGGTGGGTAATAAAAGTAGTAACCCATCGTTTCCTTTGGATATCCTATGAAGATGCACTTTACAGATCTTTGTTGGAGTTTATCTGCTGAGTCACTGATTGGTGTGAAACGGTCAGATAATTATTGGTCAACCACTTGTGAATGGTCAACTATAATAGTCAAACAACTTAGGCCAATGCTTCCGTGGAATACAGTGTTTCCCCGGGTCGTAATGTCCCAACGAGGTTGTGATGGTAAAAAATATGAATATGTGATCGGTGATTATGAACAGGGATATGAATAAAGTGTGTGTGAGTGATTAATCTAAGGTTTTATAAAACAAAATAGCTTAAATAAGCTATATGAACAGTTACGTGAAACCTAGATATCTAAAAACGTTTAATAACTAAAAACGCGTACGTTTAATTTAAATCTACGTAAACGTACGAAACAAAAACGGTTTTAACTAAGTAGGAATTTGTATGTCTTAGGGGCTTAAATGCAAATTAAATAAACTAAAAATATTTATTTTATTAATTACCAACTATTTAATTAATTATTATTATTTAATAACTATTTATAATTATTTAATAATACACTAATAATTAAGAAAATGTGAAATAAGTCTAGAAATGTAAAATTAAAATTTCTAAAAGTCTAAAATATTATAAAACTTATTTTAAAAATAAAATTATATTTTTAAGACTACTTATCTATTTATTATTGATTATTAACTATTTAATTATTAATTAACTATTTATATGATTTAAATTATTATAAATACTAAAAAGACTTAGATAATTAAGAAGATTTTTATAAATCTAATTAACCATCACAGGAATCCTAAAAGAATTATAAAAAGTTTATTTTATATATTTTTAAACTAGTTTACTAATTATTATTCTAATTATTAATTAATTATCAATTAAACTATTTAAATTATAAAAAATAGTAAATGAACAGTAAAAATTACAAGAAAATTTCTAAAATTATTTTATGACTTATAAAAGCTATGAAAAATATAAAATCTAGGTGTTACTTTATAAAAACTAATTATGCTATTTATAACTTAATTATTGATTAATTATTAATAAAACTAATATTAATTATAATTAATACTAAAAGACAAAATAAAAATCTGAGAAAATTATTAAAAATACTTTAATATAAAAGGTAATTAATAAAAATATAAAAATATAGGTTACTTAGTAAAAATCTAAAAATGAAAATTAAAATTTAAACTATATTAAATAGAAACTATTACATATTATTATATTGTTTTTTCTGGAATTTTATTTTACAAACCTAATTTATACCTAAAAATAACTAACTTTTGTAAAAACAACTAATTTATAACTTAATAATAAGCACTGTGAGAGCTTAATAGCTTCATAGTTGACTTTGGTTGACCAAAGAAGCAAAGAAGCTCAAATGAGCTTGTGTGGGACCCACTATGGATTATTCTGATTCCAATAAGTGATTAGGACAGGATTAAGCAAGAATATGCCAAATAAGCTCACAAGAATAGCTAATAAGCTAGATTAAGCAATTCCAAAACTCAAATACCACTCAGAAATGGGACAAACTATAGGGTCTGATTCAGGTGGGGTCCACAGGGCTTTAGGTCAAATAAATGGTCAAAATCCCAAGCCTACCAGGAGGGGGTTGGGATAACCAAAAATGGGACAAAGGGGCCCACTGAGGTGGCCTACAGCCACCACCAAAGTGGTGGTGTTGGGCTGTGTTTTGCTGGTGCAGGGGAAGTATCTTCCCTGCAACCTACTTTGGAGGTCTGTGGGACCCACAAAAAAAATCTTAAAAATATAACAAAGATGGGAACTTAAATTTAAGCTGGTAGACTAAGATTAGGAACAAGTTTCAGGTCATGAAAGCAAACACTAAATTCTAAATAAATCCTTGAACTTTTGGGAAAATCAGAGAGATACAAATTTGACTTTTAACCTAAACTACTTAGTTTGACTTATGTGAACTTGAATCTTAATCTAATGACTTACTAAGTTATATTAAGCTACTGAGATAAATTATCTAGTAATAAACTTATATGATGAAAATGAAATATCAAATCCTAACAGATTACTAGTTAAGTAAGATTACAAACTATTTTGACTATTCTATTAATAAGTACTGTATTTTATGGTTTATATTGACTACTAGTACCTAAGTGATCATGCACAAACACAGGACAACAATGGATACAACATGGATCACCACTATCACAGCAAATCCAAACAATCCTTTAAAAAGGTGAACATTAGATTTTCAAAGCATAAGACTAAAATAACCTATTATATCAAATCCAAGGGTAATAATTTGTCAGATTAAACCTTTATAAGCTTAAATATGTAGTCACACACAGTTTAAACTCAGATTATCAAGAATAAGCAATTTGACAGTCAAGTTAAGATTTTGAGCAACATGAAAACTAAATGAACCAACAGATGATTTTTAGTTATATATCAACTAACCAACACCAAATTGATACAAAAACACTGATATAAGCAGATTACAAGCTAGTCTACAGTAGAAAGTAAAAATTGAAAATAAAGCTTACAATTGGTATTATACTGAGAAACAATTAACCATGGATCATTCTCACTTCTTAAAGTCTCCCATAAGACACTAGTACCAAGATCATCCAAAATTTATCCTGCTCCTTGCTTCTTACCTTCTTGTTCACTAATTTTTTATTTATTTTTGATTTTCTTGTATTTTTTTTAGTATTTTTCTTTTGTTAATTTATATTGATAACTAAGGTTTCTAAAGCTTAACTAAGCTTTGTCAGAGCTTAAGTGAACTTTAGAATCCAATAACAACAACAAATAACAACATTAAACTTTTTGAGATTTTTGAGTAACAATAAGTACCAACTGAGAATCAAACTGAAATTTGAAATTAACTATTTAGAAAGAGTAGAAATACACTGAATTAACTAATTGTTAACACTAGAAAGCTTGAAAGTACAATGGAAATTGAAAATTAACCTATTCGACACTACATTACACTAAGCTAATCTAATACCCTTTCATCCCTGCTTCTCTTCTGCTTTGTAATTACTTTTGAGACTCCCCACTTGATTCTGAGTCATTCCCACTTTAATTCACAGCCCTTGGATCACTGCAACACATCTCAGCCTTTAAACTTGCTTTTCGCGCCAAAAAGTCCTAGGTAGCGTGGAGGGTTAAAAGGGCAATTAATGCCTCTTGTATGGTTGTGGAGAGTTGGGGGGACAAGGTTTGAAAGGTTGGTGGTGAGGTGGTGGACAGGTGGTAGCAAAACCATGGTGGTTTTAGCTGTGTGAGGGGGGAGAGGGAAAGGTGAGGGAGAAGGGTGGTGTTTGACCGGGGTCAAACTGGTATTAAATACCAGGGTTTGTATTTTGGGCTTAGGTGGGAAATGGGCCAAGGGGTGTAAAGGTATGGGCTGGATCAGGTTATGTTTGTTATTTGGTTTTGGTATTTTTGTTTATTAAGGATCCGTTTGGTTTATAAGGTTTAAGAGCCCAAGGACTAAACTTGTAAAAAGCTGAAACTTGAGGGACCTGTTGTGACAAACTTCCAAACTTATTCAAGGGACCAAACATGCCCAATATCATTAGTACAAGGACTATAATTACATATTTTCCATTTTTAAACCTTAAAGGACTATTTACGTAATTTTCGGATTTTTGAGGGACTAAATATGTAATTTCTCAAAATGTTATCAAAAGGTCCAGTTTTGTAAAAGTTGAATAGTACAGGGACCTTAAATGATAATTTTTCATTTATTACAATTTTAAACACCCCGGGGACCATTTATGTAATTTTCTAAAGTTTGAGGGGTGAAATTGTAATTTCCCAAAAGTTTATCAAAAGGGTATAAATTGTCACATGTGAATAGTACAAGGGTAATATTTGATATTTTCCAATTTTTAAAACCCGAGGACTAGTTTTGCCAATTTTGAAACTTGAGGGGTAAAAGTTGCCAATATGTGTAAACTTTTGTCCAGGGACTATTTGTGAATAAATTTGATTTCCCATGGACTAAATTTGACTTTTTATTCATTTTAAACCTTCAGGGACTAGTTTTGCCAATTTATGAAACTTGAGGGACTGAAACTGCCAATTATGCAAACTTTGTACGTTTTTTATCTGTTTTTGATTATTTTGCATTTGAAACATATAAAACACACTTCTAAGATATTTTAAGTATTTTGATGTATATTTGAGTGTTTTTGGATGTTTTGGCAGCTCAGATTAGTATAAAATGATGAGTATTTAGACACTCATCAGTCACGTTTAACATACGCCTCGCAACCCCAGACCTTTAGATAAGACTAGTTAGGAGCTCTTCGAGTCCATAATTCATATGGTGTCTTATCCACCTTCTTAGTTGGAACCATATTTAGAATGAAAACTGCAGATTCTAAGGCATAATCCCAAAACGAGAAAGGAAGAGTTGTAAGATTAAACATAGATCGTATCATATCTTGCAATGTACGATTTCTTCTCTCAGATAAACCATTTTGTTGTGGAGTATATGGAGAAGTAAGATGCTGGACAATTCCATTCTCAGCTAGTAATCTATGAACTCTTAACTCTGGTATTCACCACCTCTATCGGATCGAAGAGCTTTAATCTTCTTTCCATGTTGCAACTCTACTTTTGTTTTAAACACTTTGAATGTTTCAAATACCTCATGTTTATGTTTAAGTAAATAAACATAACCATAACGGCTGAAATCATCTGTAAATGTAAGAAGTAGCTAGCACCTCTCCTTGACACGTGTCTAAGTGGTCCACACACATCTGTGTGAATTAGACCAAGTAGATCAGAAGCCCTTTCAATACGATTCTTAAAAGGTTTCTTTGTCATCTTCCCAACTATACAAGATTTGCATTTATCAGATGATTCATCATTGATCTTTTCTAAAAGCCCATCATGTTGCAACTTTTCCATGCGAGCCTTGCCTATGTGAGCAAGTCGACAATGCCAAATATAAGACGAATCCAGACATTTCTTGATTCTCTTATTATTGATGTTGAATAATTATAATTATTGGATACATTTACATTCACATCAATTTCAAAAATACCATTCACACCAATAGCATTAAAATAAATAAAAAACATCATTAAACGAAATAGAAATTCCATTAATATTAATAGTATGTTGAAAACCAAGATCCAATAAACAAGAAAAAGAAACTGCACCCCTAACAATTGAAGGTGCATAATTACAATTATTCAAAAACAGTACTAAGCCTGAAGGCAAAACTAATTCAAATACGCCTATAGCTTCAACAGCTGCATTTGCTCCATTACCAACGTGGAGGTATTGTTATCCATAAGCAAGTCTTTTCTCAACTCTAAACCCCTACATAGTATTGAAAATATGAATACCACATCTTGTATCATATACCCAGGAATTTTTATGAGTTAAAGTCAATAATTCAATCATAAAGAACGCACCTGAAGTACTGGGGTTACCGGCCTCATTCTTCTGCTTCTTTTGTGGCAAGTCATAAATGTACATTGGACAATTTCTCTTCGAATGACCTTTCTCATGACAATGGTGACAAGCTGATCCTTCTTGTTGGGAGGATTCACCTTGTTCTTCTTAGGTTGATGTTGATTCATCTTTGGATTTGGTTGATAGGCCATGACCTGCTTGCCTTTGTCAACTTTACCCTTATCCTTATTCGCCTACGATTTCTTTTGGATCCTACCTCCATGAATTGCAAACACTTGAGGATTAGGTGCCTTGCCCTTGGCTGGTAGACCCTTCTCATAGTCAACAAGCAATGCGAGTAACTCTGAGATTGTCTTCCCTGAGCAATGCATGTTGAAGTTCTGAACAAAACCTTTAAAATCCTTGTTAAGGGACCTATTGATCAAGTTTACTTGCACATTCTCAGGGTAACCAATGCCGATTATGTGTAGTTGATCAAAGTAATCTTTCATCTCCAATACATAATCTTCTACTAGTTTACCATCACCATGTCTGCAGTTGTATAATTTGTCAAGTGACTCATACAATTCAACTGCATGAGTCTTTTCATAAGACTTTTGGAGCTCTTGAAGCATGTGGTATGGAAAGTGATTTTCAAACTTCTTTTGCAACTTTAAATCCATACTTGTAAGCATTAAGCACGTAACTTCATTGTACTTATTATACTCAAGACTCCATTATGCTTTTGATGCCTCAGTAGCATTAGCAGCAGGCTCCTCTATGCAAGGAATATTCAAATAATTGAGCTTCCCAGCCGCTCTCAAGAAAATTGTGAGCGATCTGTGCCAATCACTGAAATTCTTTTCAGTCAATTTTTCTCTCTCAAGATGACTCTTGAAAGAAAAATTACATTGGAGTTATCGGGTTGAGCCATTTCTACAGAAAAAAGTTCAAACATTAGTATTTTCGATAATTCATATTTCCAAGAAAATATAATACCCAAGGATGTATTCATTTAACCAACTAATTTTCTTGAAAATCTAGGATCCAACTTTTCATAGATTTCACTACATCAGTTGATCTGCTAGTAATGAAAGTATAAAAGATGGTAATCTGTCGAACAATAATTGGCAAACAATTTTTCAATTCATAGATCATTATGGGTATTACATCAAATTGATTCATCAATTTGCAATGTAAGCATGTTTCATCCCATCTCATGCCTTAAGTTCTAGGTCTCACGCATAACTTTATAAAGTCGTCTAACTTAGAAACATATAAAATGTGACAACCGGCAGTTTAGGGAGCCATTTTAAAAATCCGCATTTCGATATAAGTTCGTTTATAATTTTTATTTGAAAATTTCATTTCACAACGAACTTGTAAGACCTATGTTATGGAAATTTTATTTAATGACGTTATGGTATTCGTGAATTATGTTCATAATTCGTTTCTGATTATGTGATCGGTGATGTATATTTGAATTCTCACTTGGTACTACGTTGACTTTGGCACTAGGATTACCTAACATAATTTTATGATTCGTCTTAACGAGCCGTTATTATTTTAATTAATTACGAGAAGTTCTCGTGTGATATGAAAGTTTTAAAATTGAGTTCGGGTTCGGGCCACGTGTTTTTACATCTACCCACATTACCCACTCAACCGTAATAATATCTTTATTATTATTACTATTATTATTACCCTTATTATTATTATTATTATTAACAAAAAAAAAAAAAAAAAAAAAAAAAAAAAAAAAAAAAAAAAAAGATAAAAGGGTCCGTTTGGTCGGTTTTACCCACACACCACACCACACACTCACAAATTTTCTTATCTCTCTCTCTCAACTCTTTCTTCCCCACTCCAAAACCCTAGCCGCCGACCACAAATCCGGCCACCACCGCCGTGTTACCGACCCCCTAACAAAACTACCACCACCAATCTACTCCTCTCTTCACCCTCTTTCATTTGATATATCATATTCACCCTAGAACCTCCGTTAACACCATCAATCTTGCACAAATCCGTTCGAACTTTTATTAGCTTTCTAGATCCGTGCTATTGGAAGTTTAAGAAGGTGAGAAAGAGCCA
The DNA here is from genome assembly GCA_030686995.1 of Artemisia argyi. NCBI lineage: Eukaryota > Viridiplantae > Streptophyta > Magnoliopsida > Asterales > Asteraceae > Artemisia > Artemisia argyi. Next base: position 242,921,308 of record CM060703.1, read on the forward strand.
TTTTTGGGCTTTGGGTGCCACGGTTTGGTTTTTATCCGTGGTTACACGGATTGTTTTGTCGAGAATCGAACTAATCTTTAATGGGAAATGATGTTTTGTGAATAAAAGATTGTTTGGTATCCGGGTTTTCGTGGGTTTGGGTCGTGGTCGACTTGGAACCGAGAGCGAGCTCTCGGCTTATTTTTATTGGTTCTTGATTCGAGCCTTGTGTGGCTATGGTCTTGTGAATGATTGATTGTTAAGGGTGTAGTGTTGTCGAGGGTGTTGTTACCTCGACCCGAAGCTAGCCGAGACCATGTGGTCTCGGGGTTCCTTGTTCTTGTACTTTTTGGCCATACCGAGACCTCAGGGGGGGTTCTCGATTGAGTATGGTTCGAGCCTTTGGCTCGTATGGTTTTTGTGGTTCGACTCTTTGAGTCGCGGCTCTTAGCCGAGTACCATCTTAGTTACCGAATGGACCATTTTGGGTCGAATGGGTTACGTGATTTATTTGGTTAGCTCAAGTGAGCTATGTTTGGCTTGTGTTGTGGCCGAGACTCAATTGAGTCGTATGGCCTCGGGTTCGGCTTGGTAAACCGACCCGAACACCATTTTGGTTAATGTTATTTCGTGCTAAATGTGAACTAATTGTTTTATTATTATTGGTTATGATTATTGTTGGTATATATTGTTGTTGTGGTTTTATTTCTCGGCCGAATGCTTTGGGCCGAATTGGAATGGATATTGGTTATTTGTTATTGGTTTATATTGTGAAGTTGTTGGCGATTGGGATATGATATGAGGACCGGTTATGAGACGGTCGTTAGATGACGGAGATAGGTTAGTCGGGTGCCGTAGTCGGACCCTATTGTTGTAGCCCGTGATTTGAGATTGTGTTTGGACGGAGATTGGTTATTTTATGACTTTTACTCGTTATTGGACTTGGACAATGAGCCGAGAGTCATGACTCGGACATATGACCATTTCGTGTAACTCAATAAACATTAAAAGTAAAACGAGAATAATAAGACTCGTAATAATAATTATTAGTAATATGAACGTTTATACGAAAGTATATACGTGAGTAACGTATATATAACTATATAAACGCGTATATTAATAATAATAATAATCACGAGTCGTATTATAAATAATACGATTAGATACATATTAGGCTACGAAAGTGGCGTAATATTAATTAAACGTATTATTATTATTAAAAATTGTGTTATAAACGGGAAACTCCCGACAATTATGAAACGTTTAATAAAAGGTTATTTCGGATATATAATGAATAAACTTATTGAGTTAGGCGAAATTGTCGTCACTCGGGTCCAGGTAAGTTATTTGCGACATTCGTGTTGTCTCGGATATATGACGACTAATATAGACGTTTTCTATAAGTAAATAACCACCCAACCGTAAGGTTGAGCCGGGTTGTTTGGTTATATGAAACGAATATATTAGTGGGCATCGTATCCTACGACGCCCATAGGTTGTAGTATATGTAAAGGGTAATAGATTTCGAGTGTATATATCGGGAAATCTGGCCAATTTGACGATATATACGAGGAATTTATTAAACTATGATATATACTATATAGTAATTATGTGCTACGTGATTTAATTGTGCTTTAGATTGGGTGTAATCTTGGAACGGTATATTACGTAAATAAATGTGAGGATTATCAAATCGACGGATTTGGTAAACTTTGGCGATTTATTTAAATGATATATTGGGCTAATATTAGATCTATAGTTTATTATATGTTCTATGTGCGATCTTGTTGGTTTGTTTTGAGTCGACCCACCACCCGTATGGATACCAAACGCAAATACACCAAACTAATACGAAATGGATTTTCGATAATAAAACGGATTCTCGTCCGGGTTTGGGAATATTATATATTTGAGGAAATGATTTCTGAAAGAGTTAATATTGTTAGGTCGTGCCAAGTCCGTAGTCGCTGTTTCGTGAGTTATCATACATCTTATTGCTACCTACCTCGTCTTGCTATATTTCTGGACTTGAGGTGAGTCATAGCCCCACTTTTTACTCTTGAACTATGTTTTCAACGATTGGGGTGAGAAACGTGCAAATCATTTTACGTGGACTATTATCGCTTTTATATTCTTTCTAAAACTTGCTATGCGTATGGACTAGGATCTATTGTCAGCTTTAGTCACACCTTTTGTGTGTACTATTCAAGGTTGGCTTATTTGGTTATTTGGATTGTCAGCTTTAGTCACATATTCGTTGTGTGTACTATTCAAGGTTGGCTTATTTGGATTGTCAGCTTTAGTCACATAGTTTCATGTGTACTATTCAAGGTTGACTTATCAGATACTATAGTGTGCACCTATAGGTTATTATTACTTCGGAGGTTATCCGAGTAATTATTGGTATTGCGGGGGTTACCCGAATACTTATGTTGTTACGGAAGGGTATCCGTGTGTTTTGGTTATTACGGAAGGGTTTCCGTGTGTTATGTTGAGAGCGGAGGGTATCCGCAGGCTTTTAGCGAATCCTTAGTCTAGCTAGCAAGCGTTTTGCGTACATGTCCACTATATTATTAGTTGAATTTAAACCTATGATCTCACCAGCGAAAGCTGACTTTTAGCACGTTTTCTCAGGTAATTAAGTGTTGAGGTGCATGCTTGGATTGGAAGGCTCGGCTGTGGCACACGGTTATGGATCTATATTTTCTAAACTCTGATAATTAAATTTGGACCTATTGTTATTTTATTTTGGGCCTAACTCTGAATGATGTTGGGATAAATGTAAACTTTAAAACCCCGTATTTGGTTGTGTTTTTACTATGTTTACTTTATCTCGTTCTATATTGTCTTGTGTTGGATACCAATCCCCGTAGCACCCCGAAAGCTTGTTGAGTCTTCCGCTGTATCAAATTTTGGGGGTGTTACAGATTGGTATCAGAGCCAAGGTTATAGAGAACTAGGTAAATAAACGCCTAAACTATAACCGTATTTTTATAGAAAATGATCCTTGACTACCGCCCGCCAGCCCGCCAAGCTGAAGCATCTTCTATTATTTGAGGTATTATGAGATATTTGAGATGATTTGAGGTTTATGGATTTAGTATAAGATGGCGTTCTTGAGGATTTATATGGTCTATATGTTTTATAAACATTTTTAGAAATGCGGTCTTTGAAATTCTTTTATTAAGATTATATGGTACTATTTGATGTGCATATTTGGTACGATTTTATGAGTTGTGATTTAAGTTGTTTTGAAACACTTACACCTACCCTACGCCGTTGTCACAAATAATAGCCTCCTTGCACGTATTGTTGTTAAGAATTGTTATTGCGAGTACGCGTCGTCCATCGTAGATCACTATGGCCCCTGATGACCCATACGTGTTGGTCATGCGTTCGGCCGCTACTTTAGCGTCGCATTGTCGCCCTAAGTCGCCGACTTTATCGCCTCGTGGTTCGCCTGCTCGGAGATGACGAGTGATGGAGTACCCCTTCGACGAGGAGTACGCGGGTAAGCAGAATGATAACCCTCAAGATGAGGAAGAGAATGATGACCCTCAGGATTGGGAAGAGAATTATCCTTAGGAGGAGGATATGCCTGATGTGATGGGTCGCTAGCACATTCAGTTCACTCTGCGAAACCCGATTCCCCGATACATCCGTTAGATCCGGTTTCACCTGATCATCCGTCCTCGTTTGATTCACCACCTGGTAGTCCCGTGGCGTCGGATGCGCCATCTGAGATATCTGCTGAGCTTGCAGATTTGGGTGAGACTGGTAGGATGTGGATTCAGATTACTGCACAGGGCGAGAGGATCTCGCGGATGTCTGACCGACTTGAGATGATTATTGCTGAGTTTATTGCCGAGTCCGTTACTGAGTTAAGAGTTGATTAAACAACTGTCGTGGGCAGGACGACAACGATTAGGACATGTATGATAGAGATACATGAGCAGATAGAGAGTCTGCAGAGAGGTTTCCTCACGGCTCGCGAGGGAGATCGCAAGCTGTGGCAGAGGAACACAGTGTTAGAGAAGGAGGTGGCTGACCTCAAGAGAGACCGAGACACCCATAGCGTGGAGTTAGGATCGTTATGGAGGGATCTTGATGGCTTGAGGCAGGAGTTGAGGATTCTCCGTCAGCCCCGTGGCTAGTTGCTTGAGTTATATTATCTTGTTGCTTTCTTAGCCAAGGAGTATTTGGTTAGGAGAGCTAGTTATTATATCTCTTATGCCATGATATTCGGATTGTACATCCGTCTTGTATGGAACGATTAGTATCTATTATGCCTGTTGGTAGTATGGAACGATGTATTGATCGCTACTTATGGACGATGGTGAGCTCGTATGATATTTTACGATTTTCGGCGTACATGGAGAATTGTGTCTTATTTGCGTGGTTGATATTGTGTTAGTATTATATTAATGGCTGTACGACGAAACCCTGTTAGGTCTACTAGGACTGGTCCTGCTGTGACTACTCCTACTCCTACTCGTCGAGGTCGTCGACCTACTCGAAATGTTGAAACCCCTACTCCTGACAACTTGGACACCACTAACCGTAACAACAGGAATCAAAATGTTGATGTTCAGGGAGACAATGGTCATGTTCCACTTAATGCACCTGCTGTGGATCAAGCAATGATCAACCAACTCGTGGAGCAAAGAGTTGCTGAACTACTCGCTGAGTCAAATCATTCCAACAATTCTGCTGGAACTTTTCCACCTGTTCGTGCTAATGGATGTCATTATAAGGAATTCAAGATTTGTGGACCCATTGAGTTTGGTGGAAATGAGGGAGTGGTTTACTTAGTTAGATGGATTGAGAAGACTGAGTCAGTGTTTAATGTCAGTGGTTGTGCGGAGAATGCGAAGGTAAAGTTTGCTTCTTTTACTTTCAAGGATGAAGCTTTGACTTGGTGGAACAACTACCGAAATGCAGTTGGGAGTGATGTAGCATATGCTATGACTTGGGAGCAATTTAAGTCCTTGTTGATTCAGACTTATTGCCCAAGGAATGAGGTCAAGAAGCTAGAGATTGAGTTTTGGAACCACAAGGTGAAAGGTAATGATATGGCGACTTACAATCGTCGTTACCAGGAGTTAGCCTTGTTGTGCCCAGATATGGTGAAAACCGAGACTCAAAAGATTGAGAGGTATACTGATGGATTGCCGGTAGCTACGAGGAATGATGTAATTTCTGCTAGGCCCGCAAACATCCATGAGGCAATCACAATTGCTCAACAACTTATGGATTCGTTGGAATTAGAAGAAGCTGATAAGGAGAAGAATGGAAAGAGAAAGAGAGACCGTCACTCTAAGAGTAATGATCACCGAAGCAAGAGACAAGCTAAGGCTTATGCTATTGGGAATGGAAATAAGAAGAATCAGAACGGTGATGCACCCAAGTGTGATCGTTGCCATCAGCATCACACCGGATGGTGTAGTGTGACATGCCAGAATTGCTCAAGGAAAGGACATACAGCTAAGGACTGTAGAGCTCGACCTCTTGCAATGGTTCAAGCTGCTCCTGAGATGAGAAACAAGGCAGATGTTACCTGTTATGGATGTGGAAAGAAGGGACACTATAGGAATGAGTGTAGAGAATCGCGGAACCGTGGAAATCAAGGCTCGGGTGGTAATGGGTACAATTATGGAAACCGTGGAGCTGGAGGAAATCGTGGACGACAAGATAATGGGGACCAACGTGTGGAAGCTGGAGCTGCTCAAGGAAGAGTGTATGCGCTCGGGAACGAGAGAGGAGAAGATCCGAACGTCGTTACTGGTACGTTCCTTCTCAATAATCGTTATGCTTCCATACTGTTTGATACTGGTGCCGATAGGAGTTTTGTGTCCACTACATTTGCACCCTTACTAGAGAAACCCCCAATGGCCTTAGGAATTGGATATGATATTGAGTTAGCTAATGGAAACATAGAAAGGATTAATACCATCATTCGCGGTTGTACATTAAATTTCTTGAATCACCCTTTCAACATAGATCTTCTACCCGTCACGTTAGGAAGTTTTGATGTAATCATTGGTATGGATTGGTTGTCGAAGTATCGTGCTCACATACTTTGCGACGAGAAGATCGTGCGTGTACCATACGGAAAGGAGGTCCTAAATATACTAGGAGACCGAAAGGATTCTAGGAGCCCATCCCGATTAGCGGTGATCTCTTGCACTAAGTTACCGAAGCTAATAGAGAAGGGATGTTATCTTTTCTTAGCTCAAATTTCTGAGAAGGGAGAGACGAAGAAAAAGGAAAGGTGTATTGGTGATGTGCCTATAGTTCGTGATTTTCCTGATGTGTTTCCCGATGATTTGCCGGGAATCCCACCGACTAGACAAGTGGAGTTTCAAATTGAGTTGATACCCGGTGCTGCACCTGTAGCACGAGCACCTTATCGTCTTGCACCTACCGAACTGGAAGAGTTGTCGAAACAATTGGCGGAGTTAGCCGAAAAGGGATTCATAAGACCAAGTTCTTCACCTTAGGGAGCCCCAGTCTTGTTTGTGAAGAAGAAGGATGGATCGTTTCGTATGTGTATTGACTATAGAGAGTTAAATAAGTTAACGGTGAAGAATCGATACCCGTTACCTAGGATCGATGATTTGTTCGATCAACTTCAAGGATCAAGTGTGTATTCGAAGATCGATTTGAGATCGGGATATCATCAACTTCGAGTTCGTGAGGAGGATATTCCGAAAACGGCTTTCAGAACCCGTTACGGGCATTACGAGTTTCAGGTGATGCCGTTTGGGTTGACTAACGCACCAGCAATATTCATGGATCTCATGAATCGTGTGTGTAAGCCATACTTGGATAAGTTCGTGATTGTATTCATCGATGACATTCTGATTTATTCAAAGAGTGAGAAAGAACATGAGGAGCATTTAAGACTCATTTTGGAATTACTCAGGAAGGAGAAACTTTATGCCAAGTTTTCGAAATGTGAATTTTGGATTCCGACTGTACAATTTTTGGGTCACGTGATTGATAGACAAGGAGTCCACGTGGATCCTGCAAAAATTGAGGCAATAAAAGATTGGGCTGCACCTACAACCCCAACCGAAGTTCGTCAATTTTTGGGTTTAGCTGGCTATTACCGAAGATTCATTGAGGGATTTTCGAAGATAGCTAAACCATTGACCAAATTGACTCAAAAGAATGTTACGTATGAATGGGGAGATAAAGAAGAGGAAGCGTTTCAATTGCTTAAGAAAATGTTGTGTAGTGCTCCTATCTTAGCGTTACCAGAAGGTAACGAGGATTTCGTCGTCTATTGTGACGCCTCACATAAAGGCTTAGGAGCCGTGTTAATGCAACGAGAGAAGGTGATAGCTTATGCTTCCCGACAGCTCAAAAAGCATGAGAAAAACTACACTACCCATGATTTGGAGCTTGGTGCTGTGGTTTTTGCTTTAAGAATATGGAGACATTACTTGTACGGAACCAAGTGTGTTGTATTTACTGACCATAAAAGTCTACAACACATCTTGAATCAAAAAGAGCTCAACATGAGACAACGACGTCGGATCGAGTTGCTAAGCGATTATGATTGTGAAATTCGCTACCACCCTGGTAAAGCAAACGTTGTTGCTGATGCTCTTAGTCGAAAGGAAAGAGTACCACCATTACGAGTTAAGTCATTGGGAATGACTATCGTATCGCCATTACCATCTCAGATACTCGAAGCTCAAACGGAAGCATTGAAAGCAGGAAATAGATCTGCCGAGAACATATTTGGGATGGCTGATAATGAGAAAGGATTTGTTAAGCGTTCGGATGGATTATTACGTTTTGGAGATCGGATTTGGGTACCGTTATATGGAGGAATTCGAGAATTGATTATGCATGAGTCGCATAAGTCAAAGTACTCCATTCACCCTGGTTCCGATAAAATGTACCAAGATCTTAAGAAGTTCTATTGGTGGCCAAATATGAAGGCAGAGATAGCGTCGTACGTTAGTAAGTGCTTGACATGCGCCAAGGTTAAGGCTGAACACCAGAGACCGTCAGGACTACTAACGCAACCAGAACTTCCAGTCTGGAAATGGGAGCGGATTACTATGGACTTCATTACCAAATTACCGAGGACAGCTAGCGGTTGTGACGCTATCTGGGTAATTGTGGACCGTCTGACAAAGTCTGCTCATTTCTTAGCTATTAGTGAAGATGATAGTGTGGATAAGCTTGCGAGGTTATATGTGAAGGAAATTATTTCGCGTCATGGAGTCCCGATATCTATTATTTCGGATCGTGATAGTCGTTTTACGTCAGCTTTGTGGCGATCACTACAAACGGCTTTGGGGACGAGGCTTGATATGAGTACTGCATATCATCCCCAAACCGATGGTCAAAGTGAGAGGACCATTCAGACGCTAGAGGATATGCTTCGTGCATGCATCATAGACTTTGGTAAAGGCTGGGAGAAGTATTTGCCCCTTGCGGAATTCTCCTATAATAACAGCTACCACACAAGTCTTAAGGCTGCACCATTCGAAGCTTTGTATGGCAGAAAGTGTCGTTCGCCTATTGGTTGGGCAGAAGTTGGAGATAGCCAACTTACAGGCCCTGAGCTTATTTTGGAAACTACCGAGAAAGTAACTCAGATTCGTGATCGGTTGCAAGCCGCCAGAGATAGGCAGAAGAGCTACGCCGATCAGAGACGTAAACCTTTAGAGTTCCAAGTTGGAGACAAAGTGATGCTGAAAGTCTCGCCTTGGAAAGGTGTAATACGTTTCGGGAAACGTGGTAAACTCAACCCGCGCTACATTGGACCATTCTTGATCTTAGAAAGAATTGGGCCCGTGGCTTATAGGTTGGAATTACCGTCTGAACTGAGCAAAGTTCACGATGTGTTTCACGTGAGTAATTTGAAGAAGTGTCTTTCTGATGAAATGCCCGTCATTCCAATGAGGGACATTCGTATTGATGAGAAATTGAATTTCGTGGAGGAGCCGATCGAGATTTTAGATCGTGAAGTTAAACGACTCAAGAGGAGTCGTATTCCGCTCGTCAAGATTCGTTGGAACTCCCGACATGGACCAGAATTTACGTGGGAACGTGAGGACGAGTTCAGGAAGAGATATCCGAAGCTTTTCACTTCGTAGATGGACATTTTTCCGAGTGAAACCCGGGACGGGTTTCCTTCTGAGACGGGGAGGATGTGACAACCGGCAGTTTAGGGAGCCATTTTAAAAATCCGCATTTCGATATAAGTTCGTTTATAATTTTTATTTGAAATTTTCATTTCACAACGAACTTGTAAGACCTATTTTATGGAAATTTTATTTAATGACGTTATGGTATTCGTGAATTATGTTCATAATTCGTTTCTGATTATGTGATCGGTGATGTATATTTGAATTCTCACTTGGTACTACGTTGACTTTGGCACTAGGATTACCTAACATAATTTTATGATTCGTCTTAACGAGCCGTTATTATTTTAATTAATTACGAGAAGTTCTCGTGTGATATGAAAGTTTTAAAATTGAGTTCGGGTTCGGGCCACGTGTTTTTACATCTACCCACATTACCCACTCAACCGTAATAATATCTTTATTATTATTACTATTATTATTACCCTTATTATTATTATTATTATTAACAAAAAAAAAAAAAAAAAAAAAAAAAAAAAAAAAAAGATAAAAGGGTCCGTTTGGTCGGTTTTACCCACACACCACACCACACACTCACAAATTTTCTTATCTCTCTCTCTCAACTCTTTCTTCCCCACTCCAAAACCCTAGCCGCCGACCACAAATCCGGCCACCACCGCCGTGTTACCGACCCCCTAACAAAACTACCACCACCAATCTACTCCTCTCTTCACCCTCTTTCATTTGATATATCATATTCACCCTAGAACCTCCGTTAACACCATCAATCTTGCACAAATCCGTTCGAACTTTTATTAGCTTTCTAGATCCGTGCTATTGGAAGTTTAAGAAGGTGAGAAAGAGCCATTTTTGGGCTTTGGGTGCCACGGTTTGGTTTTTATCCGTGGTTACACGGATTGTTTTGTCGAGAATCGAACTAATCTTTAATGGGAAATGATGTTTTGTGAATAAAAGATTGTTTGGTATCCGGGTTTTCGTGGGTTTGGGTCGTGGTCGACTTGGAACCGAGAGCGAGCTCTCGGCTTATTTTTATTGGTTCTTGATTCGAGCCTTGTGTGGCTATGGTCTTGTGAATGATTGATTGTTAAGGGTGTAGTGTTGTCGAGGGTGTTGTTACCTCGACCCGAAGCTAGCCGAGACCATGTGGTCTCGGGGTTCCTTGTTCTTGTACTTTTTGGCCATACCGAGACCTCAGGGGGGGTTCTCGATTGAGTATGGTTCGAGCCTTTGGCTCGTATGGTTTTTGTGGTTCGACTCTTTGAGTCGCGGCTCTTAGCCGAGTACCATCTTAGTTACCGAATGGACCATTTTGGGTCGAATGGGTTACGTGATTTATTTGGTTAGCTCAAGTGAGCTATGTTTGGCTTGTGTTGTGGCCGAGACTCAATTGAGTCGTATGGCCTCGGGTTCGGCTTGGTAAACCGACCCGAACACCATTTTGGTTAATGTTATTTCGTGCTAAATGTGAACTAATTGTTTTATTATTATTGGTTATGATTATTGTTGGTATATATTGTTGTTGTGGTTTTATTTCTCGGCCGAATGCTTTGGGCCGAATTGGAATGGATATTGGTTATTTGTTATTGGTTTATATTGTGAAGTTGTTGGCGATTGGGATATGATATGAGGACCGGTTATGAGACGGTCGTTAGATGACGGAGATAGGTTAGTCGGGTGCCGTAGTCGGACCCTATTGTTGTAGCCCGTGATTTGAGATTGTGTTTGGACGGAGATTGGTTATTTTATGACTTTTACTCGTTATTGGACTTGGACAATGAGCCGAGAGTCATGACTCGGACATATGACCATTTCGTGTAACTCAATAAACATTAAAAGTAAAACGAGAATAATAAGACTCGTAATAATAATTATTAGTAATATGAACGTTTATACGAAAGTATATACGTGAGTAACGTATATATAACTATATAAACGCGTATATTAATAATAATAATAATCACGAGTCGTATTATAAATAATACGATTAGATACATATTAGGCTACGAAAGTGGCGTAATATTAATTAAACGTATTATTATTATTAAAAATTGTGTTATAAACGGGAAACTCCCGACAATTATGAAACGTTTAATAAAAGGTTATTTCGGATATATAATGAATAAACTTATTGAGTTAGGCGAAATTGTCGTCACTCGGGTCCAGGTAAGTTATTTGCGACATTCGTGTTGTCTCGGATATATGACGACTAATATAGACGTTTTCTATAAGTAAATAACCACCCAACCGTAAGGTTGAGCCGGGTTGTTTGGTTATATGAAACGAATATATTAGTGGGCATCGTATCCTACGACGCCCATAGGTTGTAGTATATGTAAAGGGTAATAGATTTCGAGTGTATATATCGGGAAATCTGGCCAATTTGACGATATATACGAGGAATTTATTAAACTATGATATATACTATATAGTAATTATGTGCTACGTGATTTAATTGTGCTTTAGATTGGGTGTAATCTTGGAACGGTATATTACGTAAATAAATGTGAGGATTATCAAATCGACGGATTTGGTAAACTTTGGCGATTTATTTAAATGATATATTGGGCTAATATTAGATCTATAGTTTATTATATGTTCTATGTGCGATCTTGTTGGTTTGTTTTGAGTCGACCCACCACCCGTATGGATACCAAACGCAAATACACCAAACTAATACGAAATGGATTTTCGATAATAAAACGGATTCTCGTCCGGGTTTGGGAATATTATATATTTGAGGAAATGATTTCTGAAAGAGTTAATATTGTTAGGTCGTGCCAAGTCCGTAGTCGCTGTTTCGTGAGTTATCATACATCTTATTGCTACCTACCTCGTCTTGCTATATTTCTGGACTTGAGGTGAGTCATAGCCCCACTTTTTACTCTTGAACTATGTTTTCAACGATTGGGGTGAGAAACGTGCAAATCATTTTACGTGGACTATTATCGCTTTTATATTCTTTCTAAAACTTGCTATGCGTATGGACTAGGATCTATTGTCAGCTTTAGTCACACCTTTTGTGTGTACTATTCAAGGTTGGCTTATTTGGTTATTTGGATTGTCAGCTTTAGTCACATATTCGTTGTGTGTACTATTCAAGGTTGGCTTATTTGGATTGTCAGCTTTAGTCACATAGTTTCGTGTGTACTATTCAAGGTTGACTTATCAGATACTATAGTGTGCACCTATAGGTTATTATTACTTCGGAGGTTATCCGAGTAATTATTGGTATTGCGGGGGTTACCCGAATACTTATGTTGTTACGGAAGGGTATCCGTGTGTTTTGGTTATTACGGAAGGGTTTCCGTGTGTTATGTTGAGAGCGGAGGGTATCCGCAGGCTTTTAGCGAATCCTTAGTCTAGCTAGCAAGCGTTTTGCGTACATGTCCACTATATTATTAGTTGAATTTAAACCTATGATCTCACCAGCGAAAGCTGACTTTTAGCACGTTTTCTCAGGTAATTAAGTGTTGAGGTGCATGCTTGGATTGGAAGGCTCGGCTGTGGCACACGGTTATGGATCTATATTTTCTAAACTCTGATAATTAAATTTGGACCTATTGTTATTTTATTTTGGGCCTAACTCTGAATGATGTTGGGATAAATGTAAACTTTAAAACCCCGTATTTGGTTGTGTTTTTACTATGTTTACTTTATCTCGTTCTATATTGTCTTGTGTTGGATACCAATCCCCGTAGCACCCCGAAAGCTTGTTGAGTCTTCCGCTGTATCAAATTTTGGGGGTGTTACATAAAATATCTATCTATGGTCTCACGCATTAACAGAATTTTACCTTGTCATTAAAATTTAGCCTAGGTCTCACGTTTACTAAATAATAACTTCAAGTGTTTCTTATCGTTAGATGGCATGTAACTTAAATTTAGGGTATTTAGTTTGATGTGACAATCAAAACATGTATAAAGATGCATGCACTCATCTTCATAACATAAGTTTTTAAAACCTTTTAAATTACCAATTTGCTAAGATTAAATCAAAAACTTTGTACTTCAGGTATTGGGTTCACCAATTAGAGAAGTACCAACAATTATCGCCCACTATATCCTACTCTTACATGTTATTCGGATAATTACCACAAAAGTGGCGCGTGAAATTGAGGTAAATCACCCTTAAGATGATATTGTATGTAAAATAGTGATATAGGTAACCCTAGTTGACGCACAAGCAAGCATAGAGAGCCGATAGGAGAGAATCTCTTAAATAACCCCTCTCTACTAGAACTCACCACACAGTTTGTCAATTTTGGTCCGCCTTTCACACACTATTTATACAAAAACACCAATCAAGCAAAAAGTTTATGATTTTAGTCTTAAAAACATGTAATAAAGTATAAATCTTGCTAGTCTCGCCTGGGAGCAAATAACCATGCGAAGCGAACCGCTATCGGCACATAAGACTTTGCAAGATCCATAATTTATCACAACAGGTTTCACCATTATTAGTCCAATTAATTTTCTTTTTATAAAAATTACCCTTTTATTGCTTACAACTTGTCAAACAACACAATAAAAAACAAGTAATAATGAAGAAACATTAAACAACTAATAAAAATAACAATTTATAAAGTGAAACAATTAGCCACATGCATACTTGATTAGATAAACCCTAATCAAATCAATTCTAGGTTTTCATATGCATGTAATTAACTAAGGCCTTCCCTTCAAAACGGAAGTGGAGCCACATACATTGACGGATCAATTGCGTAGGCCATAGTCAATATACACACCACATAGCACATAAATTGATTTTAATTAATTGAGATCTTCCCCAATTTAGATCTATATAAATAAACATGTGATAAAACAAAACAATTTAATCAATCAAATAATCCATGACTAATATGCATGTTTTTGTCATGGATTCATGCATACCAATTACCAATTAGGTCAAAAGCTACATTCAAGCAACACATAAACTTGTTAATAACCGAGGGTTTTTAATCCAAATTAATATTTAATACACAAACCCTAATATTGGATAAAGGAGTATTTCGCCCCCCCCCCCCCAAAAAAAAACAAAAATTTTTTTTTTAGGGTTTCTCAAAAAATTTATGAGCCCTAGATCATAAAGTCATCTAACCATGTATCTAAAACATTAAAGATTCGATTTTTATGTGTTATAGTAATCAATTACATGTTATAGCAAGCTCGTGATACCACTGTTAGAATTAAATAAGCATGAGAATCATATAATTAACCAAATCAAATAATCACATTGTGCGGAAGCGTAGGAACATATATAACATATAATAGATTAACATAAACGTAAATAAGAACGTACCTTTTAGATTCTAGCTAAAAAAGAACCAAACTTTAATCTTGAGCAATATGATGAACCCTAGTTAGGGTTTATGTGAATCAATGATTAACCCCTTACTGTTTTGTTAATCGATTCCTTAATAATAACTATAATGAGTTATTACATCGTTCTTGTACACACAAACTAGTAACGAATAAAAGAGATTGCAAGATCAAAATACTATTATTTTTGTAAAACAAAAATCGACCCAAAACACTAAGAGGGTGTTTGTTCGACCGGATTTGAGCAAAGGAGAGGAGAAGGAAAACCAAGTTAGGGTTATGTGTACTATAGTGCAAAACAATGACCCTTGGTTTTGTATATATATTAGTAGTAATCTTGGAGGACAAGTTTGATTGGGTTTGGGTTTCCCCTTTACCCTTTGTCGACCGACCTTGGATCCAAGAGGGATCTTCTGGATCCTTCTTGGCATCTAATTACATTCTACTCCTTCTCGTTTGCATTTAACGATAGTTAGTCCATACGGTTAACAACTAACGACTATTAGTCCTTTCTAGCGTTTAAATAATTATATATACAACATTTAATATATATATATATATATATATATATATATATATATATATATATATATATATATATATATATATATATATATATATATATATATCAATTATTATACTTTTATTCTCATTTATAATGTGTGCAATCCTGAGGTCTCGGGTTCAATACTAAACATGTACATATTAATATTTATCCACAAACGAACAAAAGTGTCCTACTCACAGGATCCTTCCAAGTTGCAGAACTAACGGTTTGGATGCAGAGAGAGAATGAGTGGGAAAAAACTATATTATATTATTGTGAGTGTAAGATGATTTGTACAATGAAAATGTAGGAATGCAAGAAAAATTCAAGCATTTTCAACATATACCTGTAGTTCGTATTTTTTATTCCATCCTCCTATTCTCATGAATGAATTTGACGGAAAGAGGATCGAAAATTGATTCTCCATTTCCATTCCAATATGCAACAAACAAGGATTACGATTCCCATAATTCTTTTGCAGTTTTACAACTTGCTACTTGTAATATCACATCTTCAGTCACCGCTTGATATAGGAGGGCAATAGTTGCCTTATCCTTCTTGTCATCTACTTGGTGTTCTCCTTAGGTTCTATAGTCTCCCATAAACCATGTGCCTCTAATATAACCTTAATTTGTATAGCCCAAACTGTGTAGTTTGTGGTTTTGAGTTTAGGGCATTGATAATGTGCAATGGGTGTAATGGGTTTTACTATAGTGTTATTGATATTGGTATCATCATCTTCACCAGACATCTTAGATGTGTTTACGATATCCACCTTCTAATTCGTATGGGAATTCTAACCAGTATGGTATATCCTACTACTACGGGAACAGAAATAGTTATCCGGGAATCCTAGTAATACGGGATCAATATATAGTTCTCGGGATTTCCTAATAGTATGAAAAGTAAATATCTATACTATAAACGTATAATTGAAATCCAAATAATGAATTTATGACCTCGTTTGTTGTGTCAAAACACAATCGTGTTCCCACTTGTGTATTGGTAACTTGAGTTTTACCAACCACGTTTCCTTTCTTTCCTCGTCTCCTTCCAAATCCATTCGGTCGTATTGATGTTGTTGTCGAATACTAACCAAAATGTTTTCTCCTTCTACCACACTTCACGTTGTTCCTTCTTTGTCTCTTCTCGACTTGGTTACCACTACGTTCCCTAGACCCTTGTTATGTCTCGGCTAACTTCAATGGTTGTCATTGTTTTCCTTGTTCCAAGTCCTTTGCCAATACCTCTCTGTATTCCTTTTACCAAAGCAATTCGATTTGCTTTTCTCTTTAATACCCCACGGTATTAATCAACGTCTAAACAAAATGGTTTTGTTTGTCGTTCCTGCTATTGCTTGTTTCCTTATCCAACGTTGTACCACAATACCTCTTCTTTCTATGTCCACGCCGTGTCCTTCAACAACCCTTTAATACCCGTCGGTATTCTTCTATGTACGAGTGATTAGCCCGTCCTTGTTTTCTTATTTGTTGTTGTTTCTTGTATTGCTAAACGTTCCAAAACAATTTTTGATTGTTTGTCTCCGGTATACCTTATAAAAATCTGCCCAAGCAATGCCCTTTCAAGTTTTCTGCGCTTCTTTTCTTCTTGTGTATCTCGGCAAGGATACACAAATCTTTGACGTCCTTCTTACTTCCTTGTTGCATTGTAGTAAACCAACAAGTCTCTTCTTTGTTGTCGTGTGCAAGACACCAACAAGAAATCTTCAAAACAATTGTTTCTTCCTTTTTTCTAGTTTTGTTGTCGCGTACTAATGATCACAACAAAACAAGGCACCACTTCGTTTTTGGTGTCCTTCCTGTTTGCAAAATCTGACACTAAGAAAGTTGTATACGACTTTCTTGTGTCCCTAAGTTATATAGGCAACCTATTCTTTTGTTAACAAGGTTCAAGAGTGTTGCGTTTGTTTCTGAAAACCAAAGTTTCAGCGTGATGTTCTGGGTTTTTCTGGTTTTGTCTCGCTAGAAATGTTTCTGTTTTTTGTGATGTAACGAGAGTAAAGTTTAACAAGGCTCTTGATGCCAAATGTTGGTCCCAAATGTATATGTGAGTCGAAATCTTATTTGCAAACAATAATAAACAAGATAACTTTTTATTTCGTCTAACCATGTGTAACACCCCGAAATTTGATTAAGCAGCGGAAGTCTAATCGGGGTCATTACAGTTTAGTACACAGTCATACTCATAGAAAACAATTCAAAAGATTGTCATTATCATTCCATGAAAACTCATATATTCATAGTTACAAACATTTTTCCAAAATGTTAATTGTTTCACAAAAGTGGTGATGAGTTTGTAAAGAATGATATAATTATTGAAATAAAAGGGAGGTCCTGTGCCCTTTTGCCAGCTCCGTGCCACCATGCTTGCTAGTTTCCTGAGATAAACATGCTTAAAAAGTCAACACAAAGGTTGAGTGAATCCATAGTAGTTTAAACAGTAATAGTGTGAACACAAGTCAAGCATTTGAAATAAACAAGCCAAGATAGACAGGTCTTGACTAAATCGGGTGTAATATTGCTCCTAAGCCTCACGAAATGCAAGCCTTAACTTTGATTTGACATATCATAAAGATAATAATAATCATCTACACCACAGCGGATGTAAATGACAAGGGGCCCTCGGTGACAGGAAATGTGCCAAATTTCCATAATACCTCGAATATAGCACACCTCCTGCCAAGTGATCACCTTGACAGAGGTGGGCTGCCAACCAATAGATCTATCAACTATATTCGCGCTCACTCGCAAGTGATTAAGGTTCGTGATATGAGGGACTTGTAGCACGGGTGTCAACTTAGGCAATATCAGGTGATAACAGCATACAGAAAAAATACTTGTGTTCGATTTATAGCATGTATCTCCCCACGGGGTTTAAAAACAATTAAAAATGTGGGACCATGAACTCACCTGAAAGGTGCATGTGAATCTCAACGGTGCTCAAAAGTGATGGTGTATTGCTATGGATAGCAATGAAATTCCTCCGACTTGCGACCTAAAAATATATTGTAACCGGTGTTTTAGATTCGTGTCATAAATGACGTGTAATATATCACGTGTAAGGTGATATCCGTTTCGGGTGTCTTAAAATATATTCCAAATAACTTTACGTAGTTATTTGTAGTTTTGTTACGAATCGGTGTTATATATATATTAACTTGTTAGGAAAATAATATTTGTTAAAAATATTTATGATTAAATATTTTAGTAAAGGTATATATTTATTAAAGTTAAATAAATATATATATATGTAATTATAAAAGTATGTAAAATAAATAAATTACAAGAATAGGTCTTGTCACATTTTATCCTTTAACTTTATTAAAATTACACCTTTTACCCTATGGTTAATAATAATTACAATTCGGTCCTTTTTGCTTTTTTACATATTGTTACCTAAACTTTGAAAAATTACGGTTTATATCCCTTAATTAATATCAAATCGATAGGTCCCAAAAATAGTCCGAACATTTTCATGTTTTGACACTTTTAGTCCCTCTACGTGGGACTTTTGCAAACATAGTCCAAAATTTAGTTTTGAAAAGTTAACTTTTATTTTATAAAAGTTACCACTTTTACTCCTTTTTATTTGTAAAAACTCGGTTCCATGAAATCAGTTACCACTCGAACTAGTAAGTTTTATATCCGAAAATTTTATAAAGTTTTGTGTTGGGCTCGTTAGCCCGGTAAGACCCAAGTGGGTGTTTTTCTTGTTTTTAGATCTTGTTCGACTAGTATAAGGTTTCGGTTTAGTAATCGTGGTTTAGAAATGTTCTAGCTTTGCATGTTTCGTGTTCTTGGTTAAGCCCGAGCCAAATAATGGGAGGGTCGAAGAAAGCACATAAGCTATACGTGTAGAAACAAAATGGCGAGGGCTTTTCCAGTGGCGTCGAGTCATGTGGTGAAATGATGGTGTAGTGAAAATAACAAATTATCATATGTGTGTCGAGTGAATATGCAATGCTACAATTTGTAAGTAAAGAAAGAAAAGAGTGGTGATCGACTTACAACACCAAAATGGTGGTTAAGAGTTCGTGTGTACGAGGCAAGTGAACAAGCAACGTGGTACTCTCTTCCCGTCTTAGAAATCCTTTAACCCAAAAGCTATCCAACTCGATTAAACCCAACTCCTTAGCTCGCTTTCTCCCTTGTTCTCCTCGACCACAATTACAATGTGAGACACTAGTATGCTTTGAGATTTGGATGTTTTTGAGTGTGTGTGAAATTTAGCATTAAATGTGGTATTTATAGGAGGTGAGGGTGGTTCGATTGTCTCCATGGAACACAACATCAAACGCATGGTCTTGTCCTTGCTCGACATTGTTTTCTCGTGTCCCTTGTGTTGTCAAGTCGAATGGGTAAAGGTTTTGGGGCTACATCTTCTTGTCAAGGCTAGGCTTTTAAGCATAATTAGGCATGTGTTGTACTTTAAGGATTAATTTAGGGAACATGTTTTGGTTAATGAAACATTCGACCCCTTGGGTAAATGTTTAGCGTGAGTATTGTGTGTGACCAAAGGATTTTCGGCTCAAATTGGTTCCTTGTAGTGAGTGACAATTCAATGGAGAGAAGGGTGTGTAAGTTGATGTCTTGTGAAGAGGAGACAATGATTTCAAAATCAAAGTGTGTAGCATTCCCTTGGTGGTGTTTGCTTGTTCGAATGCCATGCCACGAAAGAAGAAAAGAAGGGAAAACAAGACAAGCCTGGTGGGCTTGTGAAATTCGTGGCCCAAACCAAAAAAAAAGAAAATGAAGGTAAGGTTGAAATGGACTTGTGATGTGCTCGGCCCAAGAAAAGAAAGAAAGGAATAATCGTGTGGGCTTGGGGTGAGTTCCGGCCCAAAATATCGGGGTATCGGTGTCGTAAAACGTGTGAAATATAATTCGGTGTCGGTTCGTGATAACCGTAGGTATATAAACGGTGTCATCGTTTATATTTATATACTTATAGGTATAATAATAATAATAATTTGTGAAAGTTAATATATATAATATAAATATATATATATATTAGAAAAATCTCGGTGTTCAATTTGGGTGTCGGGTCGCAAGTGGAGTTACCGGTGTTAACCTCGTTGGGTGATATCCAAGAGTGACTTTCGGGTGATATCGGGTGACAAAACACAATCGGGTGTTAAACAAACGGTGATCAAAACATTTGGGTGCTCAAACAAACAGTGTACATAACAATCGGGTGTTCAAACAAACAGTGTCTCATGTGAAAAAGTTTTAAATTTGCCCGCAAAAATGGCTTAGTTAACAGTAATGTTGACAATTAGCATTAATAAATGACCTGGGATTTTACGGTGTATTACAGTACCCACCCGTTAGATTGGATTCGTCCCGGAATCCAAAGTTGAATCGGTGCTCGGGGTTGTCTCATCAAATAGTTGTGGGTATTTGGCACGCATTTGATTCTCGCACTCCCAGGTGTACTCGGGTCCTCTCTTAGAGTTCCATCTGACCTTAACAATGGGAATGCGACTATGCTTAAGTCGTTTGACCTCCCTATCCATAACCTCAACGGGTTCCTCAATAAAGTTCAACTTATCATCGATTCTGATCTCTTTCAGTGGAATCACAAGTGTTTCATCCGACAAACACTTTTTCAAATTTGACACGTGGAAGGTGTTGTGTACTCTACTGAGTTCCTCAGGTAGTTCCAGTTTGTATGCCACAGGACCGATCCTTTCAATGATTTCGAAGGGTCCAACGTATCTTGGGTTTAACTTCCCACGTTTTCCAAACCTAATCATTCCTTTCCAAGGTGATACCTTAAGCATGACCTTGTCTCCAACTTGAAACTCTATTGGTTTCCTTCGTACATCGGCATAACTCTTTTGCCGATTCCTAGCGGCTTGTAATCGTTGCTTAATTTTCACTATTTTCTCAGTGGTTTCAAGAATCAACTCGGGACCTGAGAGTTGTACATCTCCAATCTCAGCCCAACAAACTGGTGATCTACACTTTCTTCCATAAAGTGCTTCAAACGGTGCAGCCTTAATGCTAGTGTGATAACTGTTGTTATATGAAAACTCTGCTAACGGTAGGTGTTTATCCTAGCCTTTTCCAAAATCAATCACACACGCCCTAAGCATGTCCTCTAGGGTTTGTATAGTCCTTTCTCTTTGACCATCAGTCTGTGGATGGTAAGCTGTACTCATATCTAACTTAGTTCCCAGGGCTTTCTGTAAAGATCGCCAAAAGTTAGATGTGAAACGGCTGTCTCGGTCGGAGATAATAGAAATCGGCACTCCATGCCGGGAAACTATCTCCTTAAGGTACAAACGTGCAAGAACATCCATATCATCAGTCTCTTTGATCGGTAAAAAGTGCGCTGACTTCGTGAGACGATCAACAATAACCCATATTGTGTCCAACCCACTTGATGTCTTGGGTAATTTTGTAATGAAATCCATTGTAATCCTTTCCCATTTCCACATTGGTAGCTAGGGTTGAACCAAAAGACCGGATGGTTTTTGATGTTCAGCCTTTACTCTCGAGCAGGTCAAACACTTACCGACATACTCTGCAATGTCAGCTTTCATGTTTGGCCACCAATACAACTTCTTTAAATCTTGATACATCTTGTCTGAACCCGGATGAATGGAATATTTAGACTTATGAGACTCGTGCATGATGAGATCTCGTATTCCTCCATACAATGGAATCCAACTTCTGTCCTTGAAACACAGCCTTCCATCTGGTTTCTTGACAAATCCATTCGTGCTTTCGGGCATACCGTAAACCTTCTCGTGCGGCCTATTCTCTTCCTTAAGAGCCTCAGTTTGAACTTCAAGTATTTGAGACGGCAGTGGTGATCTAATTGTCATACCCAATGACTTAACTCTGAGGGGTCTAAGTCGTTCCTTTCGACTCAAGGCATCTGCTACAACGTTTGCCTTCCCCGGGTGATAACGGATCTCACAATCATAGTCACTTAGCAACTCTAGCCATCGACGTTGCCTCATGTTCAACTCCTTTTGATCCAAAATGTGCTGAAGACTCTTGTGATCGGTGAAAACCGTACACTTAGTTCCATATAGGTAGTGTCTCCAGATCTTCAGAGCGAATACTACCGCTCCTAATTCTAGATCATGAGTAGTGTAGTTCTCCTCGTGGGGTTTAAGTTGTCTAGAAGCATAAGCAATTACTTTAAGTCTTTGCATCAATACGGCACCCAAACCTTGGATTGATGCGTCACAATATACCACGAAGTCCTCACTTCCTTCGGGTAGTGCTAATATCGGTGCTTCACAAAGCTTCTGCTTCAAAAACTGAAATTCCGATTCTTGCTCATCTCCCCATTCAAACTTCTTCTTCTTCTGTGTTAACTCAGTCAAAGGTTTAGCAATCCTTGAAAAACCTTCAATAAACCTCCGATAGTATCCGGCAAGACCTAAAAATTGGCGTATCTCAATAGGACTC
The DNA here is from genome assembly GCA_030686995.1 of Artemisia argyi. Lineage (NCBI taxonomy): Eukaryota > Viridiplantae > Streptophyta > Magnoliopsida > Asterales > Asteraceae > Artemisia > Artemisia argyi. The sequence goes on from CM060703.1 coordinate 242,943,731, forward strand.
GTAGGTGACGCCCAATTTTTAACAGCTTCGATCTTGGCGGGATCAACATGAATACCCTTACTGTCAATAACATGCCCGAGAAATTGTACTTTCTCAATCCAAAAATCACACTTGGAAAATTTGGCGTATAATTTCTCTTCTCTGAGCAGTGTTAGAATAGCCTTTAAGTGTTCTGCATGCTCTTCCTTACTACGTGAGTAAATAAGGATATCATCGATGAATACAATCACGAACTTATCCAAATAGGGTTTGCACACTCGGTTCATTAAGTCCATAAATACAGTGGGTGCATTTGTTAGACCGAATGGCATTACTTGGAATTCGTAGTGACCATACCTTGTCCTGAAAGCCGTCTTAGGGATGTCTTCTTCCCTAACTCTCAGTTGATGATAACCCGATCTCAAATCAATCTTCGAGTAGACACTCGATCCTTGCAGTTGATCAAACAAATCGTCAATCCTTGGCAACGGATATCGATTCTTAACCGTCAGTTTGTTCAACTCACGATAATCGATACACATCCTGAAGGTTCCATCCTTCTTCTTTACAAAAAACACCGGGGCTCCCCACGGTGATGAACTAGGGAGAATAAATCCTTTATCCGACAATTCCTCTAATTGTCCAGATAACTCCTTCATTTCCGACGGCGCTAGCCTATAGGGTGCTCGTGCTACGGGTGCGACTCCTGGCATCAAGTCAATTTGAAATTCCACTTGACGAGTCGGCGGAAGGCCAGGCAAGTCCTCAGGGAAAACTTCTGGAAATTTCCTGACTACTGGCACATCCTCGAGTCGCTTCTCTTCCGACTTCTTCTCGGTGACTTGAGCCAAAAAGACTTGACATCCTCGTTCGATGTACTTTACAACCTTGACGCAAGAAATGACGCTCAAACGTGTCTTACTTCGCTCTCCGCGAACAACCAGGGTTTCGTTATTTAGTGGAATGTGAACGACCTTTTCGTCACAAATGATCTTAGTGCGGTTCTCGGATAACCAATCCATTCCTACAACGACGTCGAAACTACCGAGTCTAATAGGCATAAGGTCGATAACAAATGGGGTGTCTAATAGTCTTAGGGTGAAACCTCGGAGTATAGTGTTAGTGCTCACTAGCTTTCCATCAGCTACTTCAATCTCATACGTGGTGTCTAGTCGGGTGGGTGTAATATTAAGCAGGGGTGCAAGTGAAACAGATACGAAACTTTGATCGGCTCCGGAATCAAATAAAACTTTAACGAGGTGGTTGTTTAGAAAGAACGTACCAGTGACTACGTTCGGATCTTGTTGGACATTTCCATCTCCCAGCACGTATGCTCTCCCACGTGCATTGTTATCCTTGTTAGGGCACTGTCGCCTGTAGTGTCCTTTCTCTCCACAAGCATGGCATACTACAGCCACGGGTTGCAAATTGGCTCCTGTCGCCTTGCAATCTTGTGTCTTATGTCCAACCCTTGAACACTTCCCGCACTTAGCATAGCAGGGTCCATTGTGGTGCATCTTACACTTGTCACAGAATGGAAGAGGTCCAACATACCTAGCATCCTTAACCGGTGCAGCGACATAAGCTCTGACAGCTTCCTGTCGGCGGTTCTGTTGGTTGTGGTGGGTGTTTCTGTCATGGTGGTAGTTACGGTTGGGGTTACGGTTGTTGTTGCTGTTGCTGTTGTTGTGGTTGTTGTTGTTCGTCCTTCGATCATCAAACTTCCTTTTGAGATCGTTGTTTCCCTGAGCAGAGTTACGCTTAATCTCCCGGTCTAGCAGTCTTTGGGCAATGGACATTGCTTCATCCAAAGATTGAGGCTTAGACGAGGTGACGTTTCCCTCAATGCTCCTGGGTAATCCTTCAATGTACCTTTCCAACAACTTTTCCAAGTCGGGAACCTTAGAAGGGCAAAGTGTAGCAAGTTCCTGAAATGTCCTGTCGTAAGCCCTGAGATCATTTCCTTTCACAACCAACGTGTGAAACTCATCTTCTAACTTCTTGATCTCGCCTCTAGGGCAGAACTTCTTCAACATCTTCTCCTTGAAATCAGCCCAGGTAATCTGATAGGCCTCCTCCACACCTATCTTCTGAGCAGTTGCATTCCACCAAGACAACGCGTCTTCTAATAATGTTCCAGTAGCAAACGAGACTCGGCTTTCCGCGGCACAACCGCTTCTTATAAACACAGTCTCAGTTCACTCAAACCATCGAGCAAGCTCTGTTACTCCTTCAGTTCCTTTGAAGTGAGATGGTTTGCAAGCAATGAAGTCCTTATAGGTGCACTTCCGAGTCGCAGCAGACTCGCTCTCAGCGGTGGCTCGGTTATTGCTACTAGTTCGTGCCATTGCAGCAGCCTGTACCTCCAAAGCTGCAGCAACGCTGTCGGCAACCAACTTTCTTATAGCAGCCTGGGTCATAGCGGGTGACGAGGTAGCAGTAGTGGTTTTCCTTGGGGCCATAACTCTATAAAATCGTAAGTGCATAAGTACAAATCCCAAACATCAACAACAAGAGAAATAGTGTATCCAACTCATAATAGTCGAGATCATCACAAAACACATATCACAACCACACCATAAATACATACATAAACCATATCATTCATAAATAAACATCACGACATGTAACAACACACATGGAAATTATAATGAATCTCAATATGGGAGCATAATAAAAAGAAAGATCAGACAACTAGAACATCATAAATCAATATCAATACATTACAATCGTAACCAACATAAAGTTTTAATAATTTTTGAAATTCATTGTTACAAAACAATAAGTTACAACAATTATTAATGTCACAGGCGGCAACTTAAGATGTCTCTGTAAGTAATGACATGTCATAGATCTATGAAGGTCCAGGTGCGCCTCCTGATCTCCTCTCTAGCTCTCTGATCATCCGGATCATCCCCAACATCTCCATATCTCTGGATCTCTCTCGGGCCTGAATCTCCTCAATAGTAGTCGAAAGTGCATGGATGGTAGAACTAGATGCAGCTAACTCCTGTGCCTGATGCTCCATCATCTCCTGTGTAATGGCCGCAACCGCTCTCAAATCATCAATCTCGTGCCTCTTAACATCTAATCGGTGACCAAACTCGGTGATAGTAGCCTGTGCCTCCTCGATCTTTGTACCCATCATCTCAAATACCATCTCTAAAGCCGTCCTATGTACTACAAGGTTCGTGACCTCCTCCTGTATACACTCAATCCTCTCCAAGGATATATCATCGATAACACTCAACAGCTCATCAAGTCGACTCTCATGTCTAATCAATCTAGCTGCCAAAAGAGGGATGGTGTGGTGTATCGGCTCTCCTGTGACCGGTAACACTGTTGAAGAGCCATCTCCAAGCTTAGCAGCCCTAGGTGATCCCTCAACTAATCTCCTTCTACGTATGTAGTCTAACAAAAACGACCATCGACGAGCATCAACCAATCTATGAATACCAGGTGAGGTGGGTGTCTCGGTGGGAGCAGGTGATGGTACAGGTGATGTAACAGGTGATGGTATCGGTACAGTGGTAGTCTGAGAGTAGAAAACTGTAGGTGGTGGCATGGGTGGCAAAACCTCAGAGGTAGGGGGTGCAGTGTAAGTAGGCAACATGTAAGGATGTGGCTCAGGTGGGGGTGATACAGGTGATGGTGGGGGTGCTGGTGATGCCACAGGTGTCAAATCTGGCATAGAAACAGGTGGTAATACAGATATGGGTGATGGTGTAGGTATAGGTGCAGATATAGGTGGTGTAACAGTAGAAGCAGGCAAAATGCAGACTCGTTTCCGAGCCGTGCATTTGCGGGTAAAGTCTCCCTCATGGTATCGAAACAACTCGCCGAAAGGCTCAGGCTCATAGGGCTCAAGAATCCTCACTCGCTTGCGCCGACGAATCGGTGCAGGCGGGGATGATGGTGGAACAGAAGCAGCAGTATCAGAAGTATCGGAGTCAGAAGACTCGTCATCAGCATCTGAACCGGTGTGGTGACTAGCAGGTGGTGAAGGACGATCATCAGCCGCAAGAAACTGCTGAGATGTCAGGTACTGGTCATAAAGGTACTGTCCCTGTGTCATAGGTCCACAAATAGGACGAAAGAGAGGCTGAATAGCAAAGGAATCAACGGGTGTAGAAGCAACCTCACCCTCCTCGAAGGGCTCGGTGTCAGCAGAGGGGTCTCCAGATGGAACAGGAGATGGTATAGCAGGTGATACAGGTTGGGTATCATGGTCAGAATCATGGGTGTCATAATCAGATAAGTCAATAGTAGGGTGAGTGGATGATGCTGGTACGATGTCATCACTGTCGGACAAAATAATAACCGGGGGCGACATGGTACTGTAATATCCCAAAAATAGCAGTGATATAAGCCATTTAGCCTACATAATGCTACATGCACAGTGATCATAGTGTCATAGTGAGCTAAATGCAATGGGTGCTAAAAATCAAACCTTAAAACATAGCGTTGGCAAGCGCTGGCACGGAGGGCACTTCGGTGATAAATAGTTTGTTTAAAAATCTGGTGAGGTTATAGTCCAATGTTTTGCAAAATCATTTGGTTCTCTATAACCATGGCTCTGATGCCAATCTGTAACACCCCGAAATTTGATTAAGCAGCGGAAGTCTAACCGGGGTCATTACAGTTTAGTACACAGTCATACTCATAGAAAACAATTCAAAAGATTGTCATTATCATTCCATGAAAACTCATATATTCATAGTTACAAACATTTTTCCAAAATGTTAATTGTTTCACAAAAGTGGTGATGAGTTTGTAAAGAATGATATAATTATTGAAATAAAAGGGAGGTCCTGTGCCCTTTTGCCAGCTCCGTGCCACCATGCTTGCTAGTTTCCTGAGATAAACATGCTTAAAAAGTCAACACAAAGGTTGAGTGAATCCATAGTAGTTTAAATAGTAATAGTGTGAACACAAGTCAAGCATTTGAAATAAACAAGCCAAGATAGACAGGTCTTGACTAAATCGGGTGTAATATTGCTCCTAAGCCTCACGAAACGCAAGCCTTAACTTTGATTTGACATATCATAAAGATAATAATAATCATCTACACCACAGCGGATGTAAATGACAAGGGGCCCTCGGTGACAGGAAATGTGCCAAATTTCCATAATACCTCGAATATAGCACACCTCCTGCCAAGTGATCACCTTGACAGAGGTGGGCTGCCAACCAATAGATCTATCAACTATATTCGCGCTCACTCGTAAGTGATTAAGGTTCGTGATATGAGGGACTTGTAGCACGGGTGTCAACTTAGGCAATATCAGGTGATAACAGCATACAGAAAAAATACTTGTGTTCAATTTATATCATGTATCTCCCCACGGGGTTTAAAAACAATTAAAAATGTGGGACCATGAACTCACCTGAAAGGTGTGTGTGAATCACAACGGTGCTCAAAAGTGATGGTGTATTGCTATGGATAGCAATGAAATTCCTCCGACTTGCGACCTAAAAATATATTGTAACCGGTGTTTTAGATTCGTGTCATAAATGACGTGTAATATATCACGTGTAAGGTGATATCCGTTTCGGGTGTCTTAAAATATATTCCAAATAACTTTACGTAGTTATTTGTAGTTTTGTTACGAATCGGTGTTATATATATATTAACTTGTTAGGAAAATAATATTTGTTAAAAATATTTATGATTAAATATTTTAGTAAAGGTATATATTTATTAAAGTTAAATAAATATATATATATGTAATTATAAAAGTATGTAAAATAAATAAATTACAAGAATAGGTCTTGTCACATTTTATCCTTTAACTTTATTAAAATTACACCTTTTACCCTATGGTTAATAATAATTACAATTTGGTCCTTTTTGCCTTTTTACATATTGTTACCTAAACTTTGAAAAATTACGGTTTATATCCCTTAATTAATATTAAATCGATAGGTCCCAAAAATAGTCCGAACGTTTTAATGTTTTGACACTTTTAGTCCCTCTACGTGGGACTTTTGCAAACATAGTCCAAAATTTAGTTTTGAAAAGTTAACTTTTTTTTTTATAAAAGTTACCACTTTTACTCCTTTTTATTTGTAAAAACTCGGTTCCATGAAATCAGTTACCACTCGAACTAGTAAGTTTTATATCCGAAAATTTTATAAAGTTTTGTGTTGGGCTCGTTAGCCCGGTAAGACCCAAGTGGGTGTTTTTCTTGTTTTTAGATCTTGTTCGACTAGTATAAGGTTTCGGTTTAGTAATCGTGGTTTAGAAATGTTCTAGCTTTGCATGTTTCGTGTTCTTGGTTAAGCCCGAGCCAAATAATGGGAGGGTCGAAGAAAGCACATAAGCTATACGTGTAGAAACAAAATGGCGAGGGCTTTTCCAGTGGCGTCGAGTCATGTGGTGAAATGATGGTGTAGTGAAAATAACAAATTATCATATGTGTGTCGAGTGAATATGCAATGCTACAATTTGTAAGTAAAGAAAGAAAAGAGTGGTGATCGACTTACAACACCAAAATGGTGGTTAAGAGTTCGTGTGTACGAGGCAAGTGAACAAGCAACGTGGTACTCTCTTCCCGTCTTAGAAATCCTTTAACCCAAAAGCTATCCAACTCGATCAAACCCAACTCCTTAGCTCGCTTTCTCCCTTGTTCTCCTCGACCACAATTACAATGTGAGACACTAGTATGCTTTGAGATTTGGATGTTTTTGAGTGTGTGTGAAATTTAGCATTAAATGTGGTATTTATAGGAGGTGAGGGTGGTTCGATTGTCTCCATGGAACACAACATCAAACGCATGGTCTTGTCCTTGCTCGACATTGTTGTCTCGTGTCCCTTGTGTTGTCAAGTCGAATGGGTAAAGGTTTTGGGGCTACATCTTCTTGTCAAGGCTAGGCTTTTAAGCATAATTAGGCATGTGTTGTACTTTAAGGATTAATTTAGGGAACATGTTTTGGTTAATGAAACATTCGACCCCTTGGGTAAATGTTTAGCGTGAGTATTGTGTGTGACCAAAGGATTTTCGGCTCAAATTGGTTCCTTGTAGTGAGTGACAATTCAATGGAGAGAGGGGTGTGTAAGTTGATGTCTTGTGAAGAGGAGACAATGATTTCAAAATCAAAGTGTGTAGCATTCCCTTGGTGGTGTTTGCTTGTTCGAATGCCATGCCACAAAAGAAGAAAAGAAGGGAAAACAAGACAAGCCTGGTGGGCTTGTGAAATTCGTGGCCCAAACCAAAAAAAAAAAGAAAATGAAGGTAAGGTTGAAATGGACTTGTGATGTGCTCGGCCCAAGAAAAGAAAGAAAGGAATAATCGTGTGGGCTTGGGGTGAGTTCCGGCCAAAAATATCGGGGTATCGGTGTCGTAAAACGTGTGAAATATAATTCGGTGTCGGTTAGTGATAACCGTAGGTATATAAACGGTGTCATCGTTTATATTTATATACTTATAGGTATAATAATAATAATAAGTTGTGAAAGTTAATATATATAATATAAATATATATATATTAGAAAAATCTCGGTGTTCAATTTGGGTGTCGGGTCGCAAGTGGAGTTACCGGTGTTAACCTCGTTGGGTGATATCCAAGAGTGACTTTCGGGTGTTAAAACATTTGGGTGCTCAAACAAACAGTGTACATAACAATCGGGTGTTCAAACAAACAGTGTCTCATGTGAAAAAGTTTTAAATTTGCCCGCAAAAATGGCTTAAATAAGAGTAATGTTGACAATTAGCATTAATAAATGACCTGGGATTTTACGGTGTATTACACCATGTAATGTTACATAATCACAAGTACTTATACTAATCCAATCGGTGTAAGTGAACCGATGTGTCTATTCGAATGGTTTCAATCCAAACGACATGTCCTTCCACTAAAGTTCCAGAAAATAACTAACTTCCTAACTACTTTAACTAACTTAACCGCTTGGCGGTTATTATCTTTCTAATGAACACGTTTAGTCCTTCATGTTTCCTTCATAAGCAATATTGAGATTATCTTGGTTCACAGGCATCACGAGATACCCTGGAAAGTAAACAAGGTCTGCAAATAACTGTTTTTACATATGGAAACTCAACTTTCTGGAGCTAAAGGTAATAGAGACACAACTTTTGGATTGTGTTATGCGAAGGAAGACCCAACCTTCTTTCACAACGAAGTTAATTTTGCCCATGTCCTTTTTTACATGTTTCTCTACCTTATTTGATTAGGAAAATTATCTAAAAAAGCATCAAAGTTGACACTTTTTATTATTGTGTGTAGTGAAGTGTTTTTTTTCCTATTGTGTGACTAAACTTTCGAATTTGGTACATTGTGTGTACTTTATGACCATTTTACCCTTACCCTTTCCAAATTTCGAAGGGTAAAATGGTCATTTTACAGAGCTGAATAGTCGCAAAGTACACACAATGTACCAAATTCGAAAGTTTAGTCACACAATAGAAAAAAAAAAAAAAACCTTCACTACACACAATGGTAAAAAGTGTCAACTTTGATGCTTTTTTAGATAATTTTCCCTATTTGATTGAATTAACTTGTTCATTTTTTTACTACTGTATTAAATATACAAAGGCCATAATCAGTTCGAGCAATCCAATATTATGAGATCAGTATGCGTGCTATTCTTAGGAAGCAGAGTTAGGCGATGAATCAAAGTGGGGTGATGCCTGTATCATTTCTCATACCTTGTCACCCAGAGTCTTTATTTGACAGTGCTTGAATGGTGGTTTAATTACTCTTTCGGTTCAGGTACTGTATCATCTCTTGATATTGACTAGTATCTACATATTGTACTTTACAAGTTTGTGGAAGTCACTTCCATCACTATATTCAAAAAGAGAGGTATATTCTAGCGTCCAGGGCCGGATATAATCAAGGGCAACATTGGCCACTTCTCAGGGCCCATTCTTTAGAGGGGCACCAAATTTGTAAAAAGCCCAACTGATATACACATTAGATAGGCCTGATTTAAAGCCCAATAGAAGAATTACAAATAGATGCATACGTATTTTTAAAATAAAACAGATGCATCATGTATTTTTACAATAAAATAGTATTTGTATTAACTTTTTTAAATATTTATAACTTTTTTTAGCATCAATTAGTATATTTTGATATTTGTAGCTTTATTTTTGGCATCGATAATGTATTATTTTACTCGCATATTTTTATTTAAGGTGGCTTTTTTTAGTTACGGCCCGGGCACCCAAAATTCCCGGGACGCACTGTTCTAGACTTATTGGGTACAAGTGGAAAGCATTGACGTCAGGGTAGTTCTTGGCTGACTTGCATGTGATCCGGCACTTTTCTCTTGCATTTCACATCTTTTTTGTCCTTTTTAGCTATGTTTTACTTTAGATAGGGGTTATAGAAATTGCTGCACGATTCACCAATTATTACATATCCGTATATTTGTTTATTTTGTAACGAGTTTTCATCTGAGGCTGGAATTTTGATCTCTAAACAATAATTACTCTTTAATTTCTAAGGAGTGGTCCTACATCTATACAATTTATTCCTTCAATGCATTAAGAGCTTTTGAAATAGTGTTAGGGTGTGTTTGATTACCTCTTAATGAAATGATTAAGTGATGACTGCCAAAAAAATTAATCGGTCAGATATTTGATTATAAAAAAATGAGCGCTGAAGGATATGTTAATGCTCTGACCGATTTTGAAGTTGGGTCATGCAAAATGATTTAGTGAGCACATGGTCTTCTACACATTCCCAAAATGCCCCACGTCACTTGGCCTTTTAAAACAAATCACGTCACCTCATTTAGCACATGATCTTCTATTCCATTTATTCTTTTTAAAAAACAATAAATAATCATTATTTATAAATGGCATACGGTATACTTTTTTTATGTTGAATGACATTGAGTTAGTACAATTATTGGAACATATATATAGTATTCGATCATATATATATATTAGTTGGTTAAATTTTACGAAATTAATTTGGTATAATGGTCTCTCTTTTATCCGATTAATTCATAAAGTTTGATTCTGTTCGTATATAAATATAAATCGATTTATATTGTTTTATATATTCGTAAGTTATATTGTTTTATTATATTTCAAAAAGACTATTTACATTTTTTTGTTTATTCCAACATTACTTTCTTTATATTATATTTTTATTCGAGTGAATAACTTTTTTATCAAACAGTATATTTTGTTCAATAAAAAATCAGACAGAAGGTTAAATTAGTAATTTCAGGCAACTCAGATTGCTCATTCAGAACAAATATCAAACAATCATTTTCACTCAGCATCTTGGAATCATTCAGCATCTTTGATTCATTCAGCGCTAAATCATTTTTTTTTATCAAACAGCCCCTTAGTTTTGCATAGATTTATATATGTAGTGTCTAACAAGAATCAACTTAGACTGAACACTAGAAAAGTTTCTATTCATAACTTGTTGTACGTTTATTGCAAATATATTTTGTATCATCAAATGTATAGAAGCATGCTACATTTGAAGTCCAAATCTTTATTTTGACTTTGAAAAGTCAAAACTGGGCTTGTTGCTTATTTAGTATCTATAACTGACTTTTAAGAGTCTAAATTACTGCGTTTTAGTTCTAAATAGAAGCCCCAAATCTAGAATCCCAAAGTTGAACTCCAAAGTAGGAATATATAAAAAAATGAGATATACTTAGGTAATTTTATATGTATTTTAGTAGTATTTATTTGGTTTTCACTAAAAAAAACTAGTTAAATTCTCCATATTTTAAAAGTCAAATGCCCACATTTAAAAATGTGTAAAATTATTGATTCCACACTTTCTCATATGTGGTAATAATGGGTGTAACAAATTTTGCTACATATTTAAGTGTGGAGATATTATCCAAATGTCTATAGTTAAAAGTGTGAACATATTCTTTGAATGTCCACACCTAAAAGTGTGGCAAAATTGAAAAAAAGTTCAAAAATAAAAGTGCGGAAACATTTGCTACACCTATAAGTGTAATTTTATTGTAATTATACACACTTATATATGTGATTTATTATTATTTTTTAAATATTTGTGACACCTATAAATGTAAAAAATTATTATTCATATATAAAAAAGTCCACATTTGAACATACCGTGACAAAATAAGTGTGAAAAATAACACTATTTTTTGTAATGTTTTAAATTTGAAAACAATTAATTTTAAGGGTTATTGGGTTAGAGAGCAACATATTCACAGTTTCTATGAAGTGTTTGGTATGAAATCTGAACTTATATAAACCTTAAAAGAATACATTTTATAGCATTGCTGTGAGAATTTTCTTTTCCTTATTAAAGGAAAAAATTATTCCTACGTTATCTTTTAAGCATGAAATAATATAAGATTCGACGGAAAAGAATAAAGCTGAAAATGAGATAAGAAAGCAACAATAATTGATTTGATAGATAAAGTTTCCACTAAGTTATGTCTGCAAGCATAGTATCTTAATTTGTATACACAATTTATATGTCTATTTATTCAAAATTTTCCATATGAGTTTAGCGCTCTTTTTTTTTTTTTTTTTTTTTTTTTTTTTTTTTTTTTTTTTTCTGATAAAAACCTTGTATATTTCTTATTAGGCACATAATTAGATAAACGAATTATGCATTACCATCTCTTCTCTTATTCGGATCATGTGATTTTCAGCTTCTACTATTTTCTGTATTCTACCCCTCATCGCCTAAATAGGTATAACCAATAAAGAATAGATTACCTTTTCATGATATTTACCTTCATGTGATATATAACCACACAAAAGGTGTAGATTGGCACAGACACCCTTACTCCGGATATTTTTTGGCACCAGTCATTGTCCACCTTACAAGGAATAGCTCCGGGCAACTCTTCTGTCCTAGTGGGGCACCAACTGGAGTGAGCCAGACACTCGAACTCTTGAGCTCTTATCCACAAAGTCTCTTCAACGAGCCCATAGGTTTTGCGGAGATGAGTACTTATCCGAGAGCAAAGTGCTAGGGATTAAATTCGACTAAAGAATGAAAGCCAATGCCCCAGTGGTTCATGTGATATATAACTATCGTAATCTAATTTTATCACGATGCAACGCGCCTGATCTTTTAGTTGTTATCATGAAAATTAAAATAGTTATATTCTAATTCACATTTAAAGCAAAGAATTTTCTTTTTAGATTTATAAAAAAAATTGATAAATTTTTTATATAAAAGAGTTACGTATTAAAAACCGGCAAATCGTTAAAAGATGTTATAGAAATATGAAATCATATTTATCTTTAAAAGCACGAGCCATTTTCAAAACGCAGCAACAATTACTTTAAAAGAAAATGAAATATCATATAGATATTTTAATGCCCATATTCCTAACCACACACAAAAAGCAATGATTGCTTTCACAAATATACCTTTCTTTTTTCACAATTTAAATCATATTAGTATATTACTACGTATTATTCACATAAACAAACATATTTTACAAAACAGCTGCACACTCAGAGAGTAGAGCAAGGTACCATTTCTTTTAAGTTTTGATACAAAACTATCTATTGCTTAAACCTTTATTCTGATCAAAGCATGTGATGATCATATTTGTTTTGCTACCAAACAAGTAGTGGATTATGATTTTTGGAGGATTAACCTTTTTTTATAATATATTCAACTCCTGTTTATATGCCTCTAGAACTATCTTTTCGATCAACTATACGTATGTTTAGTGGTAAAAGCTATAATTGAACTACATTTCGATCATATTTGTTTTTGTTTAGGATCATTAAGCTTGTGATTTTAAGGCTTACCTTGAATCTAGTTTCACTTAGGATATGATGGGAGTTGTAATCATGTAAAGTTTTTTGGTTAATATCACTGTTAAGAGTGTGGAGCAAGTTCAAATGTGAACGTTAACGTTATTTTCATCAATTTGTTCTTCCTTTGGTCCTCGTGTTCCCTTTGACCAATACTCTATTAGTTTGCCGATAGTTGGGTGAAATAATGTCATTGAATGATAAGTAAATGAGTGATGAATATGTCTAATCAAATACTATACGTAGTATATAGCGGTATCTATATTTGCTTTGTTTTGCTTTATAATATTGTTGAGATTGAGAATATTAAAAACATTTGGACTCCTATAGCTACCAACCTTATATTGATATTAAGCCTGCTGTTGCGCTAAACTTTTAGAAGTTTAACATGAAAACAGTTTGCTATGCGTTGGCCAAAAAGGTTGGAAACCATGGTTACCAATTAAAATAAAGTTTTTTTTTTTTTTTTTTTTTTTTTTTTTTTTTTTTGGCATATGTTGAAATTATATGTATCTCCAAATATTGTACAAAACATAAGAATAGAAGAAACTGATTTGGACCCAAATATTTTATATAATAAAACAAAACCTCTAGTTGGTATTTTCGTATTTCAGAAAAAACAATATTTCCTATTAGGTAATATCTTAATTATTATTTTTTAATTTAAAATTTTAAAATTTTGTTTTATTGATATACTAGAAGATAAATAAAAAAAATATAGATAAGATGCAATACTACACAAGTAGAAGATATATACAAAAAAATATAAATAAGATGCAACTAACAATAGGATTACGTTTTTAAAATGATTATATTTAATAATAAACAAATATAATTAAAAATCATAAATCAAACAAAAAAAATTAAATTATTTGTTTTTTAAGAAACAAAAATATATCATTAAAAAAAATTTAAAAACTTGCGCGTACGCGTGTATTATAACTAATCAACAATACATTCAATAGATATATATGTTTTCACATTTATATATTTATATAAATGTTTATATTATTAATATAATTATTACGAGTTGTTATTATTAAGTTTGGTTATTTTTATCGTCGAGTTATATAAGATGAGTCACATGTCCGAGTCATCACTCTCGGCTCATTGTCCAAATCCAAGTGCTAAGGCGTTTTGCCGAAATCAACCGTTGACTAGAAAGTCAACGTGACTTCGAGTCGCACAACCAAAAGTGTCCAAAGTAATAATAACCAATATCACATCTCCGTCAACAAGTCCCATATCACAAACTACAACAATAGGGTCCGACTACGGCTCCCGACTAACCTATCTCCTTCGTTCTAAGTTGACCGTTTCACAATCGGTCCCCAATATCATCTCGACAACAACTCCACAATCATCCAAAAGTAAACCATTGTCGAGACCATAAAGGGTCTCGACCCATCCAATGTATTTGCCCAAAAAGAATACCACAACAACATCAATAACACAACATGGAACAAAACATGAAAGTATCAAGTTACACATTTCCGGGTTGGTTTACCAAGCCAAACCCGTGCCGAGAGACCCACTTGGGTCTCGGCTAGACCACGAGTCACAAGGACTCAAACCAAAGACTACTTTGGTCTCGGCTAGAGCTCACTCGAGCGTTCCTAAATCTGCCAAACGGACCCTTTGGTCGCGGCAACACAAACTACAACAACAAGAGCCATAACAATAACAATCAACAACAGAAATAAACCACAACTGTCAACAAGGTACATCAACTTTAAAAAGAAAAGAACCATACAACATCAACAAGAGTAGCAACCCACTCCATACCGTGAACCACAAGGCCCTCAAAGGGTCTCGGCATCAACAAACCACAATAAGATACCTTCTCCTTAACTCAAAATGAATCAAAATCGCCAAAATATACAACCAAACATTCATAAAATCATCATCTCAAGACTAATAGTAACAAGAAAAGCACATAAGCCCAGAAAATATACAAGCCGAGAGCAATTGCTCTTGGTTAGGTCTTGACCCCTCACAAAAACATGAAAACCCGGATACCAAACTTGTTAAAAATCATGTTTTATTCATAAACCCATATTTATCTTTCGTTTTTATTCAAAAACTCGCCCAAGAATACAACCCCGTGACTCATATGTCACGCTTTTAACGAAAATACGAGTCACCAACACTTGTGAGTCGTCTTACCTTCGAAATCAACAAGAAAAGGTCACGTAAAATCTTCAAACATCAATAAACTAGCGTGTGAATTAGTGGGTTTAAAAGATCTAGTGATAGAGATTATTTTTGGGGTGGTTTTGGGTGGTGGTAGGCGACGGTGTCGTGGTGGTGGCCGGCCAAAGGTGTGGCGGCTAGGGTTTTGGTGATAAATATGGGATAGATGAAGATGAAGATGAAGATGAGATGGGAGAGAGAGAGGATAGTGAGGGTGTGTTTGTTTTGTTTATGCCAGGAAACCACAAGAACCAAATGTAGTTATACTTTTTTTATAAAAATAATAGTAATAGTAATGGTAGGGATCTAGCAAGAAGTAAATTAAAATAAGAAGTGGTAAAAAGTGACAAAAACCACGCATTTGAGATGCAACAACTTGCATTAGATGCATTTCTATTCATATAGATGCAACATCTTGAGTTTCGAAAGTTAATTTGATGTATAGATGGTGCAAATTGATTTTCATGATTTTAGCAAGTGCAGAGGAACAAAAAATAAGAGAAATCAAGAAATTCATCTAATATACGTATATGAGTATATGCATCTGATTAAAAGCTAGAAAACACACTATGGTACGTTATAATGCATCTAAGATTATAGGGACGCATTTAATTTAGGTCGGTGCATCTCGGATTTGTAGTTATAGTTCTTCTTATTCCTTCTTATTTTAAGTAATCTTCTTATTTGATCTTAACTCATAATAGTAATAATAAGATAGGAAGGGGGCGCTAAATGTAAACACAAGGACCATTTATGTAATACTTTCAAAGTAACCCGACACTCTCAAACCGAGCTCGTTTTCATATCTCAAAATTTTCTCATTGCGCGTTAACTCACGCACCATTATTTTCAAAACCGTCTTTCCACGAATTTTGATCATAAATACGTTCGTTAAAAATATAACACAACCGTTACTCAAAATTATCAAATTGGTTAGGTTATCCTAGTGCCGGAGTTAACGTAGTGCCTAATAAATGTCTCAACATTAAATCACCACATATATTCCATATCAAGTTAATAATTCAAATTCGATTCCACATAACTTTAAAATTCAAAACCACGGTTCAAATTTTACAAATTCATCGCGAATAAACTTTCAAATATTACAAAAATCATTAAACTTAAAGTAATGCGGGTTTTAAAATATCTCCCTAGATTGCCAGTTGTCACAAAATATTTGTAACACCTATAAATGTAAAAAATTATTATCCATATAAAAAAAGTCCACGGTTGAACATACCGTGGCAAAATAAGTGTGGAAAATAACACTATTTTTTGTAATGTTTTAAATTTGAAAACAATTAATTTTAAGGGTTATTGGGTTAGAGCAACATATTCACAGTTTCTATGAAGTGTTTGGTATGAAATCTGAACTTATATAAACCTTAAGAGTTACATTTTATAGCATTGCTGTGAGAATTTTCTTTTCCTTATTAAAGGAAAAAATTATTCCTACGTTGTCTTTTAAGCATGAAATAATATAAGATTCGAGGGAAAAGAATAAAGCTGAAAATGAGATAAGAAAGCAACAATAATTGATTTGATAGATAAAGTTTCCACTAAGTTATGTCTGCAAGCATAGTATCTTTGTATACACAATTTATATGTCTATTTATTCAAAATTTTCCATATGAGTTTAGCTTTTTTTTTTTCCTGATAAAAACCTTGTATATTTCTTATTAGGCACATAATTAGATAAACGAATTATGCATTACCATCTCTTCTCTTATTCGGATCATGTGATTTTCAGCTTCTACTATTTTCTGTATTTTACCCCTCATCGCCTAAATAGGTATAACCAATAAAGAATAGATTACCTTTTCATGATATTTACCTTCATGTGATATATAACCACACAAAAGGTGTAGATTGGCACAGACACCCTTATCCCGGATATTTTTTGGCACCAGTCATTGTCCACCCTACAAGGAATAGCTCCGGGCAACTCTTCTGTCCTAGTGGGGCACCAACTGGAGTGAGCTAGACACTCGAACTCTTGAGCTCTTATCCACAAAGTCTCTTCAACGAGCCCATAGGTTTTGCGGAGGTGAGTACCTATCCGAGAGCAAAGTGCTAGGGATTAAATTGGACTAAAGAATGAAAGCCAATGCCCCAGTGGTTCATGTGATATATAACTATCGTAATCTAATTTTATCACGATGCAACGCGCCTGATCTTTTAGTTGTTATCATGAAAATTAAAATAGTTATATTCTAACTCACATTTAAAGCAAAGAATTTTCTTTTTAGATTGATAAAAAAAATTGATAAATTTTTTATATAAAAGAGTTATTAAAAACTGGCAAACCGTTAAAAGATGTTATAGAAATATGAAATCATATTTATCTTTAAAAGCACGAGCCATTTTCAAAACGCAGCACCAATTACTTTAAAAGAAAATGAAATAACAAATAGATATTTTAATGCCCATTTTCATAACCACACACAAAAAGCAATGCATGATTGCTTTCTCAAATATACCTTTCTTTTTTCACAGTTTAAATCATATTAGTATATTACTACGTATTATTCACATAAACATCTTTTACAAAACAGCTGCACACTCAGAGAGTAGAGCAAGGTACCATTTCGTTTAAGTTTTATACAAACTATCTATTACTTAAAATCTGTATTCTGATCAAAGCATGTGATGATCATAGTTGTTTTGCTACCAAACAAGTAGTGGATTATGATTTTTGGAGGATTAACCTTTTTACATAATATATTCAACTCCTGTTTATATGCCTCTAGAACTCTCTTTTCGATCAACTATACATTTGTTCAGAAATGTCATATTAGACAAACGCTATATAGTTGAAGCCATTAAAAGATACTCCGTTCAAAATTTTATCTGGTCTATGATGTTAGGGTTAACTCTACTGGTTTTACGTTTTTGTTTAGGATCATTAAGCTTGTGATTTTAAGGCTTACCTTGAATCTAGTTTCACTTAGGATATGATGGGAGTTGTAATCATGTAAGGTTTTTTGGTTATCTGTTTATATATAAAATTTTCTGGGTACTGATCTTTTACCCCAAAGAAAGAAAAAAGAAATATCACTGTTAAGAGTGTGGAGCAAGTTCAAATGTGAACGTTAACGTTATTTTCATCAACTTGTTCTTCCTTTCGTCGTCGTGTTCCCTTTGACCAATATCCAATTAGTTTGCCGATAGTTGGGTGAAAGTAATGTCAATGAATGATAAGTAAATGATTGATGAATATGTCTAATCAAATACTTAGTATATAGCGGTATCTATATTTGCTTTGTTTTGCTTTATAAATTATAATATTGTTGAGTTTGAGAATATTAAAAACATTTGGACTCCTATAGCTACCAACCTTATATTGATATTAAAAACATAAGAATAGAAGAAACTGATTTGGACAGTCCCCAAATCAGGTACTATACAGAACAATACATTCAATCGATGTCTGATAAAACTAAGAATCTCAGACAATACTAATCTCTCACAGAAATCAACAATCCATAGCAGTTTCAGTAAAGCATTCTGCCAATTCAAATCAGCTTCCATACAACAAACACCACTTAACTTTGCACCATACCATCTAGCTACATTTCCCTCCCCCTTCCCACCAAGACCACTCAACCTGCCACCACAGTGATCAAAGTAGGACAGAGGAAAGGCATCACTAGGTCAGTTTGAAAAAATAAAGTTACGTGATAGTTAAAATTGATAATTTGAAAGAAAAGATAGGTCAGTTTCTATCAGCTAATACTGAAATTATGAAAGCTTGGATGAATACTAGTTACAGTATTTTTGTGTGTGTGTTGTTTGTAGGTCTCACTAAAAGCTAAAATTCCGAGTAATGGAATTTGTAACCGCAATCATTGGTCCTGTTGTTGAATCATTGATGAAGCCTGTCAAGAAACATTTGGGCTATATCTTTTCCTCCACAAACAACGTTAGGAACATGCATACTAGATTGAAGGAATTGGATGGTAAAAGCGCTGATGTCAGAAAGCTCATGGAAGCACCCAATACAAGTCAACTGGAGATACCTACTCGGGTACCAGGTTGGTTGGAAGAATTCGAAAAGATTAAGGAAAAGGCTGAAAGAATTTCAAGTAACTACAATGGCTGTTTTAATGTGAAGAGGAGGTACCAAGCAGGAAGAAATGCATTCAAGACCACTGAGGAGATTGAACGTCTTATTGAGGAAAATACTCGAATAAAATGGAGCAATACCCCAAAACCTCTTGGAAAAGTGAGTTTTAAAAAAGGACTCACTTCCGTATCGCCAAATGGTGATGCCAAAAATTACTTCAAATCGCGAGAGAAGATTTTTGAGGATGCACTCGGGTTCCTTCAACAAGATCACAAGATGCAAGTTATAGCGCTATGTGGAATGGGTGGTGTTGGGAAAACTACGATGATGGAACAGCTGAAAAAGACTGTCGCAGATAAGAATGTGTTTGGGTGGATTGTAAAGGAGGTTATTGGGCAGAAGATTAACACGTTTTCAATTCAAGAAACTGTAGCAAAATGTATAGGACTGAATTTAACTGACCCGAGTAAAGAAACAAGGGCAGATCGTCTTCGTAGTACATTTGAAAAGATGTCCCAAGAAGGTAAAAAGGTTCTAGTAATATTAGATGATGTGTGGGAGTTGGTCAGACTCAAGGATATTGGATTAAGCCCTTTGCCAACCGGTTTCAAATTGTTGCTAACGTCACGAAATGAAACTGTTTGCAAACAAATTGCAGTAGAGGCTAATTCGGATGTTGAAGTAGTTAGAGTGGATGTCATGGAGGAGTCCGAAGCAAATAATTTCTTTTGTCAAATCACAGGAGTTTCAAATCCGGGGCTCAATAAGATAGGGAAGCAAATTGTGAAAAGATGCGGATTTTTGCCCCTAGCCATCAAACTCATTGCAACAACCCTTATAAATGTGCAAGACATTTCTGAATGGCGAGATACACGTAACCGTTTGAAGAATAATGATCTTGACAAAAATGTGCAAGAAATTATTGAAATTAGCTACATTTCTATACAAGAAGAGGAAGTTAAAGCGATTTTTCTGCTTTGTGGCTTGTTTCCAGATGACTTTAATATTCCGATTGAGGAGCTGACAAGATATGCATGGGGGCTTAAATTGTTGAAGGGTGTTCCTACTTTGGGTGATGCTAGAGACAGGACAAAAACATGCATACACAAACTCAAAAATGCAAATTTATTGATTGATAGTGATTACCTCGAGTGTGTCAAAATGCACGATCTTGTTCTTTCTTTTGTGCAAGGAGAAGTTTCTAAAGGTGACCATCCGTGGATCATTAACCATGGTGATATTTCGAGGTGGAGTAGGGCTGAGATTAGCAGGTCTTGCCAAAAAATTTCCTTGACCTGCATGGGTATGACCGAGTTTCCAAAAGAATTTGAATACCAGAATCTAACACTTCTGAGACTTATGGGTGGAGATAGAACACTTAAGTTTCCTGAAGATTTCTATGAAGAAATGGAAAATCTTGAAGTTATAGTGTATCAGAAAATGGAGTACCCCTTGCTTAAGTTTCCAAGATCACTTCAATGCTCCACCAATCTTCGAACACTCATTCTCCATCAATGCTTGTTGATGTTTGATTGCTCTTCTATCGGAGATCTTTTGAATTTGGAAGTGTTGAGCTTTGCACATTGTGGCATCCATAAATTACCATCAGCAATTGGGTATTTGAAGAAGCTAAAGCAATTGGATTTGACAGGTTGTGTCGATCTTCTTATTGATGATGGTGTTTTTAAAGGTTTGGTGAAGCTTGAGGAGCTTTATATGAGGGTCTCCGATGGAAAACGCATTAGGTTCACGGATGCCAGCTTTAATGAATTGGCACATTGCTCAAGGAATCTTTCTGCATTAGAGATTGAATTCTTTGAAAACAAGGGTCAGCCGAAGAATATGTCGTTTAAGAAACTCGAAAGATTCAAGATCTCCGTAGGATCTGCTGGTTGGATTAGGAATTTAGAAGATAACAGTAAAAGTATGCACTCATTCGAAAACACGTTGAAATTGATCACTACTAAAGATGAACTGATGGAATCTAGATTGAATGAGTTGTTTCCAAAAACAGAGGTGCTTTGTTTAGAAGCGAATGGTATGAATGATCTTGTCGAACTTTTGGTGGCATCTGTGTGTCCTACTGAAGAATCGTTTTGTAATTTAAGAGAGCTTCAAATTTCCAAGTGTGCCGACATGCAATACCTTTTCACAGTCCCAGTAGCTAATGGTTTGGTGAAGCTTGAGCGACTCACAATTATGGAGTGCCCTGTTATGGAAGTACTAGCATATAGTGAAAATGATGCACAAGGGGTAATCAAGTTTCAAGAGCTAAAGTTTTTGAAGTTGTCTGATCTACCAAAGTTGGAAGGTTTCTGCGACACTATTAGTTTAATTGAGCTACCACAATTAGCAGAGCTGATACTTGACGGCCTTCCAAATTTCACGAGCATTTATCCTGAGAATAAGTCATCAACATCTTCTTTGTCTAGTTCTGCAATTCAACCTTTCTTAAGCAAAGAGGTAATATGTGTATGTCGAAATATTAATTACAAGTCACACATATAAGTTGCATGGATGTATTGATGAACTAACAAACTAGGCCTATATGTTGTGCAGGTTGTCATCCCTAAGTTGGAGAAATTGAGAGTTTCTAAGATGGAGGCATTGCAAAATATATGGCCTTATCAATTTTGCAGCAGCGGGGAAGTTAACAGTTGCATACTGAGAGAAATTGAAGTGAGAAGATGTGAAAATCTTGTGAATATTTTTCCGAGCAATCCGATGCCATTGTTGCATCATCTTATTGATCTCCGTGTTGAAGATTGTGGTTCCATTGAATTTTTATTCAATATTGACGTGGGATGTGTTGGCGAGATTGAGGAGGGTTGTAGCAGCTTGAGAAACATTGAAATACGTAGCTTAGGGGAGATTAGAGAGGTGTGGAGGTTGAAAGGTGTAATTAATCCTGATGTCATCATACGTGGCTTTCAAGCAGTTGAAAGAATATACACATCTAGCTGTCAAAGCTTCAGAAATTTGTTTACACCTACCTTTGCTAGGTTTGATTTGGGTGCACTTGATTACCTTCGCATTAATGGTAATGGTAGGCACTTGATAAACATCAAGGAATCAGTTGAAAGGAGTCACGAGGTACGTAATGTGTTTCTTATTCCTACTTTCACTTTCAACTTATAGAAGGAATTCCACATTTCAACTGAATTGGATATTCACATTTGTTTTATGTAATGATAGGTGCAGATGAATGATATAAACAGGGGAGATATATTACAAGTTGATGATATTATTCCGGATGTTAATGTTGCAATTCCGTTTCATGTCTTATCTACGTTTCATCACCTCAGAAACTTTGATATAAGCAGCCGTGCTGATGTTGAGGTGGCGTTTGAGATAGAGAGTGCAACCAGTAAAGATTTAGCAACAAGTCAAAGGGATAATCAACAATCACCGCTCCTTCCCTACTTGGAGTCCTTAGAGTTATATTGGATGGAGAATATGAATTATGTGTGGAAGTGTAATTGGAATAAATTTTTATGTTCTGCCACACAACAGAAATCCTCTTTCCAGAACCTGAAAGCCATAAATCTTTACTTGTGCAAAAACATAAAGTATTTGCTCTCACCTTGCATGATTAAACTTCTTTCCAGCTTAGAGGAAATTGAAATATCTTATTGTCATGCTATTGAAGAAGTTGTTTCAAATAGAGATGACGAATATGAAGAAATAGCTACATCTTCCCAAACAAACACTACTTTCTTACCCCGTTTTGACTATCTCAGTCTTTTAAATCTGCCACAACTAAAGCTTATTGATGGTAGTGACTCCAATATTACTTCAAGTACGAATTCTATTCATGATCGCTTTAAGGTATGTTTTTCTTTTAATATATCCTAATCCTATGCATTACGAATTCTATTCTTCATTACGTCCTTTTCGAGATATTATATGACATCTAATATGCCAATTCTTCATTCTTTTATAAAAACAAAAAAATTCACTTTCTATCATTTTTTTTTAAATAAATATCTCTCAAACCGTCAATTGTTACGCTAAAAGAATCATGCCACTACGAGAATCATACCGTCACTTATATATATTTTCGACGAACATATTTTTCAATTTTTTTTTGTTGAAATTTACGTATGAAAAAATCACGTGTGATTTGTTATTTTAAAATCACATGATGTGATTTGTGAAATCACACGTGATTCTTAACATACAAATCACATGTGATTTTTTCAGACGCCAAATTTAACACTAAAACAAAACAAGAAAAAATAAAAAATACTAAACTACTATTTTTCTTTTTGTTGGAAAAGAACCTATAGACCTCTATAGTCCCACTAGATTAAACATAACTATGTTGGGTTATTAGTTCATTTATCTATATATGTTCAAAGTAAAATCATCATTGAACCTATCCTTGCGTCAAAGAATAACAAATACTAAACTACTATTTTTCTTTACTTGTTGAATTCTTGTTACTTGTTTACATTTTATTTTTACATAGCTAATAAAGAATTGATGTACCTTATTGCTCGAATGTGGAGATGTTTATGCAATTCTATCTGAAATAATACTGAGTCGTAGATTAAGATTGTTGTTCAAATTTGCACAAAATAGATTTAATGGATTAATAATGATATCTATTGATAATATAGTATGAAGGGCTAAAAATACTAGTAGAGTGTTACTACTAAAAGAATGGGATAATGTTAAATAGTCACTTTATTTTGCATACTCTTATTTTGGTGCTTAACAAGGGACAAATCCCCACCATCAATCTAGTTTGATCTAATTGTGAGGATTAACATAAGATTAAATATGAAAACCTAAGTCCATGTTTTTTTTTCTTTGTTTTTTTTTCTTCCTTATTATTTACTTTTTTTTCCCTAATTCACGTTCTTTTTTTCTTTTTTTTTTCTAATACACTTTTTTTCTTTTTTTTTTTGTCTTTTTTTTTCTAATACATGTTTTTTTCCACTTTCATACGTTTTTGTCCGTTTTCATACATTTTCGCTCATTTTTGCCCGTTTTCATACGTTTTTGTCAGTTTTCGTTCGTTAACGTCTGTTTTCAAACGTTTTCGTTTGTTTTCTTACATTTTCGTTTGTTTTCATCCACTTTCTTTCATTTTCGTCCATTTTTCATACGTCTTCGTCCGTTTTCAGACTTTTTTTTAGACTTTTTTTTTGTGGGTGTTGAAATTTACTTATGAAAAAATCACATGCGATTTGTTACACATTATGTGATTTTTGAAATCCCACGTGATTCCTAACATACAAATCACATGTGATTTTTTTAGACGCAAATTTTAACACTAAAAGAAAACTCGAGAAAAAAAATCGCTGAAAGTATATCGAAATGTCTGTCTACTAAAAGATAAAAAAAAGTCCACATCGCGATAGTCTATTTTTTATTGCTTAACGATTTACCATTTGGAAAATATTTTATTTTTTCAAAAGAAAAATGATTTTTTTTTAATTGATGAAAAATAAGTGGCCAATATGCTTCAAGTACGACTTCTATTCATGATCACTTTAAGGTATGTTTTTCTTTTAAATATGTATGGTATGCGTATTCAACTATATTTTTATTACCTTTTTAATATCCATTCTTCATTAAGCACAACCTTTTCGAGATATTATATAAAATCTGCAATGCTATATAATTCCTTTTGAACCGGAAAGACAACATATTCGTATTGAAAGTTTCTCCAATTGTTAATCAACAACTAAACTAATTAAATGGTCTCGTGACAAGATTGTGAGTGGGAGAATAACATTATAAAAATGATAGACGTATATTTTGCTATGTGATGTTATTTATAAATTGTATGTGATAAAAGCATGTTTGGGATTCCATACCTTTTGTGCTTTTTTTTTTTTTTTTTAAAGGTAGATGTTCATTTGATCTTTAAAAAAATTTGTAATTTATATTTAACTTTTCTCCATTTATAATAAGAGAAATGATAGAGGAACTTAAACTTAGGGTCCATTTGGTTTGTACATGGGTTTAGAATTAGGATTTGAATTTGAATTTGAATATTGATTAGGATTTGGATTTGGATTTGATGTATGAGAAAGAAAATACTTTTTTATGTTTAAATATATTAAATAAAATAAACATTTAGTTTTTAAAACTTTTAAAATAACAAAATAATAACAAAATGAATTATATGTGGATGTGATGTATTGTGATCCGTGAAAGTCAACAAAAGAAATGAGAATCGTCGAAATCTAAAGACTTTTGGTGACTTTTGTTAACACCCTTAAATGAGGGTATCAAGTAACTGTACCATAACCTAACTATTCAAACTAAACGACATCTTTTTCTTTGAATCCATTCTTTAGTACGGAGTACTAAATACCTAATATCAATAGCACCCTTAGGCCTAAATCCAAGTGGTATCATCCTATGGCTACAGGACCCACTTATTTTTACAACCCATCAAGATGATGCCACTTGATTTTAGGTTTAAGTTTAGGCCTGAGTTTAAGTCTCTCTATCATTTCTCTTATAATAAAAAGTAATCACAAATTCTAAATAGCCACTTGATCGAAATAAATTTGAAAGAGAGATGGTCGATTTTAAGCAAAGTTTTATACATGAACTTGTTAAGTATGTACACATAGTGAAATGTAATAACTTCGATAGTTGCTTGGATAAACTGATTCTCGACATTTTATTAAATTTCTGTCCCTTGGTGTGTCCATTATTCTTGTATGTATGTTTCACAAATATTAGTTTCAGAGATACTAGGCCCGTTTGATAACCATTAGTCCATTACATTTTTTTTGAAAGGCCCATTAGTCCATTACATTACTATAACACATGTTAACTAGAAAACATAGCAACAAACTATAACTGATAAATCAAGGCCAGTTTATATAGGGATATATAATGAACATATGTAAATGGTTCGTAAAAGATGTACGGAGTAATAAGATTGACGAAAATGGCGATGTCCTAATTAGATCACACGTATGCAAATGGGTCTAACCGCCAAAACAAAATAGCGAAGGATTGACGGTTAAGTATAGATAGAAGAGGTGTAACATATGGAATAGAAAATTGAGTAAAAAAATAAATAAGATTAAAACATTATAAAATATGTGATAGTAGAGATCTTTTAATTGGGTGACACGTGTTTTTTAAAACTCTCGTTTATCATCTTGGTATTGATCGATGACATGTTCTATTATTTATTATAGCCACAAAGCAGTCAATTCTATTAATTATTATGTGTACACTAATTTTTCATATCACATAATGTTCTCAGGTGGGTTTTGCTTCTCCATCATTATGCCAATATGCCAGAAAGATACAGATCTATGGATGTGAGACGTTAGCAACTCTGATTCCATTCAGTGCTGTGGGAAAATTACAAAAGCTTGAAGAGCTGGAAATATCCTCTTGCCAGTCACTAACGGAGATATTTGAGATTGAAAGGGTCAACAGGAATGGTAGTGATAGTGCTAATGTTGGTGATGGAATTGGTGATATACTTCCTGGAGTGACGATTCCAAGGTCCACAAATATGACTTTGCTTGAATTGCCCAACATAAAGATATTGCGGATTTTCGAATGTGACCGTTTGGAACATGTATTTACAAGTTCCACACTTGATACCCTCAAGCAGCTTGTAGAGTTGACCATAGATGGGTGTAATGCAATGCAAGTGATTGTGAAGGATGATGGACAACACGCATCTAAAACTGTTCTCTTTCCCCGTCTAAAGTCTCTTACACTAACTGATTTACCAAATGTCGAAGGTTTCTTCTTGGGGATGAATGAGTTCCTATGGTCAATATTGGATGAGGTTAAGATCTATGGTTGCCCAAAAATGAAGACTTTCACATCTGGTCGCTCGATGGCTCCAAAGCTCGTTTACATACATACAGGCATTGGCAAGCATAGTCTTGAATGTGGTCTCAACTTTCCATTGTCCAATGCATCACATGAGGTATGTTATTACCATATTTGCATCAACAAATCAATTCATCTATGTTTCCTTTATTATTTGGCAATTAATTTTGTCTCTGGTTGTGTGTCTACCTGATGAACGCTTGTGTTTCTTCATTAGGAAACTCAGCTCCCTTGGTCTTTTTCAAATCTAATTGAAGTAAATGGAGAATTGCATAAAAACTTGTTGAAGAGCGGCATTATTTTTCCATGCAATGAATTGATTAATCTGCAGAATCTAGAAAAGCTTCATATCAGGAGAGAGTATTGGCAGTCTTTGGAGGAAGTAAAGGAGATATTTGAAGTAGTAGATTTGGAAAATGATGAAATGAATGAACAACAATCTGTTGTGGTATTTCCAAAGCTAAAAGAAGTGACTTTGGAAGTGCTTGATAGTATGAGGTATATATGGAAGAGCAGTAGGTGGACAACTTTGAACTTTCCAAACCTTACAAAAGTTTTAATTGATGGATGTCCGCTTCTTGAACATGTTTTTACATGTGGCATGGTTCGCAGTCTATTACAGCTACATGAGCTTGAAATTAATAACTGCCATAATATGGAGGTAATTGTCAAGAAAGCAGAAGATTCTGACACCAGAGCTACTGATGTTGTTGTGTTTCCTTCTCTGAAATCCATAAAACTTGATTACCTTCAAAATCTCAAGGGATTTTGCTTGGAGACGGAGGATTTTCTATGGCAATCATTAGATACTTTGGAAATCAAAGACTGTCCACAGATAACGGTTTTCACATGTGGACAATCAACTACTCCACAGCTTAAGGTAATAGACACATCTTTTGGATTGTGTTACGCTACAGAAGATCCAACCTCCTTTATAAAGGCCAAACAACAAGAGGTACGTGATCTCTGTCTGATATTTACATGTTTATTATATTCAGGGGTTTGAATCACTCTATTAATTAATACTTTTATTCTCCTACAGGGATTGCAGTTCTGAGGAAACAACGAGTTTTTACCTGAAATTTAGTGATGCATTATTTTGGTATGTAATTTGACGTCAAGAATATTGAATAAGTAATATTGCACCTCTGTACAGTGTCCATGCCTCAACCTTGCTTGTAGTTTTCATTTGTTCCCTTTTCAATAAGCCGAAACTTGTTTCTCAACCTTATGCGAATGATTGACTTGTGCAATATCAATCAACTAATATAAATAGGCTTTAATGAGTTCCAGCATCTGCTATTTGTGGTGAAGTCAGTATATATGTCTTTAGAAGCAGAGTTAGAATCATGGTTAAGGTCCAAATGGCGAAATTCCTTTTTCTTTCCGTAACCTGTATCATAAAACAACCTGTAATGAATTCATCTTGAATGCACATGTATAACCTGCAACATAATCTGCTGAAATAAATAGCATTAATAAATTACTGTTAGACGTATTCGACTTGTTATATCATGTGCTCTAGTTTTTCTTCCCTTCACCTGAACATTTTTTGTTGGTTTATACGTGAATATTTCTTTCTGTCTGAACAATATGATAACGTGGTTGTTTGTTCTACTGGTTTATCTGGCTATATTACTCCATCCAAATACTTAAGCTATTTCTTTATTAGATTACTATTTTGATATTATAGCTCTAGGTAAATTTAATTTTAATTTTAAATAATAACAATTCCTTAATTGTTACCGTAGAGGTCTGCCACACAATGTATTATATATTTACTTTTGTTAAATTAAACATAAGTCAAAAAGCCTAGCATAGTGGCAAATGTTTTGCTTGCAAGGGTGACGAGCCACCATTCGATCCTTGCACTCACCTTTATTTTACTTTCTTTGTATTTCAAAAGGTTTACAAACTGACTAAATGTGGTCTGTGAAGTTTAAGTTTCTTATAAAATGACATCATGTTTGTTAAGTTCACATATCAAACATCTTTTTAATATGACTAAACCCGTGCATAGCAACGGAATTTTCTAGCAGCAAACAATTATACTTGTGATATAATATTGGCTAAGTGTTTCGTGTACGTTTATACATAAAACGTAAAATAATAAAAATGTAATTGAAAGAGATTTTAGCATAAGATAATTCAACTCAAAAAAATTCTTAAAATGTAGTAAAGAACATACAAAAACATTTAGTGAAACTAAAAATAAAACATTACAACAATTATGAAATAACTACAACAATGCACGTTATTCATTACATAAAAATTCTTGATACACGACATTTGAAGTGTAGACTCCTTCTTGAGTGAACTCTAGGACAAACTTCACTAATACATTTGTAGTTGTACATGGTATCCTCTAGACAAAGCAACATACAGCTCGTCATGCAAGAAAATAGAGTTTGACAAATTGACACCACATTTGAGTTTTTTAAATTTTCAGTTAACTATACTTAAAAAAAATTGTTTCTTAGGTTACAATTTTTTTTAAAAAAAAACTTCGTTTTTGTACATAAATCCGTCTTTACGTTTTAAAACTAACAATCAAAAACTGAAATAGAACAACAACTACAAAAAGATTAAGACAAGAAGTAAAACAAAAACATGTGGCAATGAAAGATTAATATATATTTTGTTTCAATAGAACCAGCAGACAAAAATGCCAAACTTCACAAATAAATAGAATCAATGCTCAGATCTATTAATAGAGTTTTTTTCCTTTTTAACATGGCTGCAACACTTTGGGTTGAAGTCTCTCACTCAACCCTTCTATGATTTCACCGCCAAACCATAAATAAGCACAAACTCGAGAAATATCCGTACGTTTGAATAATGTATTATATATACAATCATTGCCTCTTAATTTGTTTTCCAAAAAAGCATACACGATAATGACCTTAAACTCATAGATCTTTTAAAACCGTAAGACATAAAGCACACAAAAACCTGCCTCAAAATACATGCCTTTTGTTGGTACAAAAGTTGGGCGTTCCTAATTTTGGCTCTTGCTCTCGTACAAATTCGCTTCTTAATGCTTGAAACCTGCGCACTAAGAAAGTAAACAATACCGTTAGGCTTATCGTGGGATTGTCTCCCACGATTAGACTCCGGCGTGAGAGTAAGTAATCGGTTTAAGGTTCTCGTAAAGAGTTTTAGGGTTTGTGAATCGTACCTTTAATGAGAATTATGTCATTCCTTATATAGGCGCAGAATCCTTGTAGGGTTCGTGCTCCTTACGTTTCGCACACGTGGTGCTTATCCGGGTTAAGGATATCTATTCCATAGATAGGAGATCCTTATCTTTACCGTATATAGTTAAATTGGGTTTGGGTCTACGTGAGCCCAATCCCATTATTAATGCGGCCCAGGTAATAATAGCCCACGCATGGTGGTTATTGGCCTTAGTAATGTTTATTATTTGGGTTCGGGGCGCATATATAGACTATACGTCATCATGTCCCCCAGTCTAGTTTGCGCGGCTCGTAGCCGCGGATGCTAGACTAGTCAAAACAGCGGTAAGCGTAGCGGGAGAAATATTGAATATTGCCGCCCAATATTGAGAACAATGTACCTAGTCCTAGATATTTCAAAGAAATGCCTCGAAAATCAGGGGTTGTGTCCACGTGTCCCTCGGAAAACGGGAAAAAGTGCATGTACCGTTTCGGGTTCTAGCCACACGTTTTATGAGTGGGATCCACGTGGCCTTCATCTAGGGTTTTTCGATTGCATATATAAGAGTCGCCGCCTCCATTTGCCCAAAAACACACAGTAAAAACACATATTCACCATTGCACATTTCATCAAAGCATTTTTTGCCAAGAAAGTAACTGTTTGATTAGGTAATTGAGCGTGCGCCTCTTAGTATAGCTTATTGAAAAAATGGTTGCTCAGTTGGATGAGTTTCGCTCTGCGATGAGTGAGGATGATGTGCGTCAGTTTTCATCTGATTACTTCATTCCTCTGGATGTGCATCCAGAGGCTCTAGACGTCGATGCGTGTATAGCCGATTTCCCCGAAGGGAAAATAGGGCTATACACGCGCTTTTTTGAGTACGCTAATTATCGTGTACCAATATCCATTTTCTTGAGCAATTTGCTCAATTTCTATCGCCTTCATATCTCACAGCTGCACTGTATAGGTGCGGCGAAGGTATCGAATTTTAAAGTAAACTGTCGTTTACTTGCGATAGAACCAACTGTTGACCTATTCCGTGCCTTCTACCACACAACGTGGTCGCATGGATGGGTATCCTTTGCGAAGCGCGCGGGGAGCCTTCAGTGCTATACCGAGAAGGTAGACTCCCTGAGGCATTGGAGGGAGTATTTTTTCTAGGTTGATGATGTGGTGTTTCCATCGCCCTTTGAGTTTTATACTCAAGACACGTTGCCGAGGTATGGGCGCCCCGCACCCGGTTCATATAGTTTGGCAGATGCGCAGACCATTGATGCCAACCGCATCCCCATTAGCCCTTATCCTGAAAAGTTTTTTGTGCATGTGGGGTTGAGTCGCAGCTATTTCGGGGGTGCTGACGAGGTGCCAACCTTCATTGATGAGGAAGGCCGGGGTGGGTGTTCATCCCTTTTTATTGTTCGCTTCTAATAATGTAAGTTTTTCTCTGTGCGCACGTTTAATAACTAATCTTTGTTTTCGCTGTTTGTTCCTGTTGCGCAGAAATGGATTTGTTTGCGGTAGTAAAGCTGGAGAAGCCGAAGCAGGTGATCGTTGGCGTGCGCCCTTTGAGGGAGAACGAGCAACCAGTTTTGGAAGCGACTGTGGGTCATCTGACTGTGTTGGGGCCTGTTGGCCATGAAGATTCACCGTCTCTCCTTGTTACACCCGTACAGAGCGTGGCGCCAACTGTGGAGACGGCGCATGTGGAGGAGGTGCACGCTGAATCTTCTGATAGCGTGGAGATACTGAAACCTGAGGAGGTGTTGAAGCCTGAGGAGGTGGAGCGGAAGCTAAAGCGCAAAGGAGAGGCTGGTAGTAGCGGTACTTCCAAAAGGAGGCGCCATCTGATTGCGGATGCGGAGTCATCTGCTGAGGAGGAGACATCCGCCCCTGGCGCGGATAAGGAGGCTTCAAGGGCCTCTCCATTTCTGTAAGTGATCTGTCTCATGCTATGTATTTTTTTATTACTTGTCATAATATGTGCTAACTGTTTTTCTTGTTTATTGTAGCGACGATGCCGCGAAGGATGATGGGGCCTTCGTGGAGATGGTGGTCCCTCCTCAGAATGAGAACAAGGAGGAGGGAGTAAAGGTGGATGAAGGCGTATCTGCGCAGCAATTATTGGTGGAGTTGGCTGCTACTGCTGAGCGTCAAACTGAGCTAGTTGCTCAGTTGAAGACGAGGTACGTCGGGGAGAGTAGCACTCTCGCCCAAAAAGATGAGGAGATAGCTCTTCTCCGTGTGCAGCTGGCTGAAGCGCAAGCACAGGTGGGGTCCTTCAAAGCGCACGCGGACAAGGTCACTACTGAGAAGTTGACCACGATGGCTGAACTGCAGCAAGCGCGCGGGGATCTTCATCAGTTTAGGGCTAACCTTACCTAGGCGGTAAGGTATCTTGAGGAGAAGAAGGAGGAGCACTTTGCGAACATTAATGAGTTCAAGGTGCGCATGGAGAAGATTATTCAGGTGTAGGAGGAGAAGCTGCGTGGCCTGAGTATAGACTATGATGAGGAATTATACCCTTATCTGATGTCTACCATAGCTGAGCGCAGGTATGTCTTGACATATTTTTCCTGCAATGTTGTCTTATTGTATTTGTTTGTATGTTTCTTCTAATGCAAGTTGTTTTTGTTAATGTAGGTGGTTGATCAGTCATGGACTGCGTTTGGCTGCTATGGGCACCTTGGAGTCTCCGGAGGTGTTAGAGACCTTTGGAAAGGTGGTGCAGTGTGCTGTTGAGCGTGGAAGGGCGCAAGCTATGGAGGACCTCCATAAGGCCAAGGCATTGAACATGGCCCTGACTGAGGTGCCTGGCTATAACCCAAGTGCGTATGACGAGCTTGTGCAGGCCATGGAGGGGATGAAGCTTCTTGAGCTTCCTCATATTGCACAGTTGGAGCGTGACCAGGATAACCCCATAAAGGTAATTATGGAGGGGTTGACCCTGGGGCGCCATGTTTTGGAGGATGCAGAAGCGCTGTAACACCCCAACCCAACAAGGGCTAAGATATCACATTCATGGTGTCAAACAAAACATACACAAGCATAAGACTTCAATAATAGAATCAGATACAAAGGTTACAAAGGAATTCTAAGGCCAAAAATTACAAAACAAAACTAAGGTACAAAATATCTAATACAAAACGTCTTTAAATCAACTCTAGTCCCTGATAGCTAGCAAAGGTAAAGTCTTCTCTAAACTACTACTTGCACTCTTCACCTATAACCCAGCTTCCGTCTAAAACCTGCCGCGGGAAAAGAAATGCGGCTGAGCTTAAAAAGCTCAGTGAACAGATATAACAACAACGTAATATGAAACAGAAAAGAGATAACAGAATATATATTGCATTTGGGTAATATCAAAAGGTATAAACAAAGGTAAGAAAAATAAAGGGTAAAGTAAGGTAAGGTTAGGTCAAAATAAGGTTTGGTCAGGTAAGGTTCGGTCAGTCATCTACCAACGAGCCCAGAACAGAAATATCATGTCATATTCTTCAAACATATCCTGCAACATAATAGTAACCATGGAGTAGATAGCTCCCAGAAATATGAAGGACGCATATTGCACATACGCCACATTCATCAGACCAGATAATAATATAATATATGACAGATAACAGAACAAATCTAGGATGCATCCATACGCCCCCGTAGAAATCATAGTGGCCATAATATAACAGAATGCGCATATCATATAACAGAAAGGGGACGTGGCAGAACATCACTCTACTGCCCTAGAGTCATGCCATAGGTGCATTTATGACACGGCCATGTTACCTTCATGGCTAGGGAAATGGCTCGGGTATCTAACTGGGTAGGTCAAAACAGAAGGTCAGAGTATAAGGTCATCATAATAGAGTCAGAATCAAGGGTCCATAATCATAATCATAATCAGAATCAGGAGGTCATCAATATAGGGTGCATAACAAAGGTTCAAGTCAAAGGTTCAGATATGGCAAAGGTTCATAATCAGAGTTTAAATCCGAAGTTCATGTCATAAGGTTCATATCAAAGGTTCAGAATATCAGAAGTCATATCAAAGGTTCAGAATATCAAAGGTCATAATATCAGAAGTCATATCAATGGTTCAGAATATCCAAGGTTCATTCCCAAAGGTTCATTACAAAAGATTCATTATCAAGTTTCATAAGTTCATAACAAAACGTGAAAGAGTTAAGAGAAAAACAGATTTAAAAAATTTACAAATCATTTATCCATTCTTATCACAAAGCTATCCCTTTTTAAAACATTCTTCATAAAAGCCAATTAATCCTTCATTTAAAACTGGATTCGTATAAAAATCATAGAGTGTCATTTCAAAACAGTTTCCTTCCATAACATCAAGTTATATTTTCAAAGGGTTTTCATATCAAATTATCATAACAGATGAACCAAAGATATGAGATATACAAAGGTCAGAAGTCATAGTAGTGTGAAAGAAAACAGATCACGAGTCATGATAAAGGCCAATCAATTACTCCACAACTAAAGGTAATAGACACATCTTTCGGATTGTGTTACACAACAGAAGACCCAACCTCCTTTATAAAGGCCAAACAACAAGAGGTACGTGATCTCTGTCAGATATTTACATTTTTATTATAATCAGGGGTTCGAATCACTCCATTAATTAATACTTCTATTCTCCTACAGGGATTGCAGTTCTGAGGAAACAACGAGTTTATACCTGAAATTTAGTGATGCTTTATTTTGGTATGTAATTTGACGTCAAGAATATTGAATAAGTAGTAATATTGCACCTGTGTACAGGGGTCCATGCCTCAACCTTGCTTGTAGTTTTCATTTGTTCCATTTTTAATAAGCCGAAACTTGTTTCTCAACCTTAGTTGAATGAATTGACTTGTTCAATATCAATCAACTAATATAAATAGGATTTAATGAGTTCCAACATCTGCTATTTGTGATGAATGAATTTCTGTAGAAAATTGATGAGGTGTCATTCAATTTGGCCATCAATGAACCAATTTATGACGCCATGTGTGTATTTATCTTTTTTATTTTGCTGCTACATGTCTCTAATTTTTAGTTGAATACAACTTTTGGTTGGTTTTCAACAAATGTTTGCATTAAATGGGTTTTGTGAAGAAATATGCATATCAAGTGTTTAATGACATGAATAAGTGAAAATCTTTTTTTATTTTGATAGTTTTTTTTTTTTTTTTTTTTGCTTAATAAATCAGTTAGTATTTATTAATTCTTAAATTTGCTATTAGGTTTTTTTTTTTTTTTTTTTTTTTTTTTTTTTTTTTTTTTTTTTGGTCTTAAGTATGAGGATAGGAGTTTTTGAAGAAGGCTCTTTTATATGATCAACCTCTTCTATAAAACATGTTAGAATTAATATATTTCGGTTGTGGTATATCAATCCGACATTTAATCTGATGAAAGGTATATTGAAGCTAATGTGAGTATGACTTTCATGTCAGGGTTTTAGTTTTGGATTTGGGTTAGGCGTTTGTATATTGTTGTTTCTGATGAAAGGTATATTGTTTTAGTTTTGGACTAGTTATAATGCCCGCGCACGCGCGAGTTTTTTTTTAAATTTTTTTGAAATAATTATTTAAAAATTTTAATCCTATTGTTAATTGCATCTTATCTATATTTTTTGTATTTATCTTCTACTTGTGTTGTGGATAAATATAAAATAAATAATATTTTTTTTAAATATCTTATCTATATTTTTTGTATTTATCTTCTACTTGTGTTATGGATAAATATAAAATATTATCTAATAAGAAAATAATTTTTTTTTAATAAAATTATTACTAAATTAGGTATGAATTGATTTTTTTGAAATGCAAAATTCCCAATACGGGGTTTATTTTATTATATAAAAGATTTGGGTTAGACTTTCATGTGAGTATGACATTATTAACTTGTTTTATTAATAAAAAAAACATGAAAAACACCAAACCCAGTAGGGTTTCGAGAACCGAGTTAACCCGAGTCACTTAAAACCCGGGGGGTCTAACTGGTTCAACCGTTTTTTATAACCCAGTTTAATATGACCCAGTTTTTTGCCAGAACCGGTTCAACCTGTTAACTTGACCGGGTTGAACCGAGTTTCAAAACATTGGTTTGCATTGAGTATGTAATGCCAATTCGACTACCTATTATTTGGTAAGTTGAATGATGATGTGTGATATTGTTGTTAAAAAGCTAATAAGCTCATAACCAAAATAAACAATCTTAAACAGACACGGTCGTAGTTAACATTATTAGTTTACTTTATATAGTTAACATT
The DNA here is from genome assembly GCA_030686995.1 of Artemisia argyi. Taxonomy (NCBI): domain Eukaryota; kingdom Viridiplantae; phylum Streptophyta; class Magnoliopsida; order Asterales; family Asteraceae; genus Artemisia; species Artemisia argyi. The sequence continues at coordinate 242,979,993 of CM060703.1, forward strand.
ATTGATTCCCTTTACATGTGAGTGCTGAACAAGAGTTATGAGCTAGTACTCTATTATATAGTGGCAAATGTTTAGCATAATGGTAAATGTTTGCTTGCAATGGTATTTAAAGCCACCATTCGATCCTTGCACTCACCTCTATTTTTATTATTTATTTATTTATTTATTTATTTTTTTGTTTCAAAAAGTTTACAAACTGACTGAGTTCTTATTACATGGCATCATGTTTGTTAAGTTCCCATATCAAACATCTTTTTAACATTAGAATTGAAAGAAAACATGGTAAACACACAATTTTTTATAAGTAAACACAAACTAAAAAAATATATAACTTGTAATTTATAAGATCAACGCTTTAGTATGATACTAAGATACATGATTGCATCACTATTATTTTTATAAAACACAATAAGGTTCTATGATTGAACCCCATTGTAGAGCGCGAGATTCTAATTCCTCATAGTAACTAAAGATTTATTTATTTATTTATTTATTTCTAAGTAAACAACAGTAGACATGACCTAAATTGACTCCTACAAAAGGTTACTTGTTTTTACTCAAAAATCATTATGATTTATAACTAAACAACCTATTTTAATTTATTATGTAGTGTTGGCTTTATTTTATTATTATTTTTTATTAATATATTTGTCGGGCTATTAGTTCCCCTTTTCTCAAAAAAGAAAAGCAATCTATTTTGCCGCCTCTAAAATCTAGAACTTTTTTGTTGTCAAAGGGTATTAATTTTTTATAGCTTTTTTTAAAGCTTAAAAATAAGAGCAAATTCCAAATCTAGTCATCGTTTTTACTTTTAAGTTCAATAACTTGTAAAAGAAAACCATTTTCAAAAATAGTCTTGCTAAACCAATAGACTGTGCAACTCCATTAGTTTTTTTACATGGGTCCACGAAGATAGTATTTGGTTGGTGGTTTTTTGCTAGACCGACAACTATGAGTTTTTTGCTAGATCGTGCTTTTTGTGCTACCACCATTTGTCTTTTGAAAAAAAAAAAAAAAAAAAAAAAAAAAACGTTTATACGTTTTGAAAAAAGTAAACTTTTATTGTTATGTTTGGAAACAGAAAAAAACACGGTCTAGAAAAGATCCCTCATTTGTACTTTTGAAAAAAACAATTTTTTTTTATTATTTTTTTAAATTAACCACAAACATTTAAAAAAATGATAAGAAGTGGTGCCAATAAATTCCCATAAGAGCAAAGGGAGTAATAACACGGCATAACATCATCATAACACCCAATAACACATTTTTTTACAAATTTACGAATTCTACCATCAACAAATTCATTTATTAAACATTCAAACATTTTATTAATAAACTAAACATTACATTACGAAATATAAACATTACAATTAAAAAAAAATAAATAAAAAAAAAAAAAAAAAAAAAAAAAAAGAGTAAGAAATAAAGCATACGAAATGAAATTTAAACTAGTCAGTTGGCGGAAAGACATTCAAAACTTCATACCCCTTATTAGATCATAAATATTGCTTTGAAATAAAATTTAAATATCATCTAAACTTTATAAAAGACATGTAGCCACATTTATAGATGTAAGTGGATCAATAGTTAAATCTACAATTTACATAATTTTTAATGCTATTCGCTTGACACATTTGACCAGATACTATAAAATACACAAGTAAACCACAAATATATACATAAAGTATGAAATATTAGTGGCAGGGGGCTTTTTGAAAATGAATTGTATGCGATTCCTCTTTACGCATTTTCAAAACCATGACTCACCGCACTTCCGTTTCATGGAACGCCATGATCTCAGGATACCTATCCAACAACAGCTTCACTCTAGCACGCCAACTGTTCGATCAAATGCCTCACATAGATATTGTTTCATAGAATGTCATGATCACTGGCTGTGTCATGAATGGTAATCTACCTGCTGCTAGGAACCTCTTTGATCAAATGCCCTTCAAAGATGCGGTTTCTTGGAATGCTATGTTGTTTGGCTATGCTCAGAGTGGTTATGCCATTCAAAGCGCGAAAGGTTTTTGATATGATACCGGACGAGTGTAGGAATTCCATTACATGGAATGGGATAGTTTCGGTGTATGTGCAGAATGGGAGGGTGGAGGACACGAGGAGGTTGTTAGAGGCGAATAATGAGAATAATGAGGATAATTGGGATATGTAAGGAAGAGGAGGTTGGGTGATGCGAGAGTTCTTTTTGATAGGATGGTGATACATGATGAGGTTTCGTGAAATACGATGATTTCGGGTTATGCTTAGAGTAGGGATTTGTGTGAAGCGAGGAAGTTGTTTGATGAGTCTCTGGTTAGAGATTTGTATAGGTGGAAGGCTAAGGTGTCTGGTTATGTGCAGAACGGTATGGTGGATGAAGCGAGAAGAGTTTTTGATGAGATGCCTTTGAAGAATTCTGTTTCGTGGAATGCGATGATTGCTGGTTACTTGCAGTGTATAAGAGAATTGATGTTGCACAGAGTGGATTTATTTGAGAAGATGCCTCGACGGGATTGTATTTCATGGGGTGCTATTATTTCAGGATATGCTCATTTGGGCCACAATGAAGAAGCCTTGAGATTGTTTGTAGAAATGAAGAGAAGTGGAGAAAAGGCAAATATGTCTCTATATTTTCGTGCATTTTGAGCACCTATGCCGAGATCGCTGCTTTAGAATTGGGATATCAATTGCATGCCCAGCTTGTTAAGGTAGGGCTCGGATTTGGATGGTATATATGAAGGAAATCCATTACTGTCGATGTATTGCAAATGTGGAAACATAGATGAAGCTAACGCTATATGAAGAAATTTCTGATGAGGACATAGTTTCGTGGAACACAATCATTGATGGATATGCATGCATGGCATGGCTTTGGCCAAGAGGCTCTAAGAGTTTTCGAGTCAATGAAGAGAAGTGGAGTCAAACCCGATCAAGTTACTATGGTAATCCTCTGTTACATAAGTTATCAAGTCATCCACTTGTTATGTGACAACACAAGGAAAAATCAGTTAATTGATCTATTTTTAATAGTATAAATATTCAGATTCCTTAAATAGAATCTTCAATGAGACTTTGGTCTTACAGCTCCTATAGGTAACATATTTATATAATTGTCTCGTTTTATGTTTTTTCTATATCCAGGTTGGTGTGTTGTCTTCATGTAGTCACAGTGGATTAGTTGATAGAGGCACACACTACTTTTACACTATGAATCGTGATTATGGAATAGCTGCAAATTCAAAACACTATACATGCATGATTGATCTCCTCGGTCGAGCAGGGCGCCTAGATGATGCTCAAAATTTGATGAAAACTATGCCATTTGAACCAGATGCCGCTACATGGGGTGCTCTCACTACAAAAAATTGGTTTAATTTACACACTTTTTTTCTTCACACTTCTAGAAGTGCGTAAAATTTTATTAATTTCTTAACACTTAATAATGCGTAAAAATTAGTTACATTGATAAGTGTGAAAAAATAAGTAAAACAATTAATTTTCCACACTTATAATTGTGTCAAAAAAAAGTTCACACTTTTAAGTGTGAAAAAATCTAAGAAATGTCCACACTTATATGTGTGGACCAAAATTCTCCACACTTACTTAAAGTGTGGGGACCTAAGCATTCTCCACACTTTCTTAAAGTGTGTAAAATTTGGGTGTTACAAATAACCTTCATATTTAAAAGTGTGGAGATATCTTCTAATTTTTCACACTTAAAAGTGTGAACTTTTATTTGATACAACTATAAGTGTGAAAAATCTATTTTTTGACATTTTTTTTCCACACTTATTAATGTAAACAATTTTTACACATAATTAAGTGTTAATAAAGTAGTTAAATTGTACACACTTTTGAAAAGTGTGAAAACAAAGTGTGAAGAATCAACTATTTTTTTGTAGTGTCTAGTTAGTGCCAGCAGAATTCATGGCAATACAGAGTTAGGTGAGAAGGTTGCTGAGATAGTGTTTATATGCAGCTTCAGGTATGTTCTTTTATCAAATTTATATGCAGCTTCAGGTAGATGGGCTGATGTTGGTGCAATGAGATTGAAAATGATCGAGGGACACGGGTGTAAAGAAAGTCCCGGGTTATAGTTGACTTGAAGTGCAAAATAAGATCCACACGTTCTCAGTTGGGGATTCGCCCCACCCAGAGACAGAATATATGCTTATCTTGAAGAACTGGATTTTAGACTGAAGAAAGAGGGTTACATTTCTTCACCTAAATTGATTTTGCATGATGTGGAAGAGGAAGAAAAGGAACATATGTTGAGGTACCATAGTGAAAAGTTAGCTGTGGCATTTGGGATCCTTAATATACAAGGTGGAAGACCGATTCGTGTATTTAAGAACTTAATTTATGTGCTGACTGTCATAATGTCATCAAACACATATCAAAGATTGAGGGTAGGCTGATAATTGTGAGAGACTCCCACCCTTTTCACCATTTTAGGGACGGTATATGTTCTTGTGTTGATTACTGGTGATAAACAAGAAGTGTTTAGTGGTCTTGTAGGCGGGTGATCAAAAACCTAAGTATGTTCTCCTAATTGGGCGGGTGATCAAAAACCTAGGTAGGTTCTCCTAATTGTACATTTGTACCATTTTATATTCTAACGTAAGGCATTTTCAAAATTCTTTGGGATAGAAATAAGTTTTGTTAAATGTTCACCTTGATTTGATTGTTGCATCAAAAACTGTTCTGTCACCATCAATATATAATTTGTGAATCCATTTGCTAATTCTCTCGAAATATTTGTAGCTATTGCTGATGTTAATAGCTGGATACAGTTTTAGAATCCAATACTTCATCATATAATTAGCTCCATTCTAATTTGGATATTGATTACAGTTAGGTACAGAGTCGATGTAAATGAAAAATAGTTTGTTGTATTTCCAAAACTAAAAGACGTGACTGGAAAAATAACTAGGCTTTTAATGGCATCACGAGATACCCTGGAAAGTAAACAATGTCTGCAAATAACTGTTTTTACATATGGAAACTCAACTTTCTGGAGCTAAAGGTAATAGAGACACAACTTTTGGATTGTGTTATGCGAAGGAAGACCCAACCTTCTTTCACAACGAATATAATTTTGCCCATGTCCTTTTATACATGTTTTTCTACCTTATTTGATTGAATTAACTTGTTCATTTTTTACTACTGTATTAAATATACAAAGGCCTTAATGAGTTCGAGCAATCCAATATTATGAGATCAGTATGCATGCTATTCTTAGGAAGCAGAGTCAGGCGATGAATCAAAGTGGGGTGATGCCTGTATCATTTCTCATACCTTGTCACCCAGAGTCTTTATTTGAAGGTGCTTGAATGGTGGTTTAATTACTCTTTCGGTTCAGGTGCTGTATCATCTCTTGCTCTTGACTAGTATCTACATACTGTACTTTACTAGTTTGTGGAAGTCACTTCCATCACTATATTAAAAAAGAGATGTATATTCTAGACTTATTGGGTACAAGTTAAATGTTTCCATCTAAACATTGACATCAGGGTAGTTCTTGGCTGACTTGCATGTGATCCGTATATTAGTTTATTTTGTAACGAGTTTTCATCTGAGGCTGGAATTTTGCTCTCTAAACAATAATTACTCTTTAATATCTAAGGAGTGGTCCTACATCTATAAAATTTGTTCCTTGAATGCATTAAGAACTTTTGAAATAGTGTTAGTTTTGCATAGATTTATATATGTAGTGTCTAACAAGAATCAACTTAGACTGAACACTAGAAAAGTTTCTATTCACAACATGTTGTATGTTTATTGCAAATATATTTTGTAATTGTATCATCAAATGTATAGAAGCATGCTACATTTGAAGTCCAAATCTTTATTTTGACTTTGAAAAGTCAAAACTGGGCTTGTTGCTGATTTAGTATCTATAACTAACTTTTAAGAGTCTAAATTACCACGTTTTAGTTCTAAATAGAATCCCCAAATCTGGAATCCCAATGTTGAACTCCAAAGTAGGAATATATAAAAAAAATGAGATATACTTAGGTAATTTTATATGTATTTTAGTAGTATTTATTTTGTTTTCACTACAAAAAACTAGTTGAATTCTCCATATTTTAAAAGTTAAATGCCCACATTTAAAAATGTGTAAAATTATTGATTCCACACTTTCTCATATGTAGTAATAATGGGTGTAACAAATTTTGCTACACATTTAAGTATGGAGATATTATCCAAATGTCTATAGTTAAAAGTGTGAAAACATTCTTTGAATGTCCACACCTAAAAGTGTGGCAAAATTGAAAAAAAGGTTCAAAAATAAAAGTGTTGAGGCATTTGCTACACATATAAGTGTAGTTTTATTGTAATTGTACACACTTATATATGTGATTTATTATTATTTTTTAAATATGTAACACCCCCAAAATTTGGTACAGCGGAAGACTAACCAAGCTTTCGAGGTGCTACGTGGTTTGGTATCCATCACAAGTCATAAAAGAACGAGATAAAGTAAACATAAGTAAAACAAAACCATACGGAGTTTTTAGAGTTTACATTCATCCCAAATTATCCAAAGTAAGGCCCAAAAGAAATAAATGTAGGTCTACAAATACATATCAGAGTTTGAGAAAGTAGATCCTTAAATCTGGTGCTTTGAAACACAAATATATTACTGTTGGTATATCATTTTGTGTCTGTTTTATGACATTGCATTATTGTAAAAATGTTTCACTTGATACGTGTTTGCAATGCATCCTTCAAGATAATCAAGTGTGTCGAGGGATCAAATTTGTAATGAATTCTTTAAAAAAGTTATATTATAATGCTTTAGTGACGTTGCAATTTACTATAGTTTATAGTTTGCATCAATGTTTTGAAAATCGGGGTTTTAATTGACCTGGTCGAGTCACCGGTTCAACCGATTCGACCACCGGATCAACCGGTTTTCTATCAAAAAAAGAAAACCAAACCCGGCCGGGTTTCGTGAACTGGGTTGACCCGGGTCACTTAAAACCCAGCGGATCTAATCGGGTTTTGAGAATTAACTTGTTTTATTAATAAAAAAACATGAAAAACACCAAACCCGGTAGGGTTTCGAGAACCGAGTTAACCCGAGTCACTTAAAACCCGGCGGGTCTAACTGGTTCAACCGTTTTTTATAACCCAGTTTAATATGACCATTTTTTTGCCAGAACCGGTTCAACATGTTAACCTGGCCAGGTTGAACCGGGTTTCAAAACATTGGTTTGCATTGAGTATGTAATGCCAATTCGACTACCTATTATTTAGTAAGTTGAATGATGATGTGTGATATTGTTGTTATAAAGCTAATAAGCTCATAACCAAAATAAATAATCTTAAACAGACACGGACGTAGTTAACATTATTAGTTTACTTTATATAGTTAACATTATTGATTCCCTTTACATGTCAGTGTTGGACACGAGTTATGAGCTAGTACTCTATTATATATTTATTTTAGTAAGATAAACACAAGTCAAAGTTTACCATAGTGGCAAATGTTTGCTTGCAATGGTATTTAAAGCCACCATTCGATACTTGCACTCACCTCTATTTTTATTTTTTATTATTTATTTATTTATTTATTTTTTTGTTTCAAAAAGTTTACAAACTGACTGAGTTCTTATTACATGTAGGGGCGACCCGAACCCGACCCGACCCAGACCCGAACCCGAATAAAGATAATCGGGTCGGGTTACTCGGGTTCAAAATCTTATTCGGGTCAATCGGGTCAACCCGAATACGAATTAGGGTCGGGTTCGGGTTCAAAATACTTTACCTATTCGGGTTCGGGTCAACCCGACTAACCCGAGTTAGTTTTTTTTTTTTTTTTTTTTTTTTTTTTTTTTCATCATTCGTTTTCATTGAAAGGCCTAAGTTAAAGTGATCCATTTAGTAAACTTGACCCATTTTCTATCAAATTTTTTTTTTTGTTTTTTTCCTTAAAAACTTTGCATGGAGTCAACTATATTATCATCTACTGAGTCATCATTTTATATGAATTGTATACTTTAATAATAAGAATGTGTATGGAAATGTATATTACAAACGGTATGTTTCTGATTTGTTTTTTCAAGACGGAAAAAAAGGTTATAATTGACTGGCACAAGTTGAATATAATGGCCTCGACATCAATATTGGCTTGGGTTTAACAAAAATATCAATGTGCAATTACTTACATATACTCATGTGTTTATATAATATGTTTTAAAATCAAATGCTCTATTCTTTAAATCAAATATTCATTTACCAATTGCGAAGTTTTCTTATTTTAAAGGCTAGTTTTGATAGACATTATGACAAGAACAATATAAAAAGTAAATGGATTTATGGCTCATATATAATTTATGCAACAAATTATTTGATTTTAACTACTAAATTAAAAAAATAAAATTATGTGATTTTTTAAATTGGACAGACCCGAACCTGGCGTGACCCGACCCGACTTGACCCGACCCGATTTGACCCGAACCCGACTAACCCGAGTTCAAATAGGGTCGGGTTCGGGTATATTATTTTTCGTCTCGACCCGACTTGGACCCGACCCGTTTGACCCGAACCCGACCAACCCGACCCGACTAACACCCCTAATTACATGGCATCATGTTTGTTAAGTTCCCATATCAAACATCTTTTTAACATTAGAATTGAAAGAAAACATGGAAAACACACAATTTTTTATAAGTAAACACAAACTAAAAAATATATAACTTGTAATTTATAAGATCAACGCTTTAGTATGATACTAAGATACATGATTGCATCACTATTATTTTTATAAAACACAATAAGGTTCTATGATTGAACCCCATTGTAGAGCGCGAGATTCTAATTCCTTATAGTAACTAAAGATTTATTTATTTATTTATTTCTAAGTAAACAACAGTAGACATGACCTAAATTGACTCCTACAAAAGGTTACTTGTTTTTACTCAAAAATCATTATGATTTATAACTAAACAACCTATTTTAACTTATTATGTTGTGTTGGCTTTATTTTATTATTTTTTTTATTAATATATTTGTCGGGCTATTAGTTCCCCTTTTCTCAAAAAAAAAAAAAAAAAAAAAAAAAAATAGCAATCTATTTTGCCGCCTCTAAAATATAGAACTGTTTTGTTGTCAAAGGGTATTAAGTTTTTTATAGCTTTTTTTAAAGCTTAAAAATAAGAGCAAATTCCAAATCTAGTCATCGTTTTTACTTTTAAGTTCAATAACTTGTAAAAGAAAACCATTTTCAAAAATGGTCTTGCTAAACCAATAGACTGTGCAACTCGATTAGTTTTTTTACATGGGTCCACGAACATAGTATTTGGTTGGTGGTTTTTTGCTAGACCGACAACTATGATGTTTTTGCCGGATCGTGCTTTTTGTGCGACCACCATTTGTCTATTGAGAGAGAGAGAGAGGGAAAAAAAAACGTTTATACGTTTTGAAAAAAGTAAACTTTTATTGTTATGTTTGGAAAAAGAAAAAAACACGGTCTAGAAAAAGATCCCCTCATTTGTACTTGTGAAAAAAACAAATTTTTTTTTTTTATTTTTTTTATTATTATTTTTTTAAATTAACCACAAACATTTAAAAAAAAAATGATAAGATATGGTGCCAATAAATTCCCATAAGAGCAAAGGGAGTAATAACACGGCATAACACCAACACCCCCGCCACGTCATTTTAACAACAAATAAAATAACTCCAAAAATACCAGGAAATCATAACACTCAATAACACAATTTTTTTACAAATTTACGAATTCTACCCTCAACAAATTCATTTATTAAACATTCAAACATTTTATTAATAAACTAAACATTACATTACGAAATATAAACATTACAATTTAAAAAAAAAAAGTACGAAATAAAGCATACGAAATGAAATTTAAACTAGTCGGTTGGCGGAAAGACATTCAAAACTTCATAACCCTTATTAGATCATAAATATTGCTTTGAAATAAATTTAAATATCATCTACACTTTATAAAAGACATGTAGCCACATTTATAGATGTAAGTGGATCAATAGTTAAATCTACAATTTACATAATTTTTAATGCTATTTGCTTGACACATTTGACCAGATACTATAAAATACATAAGTAAACCACAAATATATACACAAAGTATGAAATATTAGTGGCAGGGGCTTTTTGAAAATGAATTGTACATGAAAACGCACTTTAGTACATTAACGCAAATCAAAACGGTTGTCCAACGCAAGAGCCAAGGGAATGGTGAGGACGATTTTGCTTCCAGCTAGGACAAGCGAAAGGTTTTTGATATGATACCGGACGAGTTCCATTACATGGAATGGGATAGTTTCGGTGTATGTGCAGAATGGGAGGGTGGAGGACGCGAGGAGGTTGTTTGAGGCGAATAATGAGGATAATTGGGATATGTAAGGAAGAGGAGGTTGGGTGATGCGAGAGTTCTTTTTGATAGGATGGTGATACATGATGAGGTTTCGTGAAATATGATGATTTCAGGTTATGCTTAGAGTAGGGATTTGTGTGAAGCGAGGAAGTTGTTTGATGAGTCTCTGGTTAGAGATTTGTATAGGTGGAAGGCTAAGGTGTCTGGTTATGTGCAGAACGGTATGGTGGATGAAGCGAGAAGAGTTTTTGATGGGATGCCTTTGAAGAATTATGTTTCGTGGAATGCGATGATTGCTGGTTACTTGCAGTGTATAAGAGAATTGATGTTGCACAGAGTGGATTTATTTGAGAAGATGCCTCGACGGGATTGTATTTCATGGGGTGCTATTATTTCAGGATATGCTCATTTGGGCCACAATGAAGAAGCCTTGAGATGTTTGTAGAAATGAAGAGAAGTGGAGAGAAGGCAAATATGTCTCTATATTTTCGTGCATTTTGAGCACCTATGCCGAGATCGCTGCTTTAGAATTGGGATATCAATTGCATGCCCAGCTTGTTAAGGTAGGGCTCGGATTTGGATGGTATATATGTAGGAAATCCATTACTGTCGATGTATTGCAAATGTGGAAACATAGATGAAGCTAACGATATATTTGAAGAAATTTTTGATAAGGACACAGTGTCGTGGAACACAATCATTGCTGGATATACACGGCATGGCTTTGCCCAAAAGGCTCTTAAGATTTTTCGAGTCAATGAAGAGAAGTGGAGTCAAACCCAATCAAGTTACGATGATAATCATCTGTCATATACGTTCATTGTCTCAAACGATTTTGTATACACCTTTCACTTTAACTGACTGGTTACAGAAGGTGAATAGATGACTATAATATGTGTTTCACATTATCTTTGACTAATTGAACTTATTTAGAAGCTCTCGTCTTCATCTCCTATTATTTTGGTAGTATAATTACTTAGTTATAATTGAACCTTACATGCTTTTATAGGTAACACAGTTATATAATTGTAAAGTTTTTGCTTTTTTAAATCCAGGTTGGGGTGCTGTCTGCATGTAGTCACAGTGGTTTGGTAGATAGAGGCACACACTACTTCTACACAATGAATCGTGATTATGGAATAACTGCAAATTCAAAACACTATACGTGCATGATTGATCTCCTCGGTCGAGCAGGGCGCCTAGATGATGCTCAAAATTTGATGAAAAGTATGCCATTTGAACCAGATGCCGCTACATGGGGTGCTCTACTTGGTGCCAGCAGAATTCATGGCAATACCGAATTAGGGGAAAAGGCTGCTGAGATGGTTTTCCAGATGGAGCCTGATAATGCCGGAATGTATGTTCTTTTATCAAATTTATATGCAACTTCAGGTAGATGCGCTAATGTTGGTGCAATGAGATTGAAAATGAGGGACACGGGGCAAAGAAAGTTCCGGGTGATAGTCGGCTTGAAGTGCAAACTTAGATCCACACTTTCTCAGTTGGGGATTCGACGCACCCAGAGACAGTTAGGATATATGCTTATCTTGAAGAATTGGCTTTTAGATATTTGCTAATTCTCTTGAAATATTTGTATACAGTTTTAGAATCCAATTCTTCTTCATATAATTAGCTCCACTCTAATTTTCATATTGATTACAGTTAGGCACAGAGTCAGTAAAATGACAATGTAAATGAAAAATAGTTTGTTGTCGATATTTCCGAAACTAAAAGACGTGACTGGAAAAATAACTAGGCTTTTCTAGCTATGGCGTCATGAGATACCCTGGAAAGTAAATAATGTCTGCAAGAGTAACTGTTTTCACCTATGGAAACTCAACAACAAGAGGTATGTGTTCATATGTTCAAATTTGGATTACACTCATATTTCTACTTTGAATCTTCTAAATGTATTGCCGTTTAGTGAAGTATCGAATATACACGTGAAAAATAGAATAAGATATGATTACATATCTGCACATCGAAGATATTATGTCCTTTCTTACATGTTTTCTACCTTATTTGATTGAATTAACTTGTTCATTTTTTACTACTGTATTAAATATACAAAGGCCATAATGAGTTTGAGCAATCCAATATTATGAGATCGTATGCATGCTATTCTTAGGAAGCAGAGTCAGGCGATGAATCAAAGTGGGGTGATGCCTGTATCATCTCATACCTTGTCACCTAGAGTCTTTATTTGAAGGTGCTTGAATGGTGGTTTAATTACTCTTTTGGTTCAGGTGCTGTATCATCTCTTGATCTTGACGAGTATCTACATACTGTACTTTACAAGTTTGTGGAAGTCACTTCCATCACACCACTAAAATTGGTGTGCACACCACTAAATTGTATTGGTAATGCATATAGTACAACTATATACTTCATACTTAGTGGTGTACACACCAATTTTAGTGGTGTACAAATCAAGAGAGGTATATTCTAGACCAGGGCCGGATTTAATCAAGGGCAACATGGGCCACTGCTCAGGGCCCATTATTTGGAGGAGCACCAAATTTGTAAAAAGCCCAATTGATATACACATTAGACAGGCCTGATTTAAAGCCCAATAGAAGTATTACAAATAGATGCATACGTATTTTTAAAATAAAACAGATGCATCATGTATTTTTACAATAAAATAGTATTTGTAATAGTATTTTTAAATATTTATAACTTTTTTTAGCATCAATTAGTATATTTGAATATTTGTAGCTTTATTTTTGGCATCGATAATGTATTGTTTTACTCGCATATTTTTATTTAAGGTGGCTTTTTTAGTTACGGCCCAGGGCACTCAAAATCCCCGGGACGCACTGTTCTAGACTTATTGGGTACAAGTGGAAAGCATTGACATCAGGGTAGTTCTTGGCTGACTTGCATGTGATCCGGCACTTATCTCTTGCATTTCACATCTTTTTTGTCCTTTTAGCTATGTTTTACTTTAGATAGGGGTTATAGAAATTGCTGCACGATTCACCAATTATTACATATCCGTATATTTGTTTATTTTGTAACGAGTTTTCATCTGAGGCTGGAATTTTGATCTCTAAACAATAATTACTCTTTAATTTCTAAGGAGTGGTCCTACATCTATACAATTTATTCCTTGTGACAACCGGCAGTTTAGGGAGCCATTTTAAAAATCCGCATTTCGATATAAGTTCGTTTATAATTTTTTTATTTGAAATTTTCATTTCACAACGAACTTGTAAGACCTATTTTATGAAAATTTTATTTAATGACGTTATGGTATTCGTGAACTATGTTCATAATTCGTTTTTGATTATGTGATCGGTGATGTATATTTGAATTCTCACTTGGTACTACGTTGACTTTGGCACTAGGATTACCTAACGATAGTTTTATGATTCGTCTTAACGAGTTCGTTATATATTCTAATTGATTACGAGAGGTTCTCGTGTAATATGGAAATTTTAAAAATGAGTTCGGGTTCGGGCCACGTGTTTTACATTTACCCATATTGCCCGCTCAACCGTAATAATATCTTTATTATTACTATTATTATTATTATTACACTTATTATTATTATTATTATTATTAAAAAAAAAAAAAAAAAAAAAAAAAAAAAAAAAGAGAAGAGTTAACAAAAAGGGGGCTTGGCCCGGTTTTTAACCCACACAACACAACACATTCACCACCTCTCTCTCAAACTCTCTCTTCCCCACTTCACTAACCCTAGCCGCCGTGTACTGTTCCGGCCAGCCGCCGCCACACCGCCGGCCACCACTCTAAACCACCACCACCATCTTACTCCTCTCCTTCTCCTCTTTCTTTTGAGCTAGAACACGCGCCATAACTCCCCCATTAACACCAAATCCGAACCAAATAATCACAAGTTCATCATCATTTTCTTACTATTTCTTGAAGATCTCTTCGATTTGGCTCTATTTTGGAAGGTAGGACGAGTTTTAACTCGAGTTGTTGGTTCGAATCGTGACCAAGAGTCACGGATTTCTTATTTTTTTTCGAATGGTTATGATTCTTGTTACAAGAATCATGTGGGTTTCAATAAAAATGGTTTAGAAAGAAGTTTGGTATCCGATTTGGGTTGTGTTGGGTTCGATTGGTGATGGATTCGCGGGATTCATGGTTTGTCGAGGGTGTTGTGACCTCGAGTTGGAGCTAGCCGAGACCTTGTGGTCTCGGGGTTATTTCTTGCGCTCGTATGGCCATACCGAGACCCTCTTAGGGATCCTCTTTGAGTGTGGTTCGAGTCTATTGACTCGATAGTAATATGGTTCGACTTTTGAGTCGCGGCTTTTAGCCGAATACTTTGTGGCTTGCCGATTTGACCATGGTTGTCGAATGGGTTCTTGGCCGACGACCCTAGTAGGTCGTGTGGTATTGTTGGCTCATTTAGAGCTAGCCGAGACCATGGAGGTCTCGGGTGGGAACCATACTAGTTGTGGTGAAGTGTTGCCTCGGGTTCGGCTTGGTAAACCGACCCGAACACTAATTTGGTTAAATGTTATTTCATGGTAATGTGAACTAAGTGTATATTATTGTTGGTTATTATTGTTATTGTTATATTGTCGTGGTATTTATTTTCTCGGCCGTATACCTTTGGGTCGAATTGGATATTGGAATTGGATATTGGATATTGGATATTGGTTTTGGTTTTGGTAATTGAGAAGTTGTTGTCGAGTGGTATGTGATATGAGGACCGGTTATGAGACGGTCGTTAGATGACGGAGATAGGTTAGTCGGGTACCGTAGTCGGACCTTATTGTTGTAGCCCGTGGTTGAGATTGAGATTGGACGGAGATTTATCATTTATGACTTTGATTTATTATTGTACTTGGACAATGAGCCGAGAGTCATGACTCGGACATATGACCATTTCGTATAACTCAATAAATATTAAAAGTGAAACGAGAATAATAAAACTCGTAATAATAATTATTAATAATATGAACGTTTATACGAAAGTATATACGTGAATAACGTATATATAACTATATAAACGCGTGTATTAATAATAATAATAATCACGAGTCGTATTATAAATAATACGATTAGATATATATTAGGCTACGAGCGTGGCGTAATATTATTAAACGTATTATTATTATTAAAAATTGTGTTATAAACGGGAAACTCCCGACAATTATGAAACGTTTAATAAAAAGTCATTTCGGACATATAACGAATAAACTTATTGAGTTAGGCGAAATTGTTGTCACTCGGGTCCAGGTAAGTTATTATTTGCGACATTCGTGTTGTCTCGGATATATGACGACTAATATGGACGTTTTCTATAAGTAAATAACCACTCAACCGTAAGGTTGAGCCGGGTTGTTTGGTTATATGAAACGAATATATTAGTGGGCATCGTATCCTACGACGCCCATAGGTTGTAGTATATGTAAAGGGTAATAGATTGCGAGTGTATATATCGGGAAATCTGGCCAATTTGACGATATATACGAGGAATTTATTAAACTGTGATATATACTATATAGTAATTACGTGCTATGTGCTTTATATGTGCTTTAGATTGGGTGTAATCTTGGAACGGTATATTACGTAAATAAATATGAGGATTATCAAATCGACGGATTTGGTAAACTTTGGCGATTTATTTAAATGATATATTGGGCTAATATTAGATCTATAGTTTATTATATCTTCTACGTGTGATCTTGTTGGTTTGTTTTGAGTCGACCCACCACCCGTATGGATACCAAACGCAAATACACCAAACTAATACGAAATGGATTTCGGAAATAAAACGGATTCTCGTCCGGGTTTGGGAATATTATATATTTGAGGAAATGATTTCTGAAAGAGTTAATATTGTTAGGTCGTGCCAAGTCCGTAGTTGCTGTTTCGTGAGTTATCATACATCTTATTGCTACCTACCTCGTCTTGCTATATTTCTGGACTTGAGGTGAGTCATAGCCCCATTTTTACTCTTGAACTATGTTTTCAACGATTGGGGTGAGAAACGTGCAAATTATTTTACGTGGACTATTATCGCTTTTATATGCTTTCTAAACTTGCTATGCGTATGGACTAGGATCTATTGTCAGCTTTAGTCGCACCTTTTGTGTGTACTATTCAAGGTTGGCTTATTTGGTTATTTGTTATTGTCAGCTTTAGTCACGCGGTTCGTGTGAACTATTCAAGGTTGACTTATCTAGATACTGTAGTGTGCACCTATAGGTTATTAATACTTCGGAGGTTATCCGAGTATTTATTGGTATTGCGGGGGTTACCCGAATATCTATGATGTTACGGAAGGGTATCCGTGTGTTTTGGTTATTACGGAAGGGTTTCCGTGTGTTATGTTGAGAGCGGAGGGTATCCGCAGGCTTTTAGCGAATCCTTAGTCTAGCTAGCAAGCGTTTTGCGTATATGTCCACTATATTATTAGTTGAAGTTAAACCTATGATCTCACCAGCGAAAGCTGACTTTTAGCACGTTTTCTCAGGTAATTAAGTGTTGAGGTGCATGCTTGGATTGGAAGGCTCGGCTGTGGCACACGGTTATGGATCTATATTTTCTAAACTCTGATAATTAAATTTGGACCTATTGTTATTTATTTTGGGCCTGACTCTGAATGATGTGGGATAAATGTAAACTTTAAAACCCCGTTTTGGTTGTGTTTTTATTATGTTTACTTTATCTCGTTCTATATTGTCTTGTGTTGGATACCAATCCCCGTAGCACCCCGAAAGCTTGTTGAGTCTTCCGCTGTATCAAATTTTGGGGGTGTTACAGATTGGTATCAGAGCCAAGGTTATAGAGAACTAGGTAAATAAACGCCTAAACTATAACCGTATTTTTATAGAAAATGATCCTTGACTACCGCCCGCCAGCCCGCCAAGCCGAAGCATCTTCTATTATTTGAGGTATTATGAGATATTTGAGATGATTTGAGGTTTATGGATTTTAGTATTAAGATGGCGTTCTTGAGGATTTATATGGTCTATATGTTTTATAAACATTTTTAGAAATGCGGTGTTTGAAATTCTTTTATTAAGATTATATGGTATTATTTGATGTATATATTTGGTACGATTTTATGAGTTGTGATTTAAGTTGTTTTGAAACACTTACACCTACCCTACGCCGTTGTCACAGACTATGGCCTCCCATATGCCTGATGTCGTCGAGGACATCCTTACTGCACCAGTTTTACCTGCACAGATCACTATGGCATCTGATGACCCTTACCGGATGGCCATGTCTACAGCTATTGTGTCACAGGCAGCTTCTACTTCAGCACTACCTGCTGCATCTACGCAGGGACCCTCATCTTCTCTAGGGCTCCCTGGTACATCGAGGCAGCTTACTCTTCATCAGGCTTTGGCTCGTGTGGCACCACGCTTTGCCCACCGAGCTACAGCACGCATGTCGGTACGCCCTACTCCATCACCTTTACAGATTGATGCTCACTCTCTTCTGTCTGAGGCGCCGCCCACATCATTGCGTCGTCGTCCTAGATCACCTACTACATCTCCACATGGTTCACCTAGTAGGAGACGACGAGTGATGAGGTACTCTTCCGATGAGGAGGAGGAGTACGAGGGTGAGGATGAGGCTGATGACCCTGAGCGGGAGGATGACCCTCAGGAGGCTGAGCATGGTGATGATGATGACCCTGAGGAGGAGGATGACCCTCAGGAGGATGAGATGCCTGATGATGATGATGATGAGTTAGCACCACCAGCTCAGGCTGAGGAGCCTGATTCACCTGTACACCCGATTGAGCCCGATTCACCTGATCATCCGTTCTTGTTTGAGTTGCCACCTGGTAGTCCCGTTGAGTCGGATGCATCGTCGGAGGTTTCTGCTGAGCATGCAGAGTTGGGTGAGGTTGGCAGGTTGTGGGCTCGGATTACTGAGCTTAGTGACAGAGTTGCACACGTATCTGATCGACTTGAGAGAGTTATTGGAGAGTTTTTAGCAGATTTGAGAGTTGATTTGACTGTCGCTGTGGGCAGGGCTACTGAGTTGAGGAGAGTTATGATGGATGTACATGAGCATATCGATAGTATTCAGCGAGGATTTATTACTGCTCGTGAGGCCGACCGCAAGCTTTGGCAAAGGAATGCCGAGCTAGAGAAGGAGGTGGCTGACCTCAAGAGAGACCGAGACACCCATAGCGTGGAGTTAGGATCGTTATGGAGGGATCTTGATGGCTTGAGGCAGGAGTTGAGGATCCTCCGTCAGCCCCGTGGCTAGTTGCTTGAGTTATATTATCTTGTTGCTTTCTTAGCCGAGGAGTGTTCGGTTAGAAAAGCTAGTTATCATATTTTGGATGTATTTTGTTTGGTATTCGTCTCTTTTGGAACGATTAGTATGTTTTGTGTTATCCGTTAGTTGGAACGATATTAGATCGCTATTGTATGGTTGATGATTGTTAGTATATGGTATTATGTGATTTTGGGTGTTATGGAAATTGAGTCCTTATTCGCTTATTATTACATAGCGTGTCGTTGCCATCCTTTCTATGACTTGATTTCGTTGAGATGTTTTGTTGAGCATGTCGATAAGTTCTTATGGAGATTCATGAACTTGTGTGATGTTACAGATCAATGGCACCCCGTCGAAACCCTGTTAGGTCTACCAGGACTGGTCCTGCTGTGACTACTCCTACTCCTGCTCATCGAGGTCGTCGACCTACTCGAAATGTTGAAACCCCTACTCCTGACAACCTGGACACCACTAACCGTAACAACAGGAATCAAAATGTTGATGTTCAGGGAGACAATGGTCATGTTCCACTTAATGCACCTACTGTGGATCAAGCAATGATCAACCAACTCGTGGAGCAAAGAGTTGCTGAACTACTCGCTGAGTCAAATCATTCCAACAATTCTGCTGGAACTTTTCCACCTGTTCGTGCTAATGGATGTCAATACAAGGAATTCAAGATTTGTGGACCCATTGAGTTTGGTGGAAATGAAGGAGTGGTTTACTTAGTTAGATGGATTGAGAAGACTGAGTCAGTGTTTAATGTCAGTGGTTGTGCGGAGAATGCGAAGGTAAAGTTTGCTTCTTTTACTTTCAAGGATGAAGCTTTGACTTGGTGGAACAACTACCGAAATGCAGTTGGGAGTGATGTAGCATATGCTATGACTTGGGAGCAATTTAAGTCCTTGTTGATTCAGACTTATTGCCCAAGGAATGAGGTC
Organism: Artemisia argyi; assembly: GCA_030686995.1. Lineage (NCBI taxonomy): Eukaryota > Viridiplantae > Streptophyta > Magnoliopsida > Asterales > Asteraceae > Artemisia > Artemisia argyi. Next base: position 242,999,529 of record CM060703.1, read on the forward strand.
AAGAAGCTAGAGATTGAGTTTTGGAACCACAAGGTGAAAGGTAATGATATGGCGACTTACAATCGTCGTTACCAGGAGTTGGCCTTGTTGTGCCCTGACATGGTGAAAACCAAGACTCAAAAGATTGAGAGGTATACTGATGGATTGCCTGTAGCTACGAGGAATGATGTAATTTCTGCTAGGCCTGCTAACATCCATGAGGCAATCACAATTGCTCAACAACTTATGGATTCGTTGGAATTAGAAGAAGCTGATAAGGAGAAGAATGGAAAGAGAAAGAGAGACCGTCACTCTAAGAGTAATGATCACAGAAGCAAGAGACAAGCTAAGGCTTATGCTATTGGGAATGGAGATAAGAAGAATCAGAACGGTGATGCACCCAAGTGTGATCGTTGCCATCAGCATCACACTGGATGGTGTAGTGTGACATGCCAGAATTGCTCAAAGAAAGGACATACAGCTAGGGACTGTAGAGCTCGACCTCTTGCAATGGTTCAAGCTGCTCCTGAGATGAGAAACAAGGCAGATGTTACCTGTTATGGGTGTGGAAAGAAGGGACACTATAGGAATGAGTGTAGAGAATCGCGGAACCGTTGAAATCAAGGCTCGGGTGGTAATGGGTACAATTACGGAAACCGTGGAGCTGGAGGAAATCGTGGACGACAAGATAATGGGGACCAACGTGTGGAAGCTGGAGCTGCTCAAGGAAGAGTGTATGCACTCGGGAACGAGAGAGGAGAAGATCCGAACGTCGTTACTGGTACGTTCCTTCTCAATAATCGTTATGCTTCCATACTGTTTGATACTGGTGCCGATAGAAGTTTTGTGTCCACTACATTTGCACCCCTACTAGAGAAACCCCCGATGGCCTTAGGAATTGGATATGATATTGAGTTAGCTAATGGAAACCTAGAAAGGATTAATACCATCATTCGCGGTTGTACGTTAAATTTCTTGAACCACCCTTTCAACATAGATCTTCTACCCGTCACGTTAGGAAGTTTTGATGTAATCATTGGTATGGATTGGTTGTCGAAGTATCGTGCTCACATACTTTGCGACGAGAAGATCGTGCGTGTACCATACGGAAAGGAGGTCCTAAACATATTAGGAGACCGAAAGGATTCTAGGAGCCCATCCCGATTGGCAGTGATTTCTTGCACTAAGCTACCGAAGCTAATGGAGAAGGGATGTTATCTTTTCTTAGCTCAAATTTCTGAGAAGGGAGAGACGAAGAAAAAGGAAAGGTGCATTGGAGATGTGCCTATAGTTCGTGATTTTCCTGATGTGTTTCCCGATGATTTGCCGGGAATCCCACCAAGTAGGCAAGTGGAGTTTCAAATTGAGTTGATACCCGGTGCTGCACCTGTAGCACGAGCACCTTATCGTCTTGCACCTACCGAACTGGAAGAGTTGTCGAAACAATTGGCGGAGTTAGCCGAAAAGGGATTCATAAGACCAAGTTCTTCACCTTGGGGAGCCCCAGTCTTGTTTGTGAAGAAGAAGGATGGATCGTTTCGTATGTGTATTGACTATAGAGAGTTGAATAAGTTAACGGTGAAGAATCGATACCCTTTACCTAGGATCGATGATTTGTTCGATCAACTTCAAGGATCAAGTGTGTATTCGAAGATCGATTTGAGATCGGGATATCATCAACTTCGAGTTCGTGAGGAGGATATTCCGAAAATGGCTTTCAGAACCCGTTACGGGCATTACGAGTTTCAGGTGATGCCGTTTGGGTTGACTAACGCACCAGCAATATTCATGGATCTCATGAATCGTGTGTGTAAGCCATACTTGGATAAGTTCGTGATTGTATTCATCGATGACATTCTGATTTATTCAAAGAGTGAGAAAGAGCATGAGGAGCATTTAAGACTCATTTTGGAATTGCTCAGGAAGGAGAAACTTTATGCCAAGTTTTTGAAATGTGAATTTTGGATTCCGACTGTACAATTTTTGGGTCACGTGATTGATAGACAAGGAGTCCACGTGGATCCTGCAAAAATTGAAGCGATAAAAGATTGGGCTGCACCTACAACCCCAACCGAAGTTCGTCAATTTTTGGGTTTAGCTGGCTATTACCGAAGATTCATCGAGGGATTTTCGAAGATAGCTAAACCATTGACCAAATTGACTCAAAAGAGTGTTATGTATGAATGGGGAGATAAAGAAGAGGAAGCGTTTCAATTACTTAAGAAAATGTTGTGTAGTGCTCCTATCTTAGCGTTACCAGAAGGTAACGAGGATTTCGTCGTCTATTGTGACGCCTCACATAAAGGTTTAGGAGCCGTGTTAATGCAACGAGAGAAGGTGATAGCTTATGCTTCCCGACAGCTCAAAAAGCATGAGAAAAACTACACTACCCATGATTTGGAGCTCGGTGCTGTGGTTTTTGCTTTAAGAATATGGAGACATTACTTGTACGGAACCAAGTGTGTCGTATTTACCGACCACAAAAGTCTACAACACATCTTGAATCAAAAAGAGCTCAACATGAGACAACGACGTTGGATCGAGTTACTAAGCGATTATGATTGTGAAATTCGCTACCATCCTGGTAAAGCAAACGTTGTTGCTGATGCTCTTAGTCGAAAGGAAAGAGTACCACCATTACGAGTTAAGTCATTGGGAATGACTATCGTATCGCCATTACCATCTCAAATACTCGAAGCTCAAACGGAAGCATTGAAAGCAGAAAATAGATCTGCCGAGAACATATTTGGGATGGCTGATAATGAGAAAGGATTTGTTAAGCGTTCGGATGGATTATTATGTTTTGGGGATCGGATTTGGGTACCGTTATATGGAGAAATTCGAGAATTGATTATGCATGAGTCGCATAAGTCAAAGTACTCCATTCACCCTGGTTCCGATAAAATGTACCAAGATCTTAAGAAGTTCTATTGGTGGCCAAATATGAAGGCAGATATAGCATCGTACGTTAGTAAGTGCTTGACATGCGCCAAGGTTAAAGCTGAACACCAGAGACCGTCAGGACTGCTAACGCAACCAGAACTTCCAGTCTGGAAATGGGAGCGGATTACTATGGACTTCATTACCAAATTACCGAGGACGGCTAGCGGTTGTGACGCTATCTGGGTAATTGTGGACCGTCTGACAAAGTCTGCTCATTTCTTAGCTATTAGTGAAAATGATAGTGTGGATAAGCTTGCAAGGTTATATGTGAAGGAAATTATTTCGCGTCATGGAGTCCCGATATCTATTATTTCGGATCGTGATAGTCGTTTTACGTCAGCTTTGTGGCGATCACTACAAACGGCTTTGGGGACGAGGCTTGATATGAGTACTGCATATCATCCCCAAACCGATGGTCAAAGTGAGAGGACCATTCAGACGCTAGAGGATATGCTTCGTGCATGCATCATAGACTTTGGTAAAGGCTGGGAGAAGTATTTACCCCTTGCGGAATTCTCCTATAATAACAGCTACCACACAAGTCTTAAGGCTGCACCATTCGAAGCTTTGTATGGCAGAAAGTGTCGTTCGCCTATTGGTTGGGCAGAAGTTGGAGATAGTCAACTTACAGGCCCTGAGCTTATTTTGGAAACTACCGAGAAAGTAACTCAGATTCGTGATCGGTTGCAAGCCGCCAGAGATAGGCAGAAGAGCTACGCCGATCAGAGACGTAAACCTTTAGAATTCCAGGTTGGAGACAAAGTGATGCTGAAAGTCTCGCCTTGGAAAGGTGTAATACGTTTCGGGAAACGTGGTAAACTCAACCCGCGCTACATTGGACCATTCTTGATCTTAGAAAGAATTGGGCCCGTGGCTTATAGGTTGGAATTACCGTCTGAACTGAGCAAAGTTCATGACGTGTTTCACGTGAGTAATTTGAAGAAATGTCTTTCTGATGAAATGCCCGTCATTCCAATGAGGGATATTCGTGTTGATGAGAAACTGAATTTCGTGGAGGAACCGATCGAGATTTTAGATCGTGTAGTTAAACGACTCAAGAGAAGTCGCATTCCGCTCGTCAAGGTTCGTTGGAACTCCCGACATGGACCAGAATTTACGTGGGAACGTGAGGACGAGTTCAGGAAGAGATATCCGAAGCTTTTCACTTCGTAGATGGACATTTTTCCGAGTGAAACCCGGGACGGGTTTCCTTCTGAGACGGGGAGGATGTGACAACCGGCAGTTTAGGGAGCCATTTTAAAAATCCGCATTTCGATATAAGTTCATTTATAATTTTTTTATTTGAAATTTTCATTTCACAACGAACTTGTAAGACCTATTTTATGAAAATTTTATTTAATGACGTTATGGTATTCGTGAATTATGTTCATAATTCGTTTTTGATTATGTGATCGGTGATGTATATTTGAATTCTCACTTGGTACTACGTTGACTTTGGCACTAGGATTACCTAACGATAGTTTTATGATTCGTCTTAACGAGTTCGTTATATATTCTAATTGATTACGAGAGGTTCTCGTGTAATATGGAAATTTTAAAAATGAGTTCGGGTTCGGGTCACGTGTTTTACATTTACCCATATTGCCCGCTCAACAGTAATAATATCTTTATTATTACTATTATTATTATTATTACACTTATTATTATTATTATTATTATTACAAAAAAAAAAAAAAAAAAAAAAAGAGAGAAGAGTTAACAAAAAGGGGGCTTGGCCCGGTTTTTAACCCACACAACACAACACATTCACCACCTCTCTCTCAAACTCTCTCTTCCCCACTTCACTAACCCTAGCCGCCGTGTACTGTTCCGGCCAGCCGCCGCCACACCGCCGGCCACCACTCTAAACCACCACCACCATCTTACTCCTCTCCTTCTCCTCTTTCTTTTGAGCTAGAACACGCGCCATAACTCCCCCATTAACACCAAATCCGAACCAAATAATCACAAGTTCATCATCATTTTCTTACTATTTCTTGAAGATCTCTTCGATTTGGCTCTATTTTGGAAGGTAGGACGAGTTTTAACTCGAGTTGTTGGTTCGAATCGTGACCAAGAGTCACGGATTTCTTATTTTTTTTCGAATGGTTATGATTCTTGTTACAAGAATCATGTGGGTTTCAATAAAAATGGTTTAGAAAGAAGTTTGGTATCCGATTTGGGTTGTGTTGGGTTCGATTGGTGATGGATTCGCGGGATTCATGGTTTGTCGAGGGTGTTGTGACCTCGAGTTGGAGCTAGCCGAGACCTTGTGGTCTCGGGGTTATTTCTTGCGCTCGTATGGCCATACCGAGACCCTCTTAGGGATCCTCTTTGAGTGTGGTTCGAGTCTATTGACTCGATAGTAATATGGTTCGACTTTTGAGTCGCGGCTTTTAGCCGAATACTTTGTGGCTTGCCGATTTGACCATGGTTGTCGAATGGGTTCTTGGCCGACGACCCTAGTAGGTCGTGTGGTATTGTTGGCTCATTTAGAGCTAGCCGAGACCATGGAGGTCTCGGGTGGGAACCATACTAGTTGTGGTGAAGTGTTGCCTCGGGTTCGGCTTGGTAAACCGACCCGAACACTAATTTGGTTAAATGTTATTTCGTGGTAATGTGAACTAAGTGTATATTATTGTTGGTTATTATTGTTATTGTTATATTGTCGTGGTATTTATTTTCTCGGCCGTATACCTTTGGGTCGAATTGGATATTGGAATTGGATATTGGATATTGGATATTGGTTTTGGTTTTGGTAATTGAGAAGTTGTTGTCGAGTGGTATGTGATATGAGGACCGGTTATGAGACGGTCGTTAGATGACGGAGATAGGTTAGTCGGGTACCGTAGTCGGACCTTATTGTTGTAGCCCGTGGTTGAGATTGAGATTGGACGGAGATTTATCATTTATGACTTTGATTTATTATTGTACTTGGACAATGAGCCGAGAGTCATGACTCGGACATATGACCATTTCGTATAACTCAATAAATATTAAAAGTGAAACGAGAATAATAAAACTCGTAATAATAATTATTAATAATATGAACGTTTATACGAAAGTATATACGTGAATAACGTATATATAACTATATAAACGCGTGTATTAATAATAATAATAATCACGAGTCGTATTATAAATAATACGATTAGATATATATTAGGCTACGAGCGTGGCGTAATATTATTAAACGTATTATTATTATTAAAAATTGTGTTATAAACGGGAAACTCCCGACAATTATGAAACGTTTAATAAAAAGTCATTTCGGACATATAACGAATAAACTTATTGAGTTAGGCGAAATTGTTGTCACTCGGGTCCAGGTAAGTTATTATTTGCGACATTCGTGTTGTCTCGGATATATGACGACTAATATGGACGTTTTCTATAAGTAAATAACCACTCAACCGTAAGGTTGAGCCGGGTTGTTTGGTTATATGAAACGAATATATTAGTGGGCATCGTATCCTACGACGCCCATAGGTTGTAGTATATGTAAAGGGTAATAGATTGCGAGTGTATATATCGGGAAATCTGGCCAATTTGACGATATATACGAGGAATTTATTAAACTGTGATATATACTATATAGTAATTACGTGCTATGTGCTTTATATGTGCTTTAGATTGGGTGTAATCTTGGAACGGTATATTACGTAAATAAATATGAGGATTATCAAATCGACGGATTTGGTAAACTTTGGCGATTTATTTAAATGATATATTGGGCTAATATTAGATCTATAGTTTATTATATCTTCTACGTGTGATCTTGTTGGTTTGTTTTGAGTCGACCCACCACCCGTATGGATACCAAACGCAAATACACCAAACTAATACGAAATGGATTTCGGAAATAAAACGGATTCTCGTCCGGGTTTGGGAATATTATATATTTGAGGAAATGATTTCTGAAAGAGTTAATATTGTTAGGTCGTGCCAAGTCCGTAGTTGCTGTTTCGTGAGTTATCATACATCTTATTGCTACCTACCTCGTCTTGCTATATTTCTGGACTTGAGGTGAGTCATAGCCCCATTTTTACTCTTGAACTATGTTTTCAACGATTGGGGTGAGAAACGTGCAAATTATTTTACGTGGACTATTATCGCTTTTATATGCTTTCTAAACTTGCTATGCGTATGGACTAGGATCTATTGTCAGCTTTAGTCGCACCTTTTGTGTGTACTATTCAAGGTTGGCTTATTTGGTTATTTGTTATTGTCAGCTTTAGTCACGCGGTTCGTGTGAACTATTCAAGGTTGACTTATCTAGATACTGTAGTGTGCACCTATAGGTTATTAATACTTCGGAGGTTATCCGAGTATTTATTGGTATTGCGGGGGTTACCCGAATATCTATGATGTTACGGAAGGGTATCCGTGTGTTTTGGTTATTACGGAAGGGTTTCCGTGTGTTATGTTGAGAGCGGAGGGTATCCGCAGGCTTTTAGCGAATCCTTAGTCTAGCTAGCAAGCGTTTTGCGTATATGTCCACTATATTATTAGTTGAAGTTAAACCTATGATCTCACCAGCGAAAGCTGACTTTTAGCACGTTTTCTCAGGTAATTAAGTGTTGAGGTGCATGCTTGGATTGGAAGGCTCGGCTGTGGCACACGGTTATGGATCTATATTTTCTAAACTCTGATAATTAAATTTGGACCTATTGTTATTTATTTTGGGCCTGACTCTGAATGATGTGGGATAAATGTAAACTTTAAAACCCCGTTTTGGTTGTGTTTTTATTATGTTTACTTTATCTCGTTCTATATTGTCTTGTGTTGGATACCAATCCCCGTAGCACCCCGAAAGCTTGTTGAGTCTTCCGCTGTATCAAATTTTGGGGGTGTTACAGATTGGTATCAGAGCCAAGGTTATAGAGAACTAGGTAAATAAACGCCTAAACTATAACCGTATTTTTATAGAAAATGATCCTTGACTACCGCCCGCCAGCCCGCCAAGCCGAAGCATCTTCTATTATTTGAGGTATTATGAGATATTTGAGATGATTTGAGGTTTATGGATTTTAGTATTAAGATGGCGTTCTTGAGGATTTATATGGTCTATATGTTTTATAAACATTTTTAGAAATGCGGTGTTTGAAATTCTTTTATTAAGATTATATGGTATTATTTGATGTATATATTTGGTACGATTTTATGAGTTGTGATTTAAGTTGTTTTGAAACACTTACACCTACCCTACGCCGTTGTCACAGACTATGGCCTCCCATATGCCTGATGTCGTCGAGGACATCCTTACTGCACCAGTTTTACCTGCACAGATCACTATGGCATCTGATGACCCTTACCGGATGGCCATGTCTACAGCTATTGTGTCACAGGCAGCTTCTACTTCAGCACTACCTGCTGCATCTACGCAGGGACCCTCATCTTCTCTAGGGCTCCCTGGTACATCGAGGCAGCTTACTCTTCATCAGGCTTTGGCTCGTGTGGCACCACGCTTTGCCCACCGAGCTACAGCACGCATGTCGGTACGCCCTACTCCATCACCTTTACAGATTGATGCTCACTCTCTTCTGTCTGAGGCGCCGCCCACATCATTGCGTCGTCGTCCTAGATCACCTACTACATCTCCACATGGTTCACCTAGTAGGAGACGACGAGTGATGAGGTACTCTTCCGATGAGGAGGAGGAGTACGAGGGTGAGGATGAGGCTGATGACCCTGAGCGGGAGGATGACCCTCAGGAGGCTGAGCATGGTGATGATGATGACCCTGAGGAGGAGGATGACCCTCAGGAGGATGAGATGCCTGATGATGATGATGATGAGTTAGCACCACCAGCTCAGGCTGAGGAGCCTGATTCACCTGTACACCCGATTGAGCCCGATTCACCTGATCATCCGTTCTTGTTTGAGTTGCCACCTGGTAGTCCCGTTGAGTCGGATGCATCGTCGGAGGTTTCTGCTGAGCATGCAGAGTTGGGTGAGGTTGGCAGGTTGTGGGCTCGGATTACTGAGCTTAGTGACAGAGTTGCACACGTATCTGATCGACTTGAGAGAGTTATTGGAGAGTTTTTAGCAGATTTGAGAGTTGATTTGACTGTCGCTGTGGGCAGGGCTACTGAGCTGAGGAGAGTTATGATGGATGTACATGAGCATATCGATAGTATTCAGCGAGGATTTATTACTGCTCGTGAGGCCGACCGCAAGCTTTGGCAAAGGAATGCCGAGCTAGAGAAGGAGGTGGCTGACCTCAAGAGAGACCGAGACACCCATAGCGTGGAGTTAGGATCGTTATGGAGGGATCTTGATGGCTTGAGGCAGGAGTTGAGGATCCTCCGTCAGCCCCGTGGCTAGTTGCTTGAGTTATATTATCTTGTTGCTTTCTTAGCCGAGGAGTGTTCGGTTAGAAAAGCTAGTTATCATATTTTGGATGTATTTTGTTTGGTATTCGTCTCTTTTGGAACGATTAGTATGTTTTGTGTTATCCGTTAGTTGGAACGATATTAGATCGCTATTGTATGGTTGATGATTGTTAGTATATGGTATTATGTGATTTTGGGTGTTATGGAAATTGAGTCCTTATTCGCTTATTATTACATAGCGTGTCGTTGCCATCCTTTCTATGACTTGATTTCGTTGAGATGTTTTGTTGAGCATGTCGATAAGTTCTTATGGAGATTCATGAACTTGTGTGATGTTACAGATCAATGGCACCCCGTCGAAACCCTGTTAGGTCTACCAGGACTGGTCCTGCTGTGACTACTCCTACTCCTGCTCATCGAGGTCGTCGACCTACTCGAAATGTTGAAACCCCTACTCCTGACAACCTGGACACCACTAACCGTAACAACAGGAATCAAAATGTTGATGTTCAGGGAGACAATGGTCATGTTCCACTTAATGCACCTACTGTGGATCAAGCAATGATCAACCAACTCGTGGAGCAAAGAGTTGCTGAACTACTCGCTGAGTCAAATCATTCCAACAATTCTGCTGGAACTTTTCCACCTGTTCGTGCTAATGGATGTCAATACAAGGAATTCAAGATTTGTGGACCCATTGAGTTTGGTGGAAATGAAGGAGTGGTTTACTTAGTTAGATGGATTGAGAAGACTGAGTCAGTGTTTAATGTCAGTGGTTGTGCGGAGAATGCGAAGGTAAAGTTTGCTTCTTTTACTTTCAAGGATGAAGCTTTGACTTGGTGGAACAACTACCGAAATGCAGTTGGGAGTGATGTAGCATATGCTATGACTTGGGAGCAATTTAAGTCCTTGTTGATTCAGACTTATTGCCCAAGGAATGAGGTCAAGAAGCTAGAGATTGAGTTTTGGAACCACAAGGTGAAAGGTAATGATATGGCGACTTACAATCGTCGTTACCAGGAGTTGGCCTTGTTGTGCCCTGACATGGTGAAAACCGAGACTCAAAAGATTGAGAGGTATACTGATGGATTGCCTGTAGCTACGAGGAATGATGTAATTTCTGCTAGGCCTGCTAACATCCATGAGGCAATCACAATTGCTCAACAACTTATGGATTCGTTGGAATTAGAAGAAGCTGATAAGGAGAAGAATGGAAAGAGAAAGAGAGACCGTCACTCTAAGAGTAATGATCACAGAAGCAAGAGACAAGCTAAGGCTTATGCTATTGGGAATGGAGATAAGAAGAATCAGAACGGTGATGCACCCAAGTGTGATCGTTGCCATCAGCATCACACTGGATGGTGTAGTGTGACATGCCAGAATTGCTCAAAGAAAGGACATACAGCTAGGGACTGTAGAGCTCGACCTCTTGCAATGGTTCAAGCTGCTCCTGAGATGAGAAACAAGGCAGATGTTACCTGTTATGGGTGTGGAAAGAAGGGACACTATAGGAATGAGTGTAGAGAATCGCGGAACCGTTGAAATCAAGGCTCGGGTGGTAATGGGTACAATTACGGAAACCGTGGAGCTGGAGGAAATCGTGGACGACAAGATAATGGGGACCAACGTGTGGAAGCTGGAGCTGCTCAAGGAAGAGTGTATGCACTCGGGAACGAGAGAGGAGAAGATCCGAACGTCGTTACTGGTACGTTCCTTCTCAATAATCGTTATGCTTCCATACTGTTTGATACTGGTGCCGATAGAAGTTTTGTGTCCACTACATTTGCACCCCTACTAGAGAAACCCCCGATGGCCTTAGGAATTGGATATGATATTGAGTTAGCTAATGGAAACCTAGAAAGGATTAATACCATCATTCGCGGTTGTACGTTAAATTTCTTGAACCACCCTTTCAACATAGATCTTCTACCCGTCACGTTAGGAAGTTTTGATGTAATCATTGGTATGGATTGGTTGTCGAAGTATCGTGCTCACATACTTTGCGACGAGAAGATCGTGCGTGTACCATACGGAAAGGAGGTCCTAAACATATTAGGAGACCGAAAGGATTCTAGGAGCCCATCCCGATTGGCAGTGATTTCTTGCACTAAGCTACCGAAGCTAATGGAGAAGGGATGTTATCTTTTCTTAGCTCAAATTTCTGAGAAGGGAGAGACGAAGAAAAAGGAAAGGTGCATTGGAGATGTGCCTATAGTTCGTGATTTTCCTGATGTGTTTCCCGATGATTTGCCGGGAATCCCACCAAGTAGGCAAGTGGAGTTTCAAATTGAGTTGATACCCGGTGCTGCACCTGTAGCACGAGCACCTTATCGTCTTGCACCTACCGAACTGGAAGAGTTGTCGAAACAATTGGCGGAGTTAGCCGAAAAGGGATTCATAAGACCAAGTTCTTCACCTTGGGGAGCCCCAGTCTTGTTTGTGAAGAAGAAGGATGGATCGTTTCGTATGTGTATTGACTATAGAGAGTTGAATAAGTTAACGGTGAAGAATCGATACCCTTTACCTAGGATCGATGATTTGTTCGATCAACTTCAAGGATCAAGTGTGTATTCGAAGATCGATTTGAGATCGGGATATCATCAACTTCGAGTTCGTGAGGAGGATATTCCGAAAACGGCTTTCAGAACCCGTTACGGGCATTACGAGTTTCAGGTGATGCCGTTTGGGTTGACTAACGCACCAGCAATATTCATGGATCTCATGAATCGTGTGTGTAAGCCATACTTGGATAAGTTCGTGATTGTATTCATCGATGACATTCTGATTTATTCAAAGAGTGAGAAAGAGCATGAGGAGCATTTAAGACTCATTTTGGAATTGCTCAGGAAGGAGAAACTTTATGCCAAGTTTTCGAAATGTGAATTTTGGATTCCGACTGTACAATTTTTGGGTCACGTGATTGATAGACAAGGAGTCCACGTGGATCCTGCAAAAATTGAAGCGATAAAAGATTGGGCTGCACCTACAACCCCAACCGAAGTTCGTCAATTTTTGGGTTTAGCTGGCTATTACCGAAGATTCATCGAGGGATTTTCGAAGATAGCTAAACCATTGACCAAATTGACTCAAAAGAGTGTTATGTATGAATGGGGAGATAAAGAAGAGGAAGCGTTTCAATTACTTAAGAAAATGTTGTGTAGTGCTCCTATCTTAGCGTTACCAGAAGGTAACGAGGATTTCGTCGTCTATTGTGACGCCTCACATAAAGGTTTAGGAGCCGTGTTAATGCAACGAGAGAAGGTGATAGCTTATGCTTCCCGACAGCTCAAAAAGCATGAGAAAAACTACACTACCCATGATTTGGAGCTCGGTGCTGTGGTTTTTGCTTTAAGAATATGGAGACATTACTTGTACGGAACCAAGTGTGTCGTATTTACCGACCACAAAAGTCTACAACACATCTTGAATCAAAAAGAGCTCAACATGAGACAACGACGTTGGATCGAGTTACTAAGCGATTATGATTGTGAAATTCGCTACCATCCTGGTAAAGCAAACGTTGTTGCTGATGCTCTTAGTCGAAAGGAAAGAGTACCACCATTACGAGTTAAGTCATTGGGAATGACTATCGTATCGCCATTACCATCTCAAATACTCGAAGCTCAAACGGAAGCATTGAAAGCAGAAAATAGATCTGCCGAGAACATATTTGGGATGGCTGATAATGAGAAAGGATTTGTTAAGCGTTCGGATGGATTATTATGTTTTGGGGATCGGATTTGGGTACCGTTATATGGAGAAATTCGAGAATTGATTATGCATGAGTCGCATAAGTCAAAGTACTCCATTCACCTGGTTCCGATAAAATGTACCAAGATCTTAAGAAGTTCTATTGGTGGCCAAATATGAAGGCAGATATAGCATCGTACGTTAGTAAGTGCTTGACATGCGCCAAGGTTAAAGCTGAACACCAGAGACCGTCAGGACTGCTAACGCAACCAGAACTTCCAGTCTGGAAATGGGAGCGGATTACTATGGACTTCATTACCAAATTACCGAGGACGGCTAGCGGTTGTGACGCTATCTGGGTAATTGTGGACCGTCTGACAAAGTCTGCTCATTTCTTAGCTATTAGTGAAAATGATAGTGTGGATAAGCTTGCAAGGTTATATGTGAAGGAAATTATTTCGCGTCATGGAGTCCCGATATCTATTATTTCGGATCGTGATAGTCGTTTTACGTCAGCTTTGTGGCGATCACTACAAACGGCTTTGGGGACGAGGCTTGATATGAGTACTGCATATCATCCCCAAACCGATGGTCAAAGTGAGAGGACCATTCAGACGCTAGAGGATATGCTTCGTGCATGTATCATAGACTTTGGTAAAGGCTGGGAGAAGTATTTACCCCTTGCGGAATTCTCCTATAATAACAGCTACCACACAAGTCTTAAGGCTGCACCATTCGAAGCTTTGTATGGCAGAAAGTGTCGTTCGCCTATTGGTTGGGCAGAAGTTGGAGATAGTCAACTTACAGGCCCTGAGCTTATTTTGGAAACTACCGAGAAAGTAACTCAGATTCGTGATCGGTTGCAAGCCGCCAGAGATAGGCAGAAGAGCTACGCCGATCAGAGACGTAAACCTTTAGAATTCCAGGTTGGAGACAAAGTGATGCTGAAAGTCTCGCCTTGGAAAGGTGTAATACGTTTCGGGAAACGTGGTAAACTCAACCCGCGCTACATTGGACCATTCTTGATCTTAGAAAGAATTGGGCCCGTGGCTTATAGGTTGGAATTACCGTCTGAACTGAGCAAAGTTCATGACGTGTTTCACGTGAGTAATTTGAAGAAATGTCTTTCTGATGAAATGCCCGTCATTCCAATGAGGGATATTCGTGTTGATGAGAAACTGAATTTCGTGGAGGAACCGATTGAGATTTTAGATCGTGTAGTTAAACGACTCAAGAGAAGTCGCATTCCGCTCGTCAAGGTTCGTTGGAACTCCCGACATGGACCAGAATTTACGTGGGAACGTGAGGACGAGTTCAGGAAGAGATATCCGAAGCTTTTCACTTCGTAGATGGACATTTTTCCGAGTGAAACCCGGGACGGGTTTCCTTCTGAGACGGGGAGGATGTGACAACCGGCAGTTTAGGGAGCCATTTTAAAAATCCGCATTTCGATATAAGTTCGTTTATAATTTTTTTATTTGAAATTTTCATTTCACAACGAACTTGTAAGACCTATTTTATGAAAATTTTATTTAATGACGTTATGGTATTCGTGAATTATGTTCATAATTCGTTTTTGATTATGTGATCGGTGATGTATATTTGAATTCTCACTTGGTACTACGTTGACTTTGGCACTAGGATTACCTAACGATAGTTTTATGATTCGTCTTAACGAGTTCGTTATATATTCTAATTGATTACGAGAGGTTCTCGTGTAATATGGAAATTTTAAAAATGAGTTCGGGTTCGGGCCACGTGTTTTACATTTACCCATATTGCCCGCTCAACCGTAATAATATCTTTATTATTACTATTATTATTATTATTACACTTATTATTATTATTATTATTACAAAAAAAAAAAAAAAAAAAAAAAAAAAAAAAAAAAAAAAAAAAAAAAAGAGAAGAGTTAACAAAAAGGGGGCTTGGCCCGGTTTTTAACCCACACAACACAACACATTCACCACCTCTCTCTCAAACTCTCTCTTCCCCACTTCACTAACCCTAGCCGCCGTGTACTGTTCCGGCCAGCCGCCGCCACACCGCCGGCCACCACTCTAAACCACCACCACCATCTTACTCCTCTCCTTCTCCTCTTTCTTTTGAGCTAGAACACGCGCCATAACTCCCCCATTAACACCAAATCCGAACCAAATAATCACAAGTTCATCATCATTTTCTTACTATTTCTTGAAGATCTCTTCGATTTGGCTCTATTTTGGAAGGTAGGACGAGTTTTAACTCGAGTTGTTGGTTCGAATCGTGACCAAGAGTCACGGATTTCTTATTTTTTTTCGAATGGTTATGATTCTTGTTACAAGAATCATGTGGGTTTCAATAAAAATGGTTTAGAAAGAAGTTTGGTATCCGATTTGGGTTGTGTTGGGTTCGATTGGTGATGGATTCGCGGGATTCATGGTTTGTCGAGGGTGTTGTGACCTCGAGTTGGAGCTAGCCGAGACCTTGTGGTCTCGGGGTTATTTCTTGCGCTCGTATGGCCATACCGAGACCCTCTTAGGGATCCTCTTTGAGTGTGGTTCGAGTCTATTGACTCGATAGTAATATTGTTCGACTTTTGAGTCGCGGCTTTTAGCCGAATACTTTGTGGCTTGCCGATTTGACCATGGTTGTCGAATGGGTTCTTGGCCGACGACCCTAGTAGGTCGTGTGGTATTGTTGGCTCATTTAGAGCTAGCCGAGACCATGGAGGTCTCGGGTGGGAACCATACTAGTTGTGGTGAAGTGTTGCCTCGGGTTCGGCTTGGTAAACCGACCCGAACACTAATTTGGTTAAATGTTATTTCGTGGTAATGTGAACTAAGTGTATATTATTGTTGGTTATTATTGTTATTGTTATATTGTCGTGGTATTTATTTTCTCGGCCGTATACCTTTGGGTCGAATTGGATATTGGAATTGGATATTGGATATTGGATATTGGTTTTGGTTTTGGTAATTGAGAAGTTGTTGTCGAGTGGTATGTGATATGAGGACCGGTTATGAGACGGTCGTTAGATGACGGAGATAGGTTAGTCGGGTACCGTAGTCGGACCTTATTGTTGTAGCCCGTGGTTGAGATTGAGATTGGACGGAGATTTATCATTTATGACTTTGATTTATTATTGTACTTGGACAATGAGCCGAGAGTCATGACTCAGACATATGACCATTTCGTATAACTCAATAAATATTAAAAGTGAAACGAGAATAATAAAACTCGTAATAATAATTATTAATAATATGAACGTTTATACGAAAGTATATACGTGAATAACGTATATATAACTATATAAACGCGTGTATTAATAATAATAATAATCACGAGTCGTATTATAAATAATACGATTAGATATATATTAGGCTACGAGCGTGGCGTAATATTATTAAACGTATTATTATTATTAAAAATTGTGTTATAAACGGGAAACTCCCGACAATTATGAAACGTTTAATAAAAAGTCATTTCGGACATATAACGAATAAACTTATTGAGTTAGGCGAAATTGTTGTCACTCGGGTCCAGGTAAGTTATTATTTGCGACATTCGTGTTGTCTCGGATATATGACGACTAATATGGACGTTTTCTATAAGTAAATAACCACTCAACCGTAAGGTTGAGCCGGGTTGTTTGGTTATATGAAACGAATATATTAGTGGGCATCATATCCTACGACGCCCATAGGTTGTAGTATATGTAAAGGGTAATAGATTGCGAGTGTATATATCGGGAAATCTGGCCAATTTGACGATATATACGAGGAATTTATTAAACTGTGATATATACTATATAGTAATTACGTGCTATGTGCTTTATATGTGCTTTAGATTGGGTGTAATCTTGGAACGGTATATTACGTAAATAAATATGAGGATTATCAAATCGACGGATTTGGTAAACTTTGGCGATTTATTTAAATGATATATTGGGCTAATATTAGATCTATAGTTTATTATATCTTCTACGTGTGATCTTGTTGGTTTGTTTTGAGTCGACCCACCACCCGTATGGATACCAAACGCAAATACACCAAACTAATACGAAATGGATTTCGGAAATAAAACGGATTCTCGTCCGGGTTTGGGAATATTATATATTTGAGGAAATGATTTCTGAAAGAGTTAATATTGTTAGGTCGTGCCAAGTCCGTAGTTGCTGTTTCGTGAGTTATCATACATCTTATTGCTACCTACCTCGTCTTGCTATATTTCTGGACTTGAGGTGAGTCATAGCCCCATTTTTACTCTTGAACTATGTTTTCAACGATTGGGGTGAGAAACGTGCAAATTATTTTACGTGGACTATTATCGCTTTTATATGCTTTCTAAACATGCTATGCGTATGGACTAGGATCTATTGTCAGCTTTAGTCGCATCTTTTGTGTGTACTATTCAAGGTTGGCTTATTTGGTTATTTGTTATTGTCAGCTTTAGTCACGCGGTTCGTGTGAACTATTCAAGGTTGACTTATCTAGATACTGTAGTGTGCACCTATAGGTTATTAATACTTCGGAGGTTATCCGAGTATTTATTGGTATTGCGGGGGTTACCCGAATATCTATGATGTTACGGAAGGGTATCCGTGTGTTTTGGTTATTACGGAAGGGTTTCCGTGTGTTATGTTGAGAGCGGAGGGTATCCGCAGGCTTTTAGCGAATCCTTAGTCTAGCTAGCAAGCGTTTTGCGTATATGTCCACTATATTATTAGTTGAAGTTAAACCTATGATCTCACCAGCGAAAGCTGACTTTTAGCACGTTTTCTCAGGTAATTAAGTGTTGAGGTGCATGCTTGGATTGGAAGGCTCGGCTGTGGCACACGGTTATGGATCTATATTTTCTAAACTCTGATAATTAAATTTGGACCTATTGTTATTTATTTTGGGCCTGACTCTGAATGATGTGGGATAAATGTAAACTTTAAAACCCCGTTTTGGTTGTGTTTTTATTATGTTTACTTTATCTCGTTCTATATTGTCTTGTGTTGGATACCAATCCCCGTAGCACCCCGAAAGCTTGTTGAGTCTTCCGCTGTATCAAATTTTGGGGGTGTTACATTCCTTCAATGCATTAAGAGCTTTTGAAATAGTGTTAGGGTGTGTTTGATTACCCCTTAATGAAATGATTAAGTGATGACTGCCAAAAAATTAATCGGTCAGATGTTTGATTATAAAAAAATGAGCGTTGAAGGATATGTTAATGCTCTGACCGATTTTGAAGTTGGGTCATGCAAAATGATTCAGTGAGCACATGGTCTTCTACACATTCCCAAAATGCCCCACGTCACTTGGCCTTTTAAAACAAATCACGTCACCTCATTTAGCACATGATCTTCTATTCCATTTATTCTTTTTAAAAAACAATAAATAATCATTATTTATAAATGGCATACGGTATACTTTTTTTATGTTGAATGACATTGAGTTAGTACAATTATTGGAACATATATATAGTATTCGATCATATATATCTTAGTTGGTTAAATTTTACGAAATTAATTTGGTATAATGGTCTCTCTTTTATCCGATTAATTCATAAAGTTTGAGTCTGTTCGTATATAAATATAAATCGATTTATATTGTTTTATATATTCGTAAGTTATATTGTTTTATTATATTTCGAAAAGACTATTTACATTTTTTCGTTTATTCCAACATTACTTTCTTTATATTATATTTTTATTCGAATGAATAACTTTTTTTTATCAAATAGTATATTTTGTTCAATAAAAAATCAGACAGGAGGTTAAATTAGTAATTTCAGGCAACTCAGATTGCTCATTCAGAACAAATATCAAACAATCATTTTCACTCAGAATCAGGTTCACTCAGCATCTTTGATTCATTGAGCGCTAAATCATATTTTTTTATCAAACAGCCCCTTAGTTTTGCATAGATTTATATATGTAGTGTCTAACAAGAATCAACTTAGACTGAACACTAGAAAAGTTTCTATTCATAACTTGTTGTACGTTTATTGCAAATATATTTTGTATCATCAAATGTATAGAAGCATGCTACATTTGAAGTCCAAATCTTTATTTTGACTTTGAAAAGTCAAAACTGGGCTTGTTGCTTATTTAGCATCTATAACTGACTTTTAAGAGTCTAAATTACCGCGTTTTAGTTCTAAATAGAAGCCCCAAATCTAGAATCCCAAAGTTGAACTCCAAAGTAGGAATATATAAAAAAATGGGATATACTTAGATAATTTTATATGTATTTTAGTAGTATTTATTTGGTTTTCACTAAAAAAACTAGTTAAATTCTCCATATTTTAAAAGTCAAATGCCCACATTTAAAAATGTGTAAAATTATTGATTCCACACTTTCTCATATGTGGTAATAATGGGTGTAACAAATTTTGCTACATATTTAAGTGTGGAGATATTATCTAAATGTCTATAGTTAAAAGTGTGAAAACATTCTTTGAATGTCCACACCTAAAAGTGTGGCAAAATAGAAAAAAAGTTCAAAAATAAAAGTGTAGAGACATTTGCTACACCTATAGTGTAGTTTTATTGTAATTGTACACACTTATATATGTGATTTATTATTATTTTTTAAATATTTGTGACACCTATAAATGTAAAAAATTATTATTCATATAAAAAAAGTCCACATTTGAACATACCGTGGCAAAATAAGTGTGAAAAATAACACTATTTTTTGTAATGTTTTAAATTTGAAAACAATTAATTTTAAGGGTTATTGGGTTAGAGAGCAACATATTCACAGTTTCTATGAAGTGTTTGGTATGAAATCTGAGCTTATATAAACCTTAAAAGAATACATTTTATAGCATTGCTGTGAGAATTTTCTTTTCCTTATTAAAGGAAAAAATTATTCCTACGTTATCTTTTAAGCATGAAATAATATAAGATTCGAGGGAAAAGAATAAAGCTGAAAATGAGATAAGAAAGCAACAATAATTGATTTGATAGATAAAGTTTCCACTAAGTTTTGTCTGCAAGGATAGTATCTTTGTATACACAATTTATATGTCTATTTATTCAAAATTTTCCACACGAGTTTAGCTTTTTTTTTTTTTTTTTTTTTTTTTTTTTTTCTGATAAAAACCTTGTATTTTTCTTATTAGGCACATAATTAGATAAAAACCTTGTATTCGTATCATGTGATTTTCAGCTTCCACTATTTTCTGTATTCTACCCCTCTTCGCCTAAATAGGTATAACCAAGAAAGAATAGATTAAAATAGTTATATTCTAAATCACATTTAAAGCAAAGAATTTTTTTTTTAGATTGATAAAAAAAATTGATAAATTTTTTTATATAAAAGAGTTATTAAAAACCGGCAAATCGTTAAAAGATGTTATAGAAATATATGAAATCATATTTATCTTTAAAAGCACGAGCCATTTTCAAAACGCAGCAACAATTACTTTAAAAGAAAATGAAATAACAAATAGATATTTTAATGCCCATATTCATAACCACACACAAAAAGCAATGCATGATTGCTTTCACAAATATACCTTTCTTTTTTCACAGTTTAAATCATATTAGTATATTACTACGTATTATTCACATAAACAAACATCTTTTACAAAACAGCTGCACACTCAGAGAGTAGAGCAAGGTACCATTTCGTTTAAGTTTTGATACAAAACTATCTATTGCTTAAACCTTTATTCTGATCAAAGCATGTGATGATCATATTTGTTTTGCAACCAAACAAGTAGTGATTTTTGGAGGATTAACCTTTTTTCATAATATATTCAACTCTTGTTTATATGCCTCTAGAACTCTCTTTTCGATCAACTATACGTATGTTTAGTGGTAAAAGCTATAATTGAACTAGATATGTTCAGAAATGTCATATTAGACGAACACTATATAGTTGAAGCCATTAAAAGATACTAGTAATATGGATGTCATGAATGTTTAGAAAATAAAGAAGCCAAAATTTTGCTATTTTATCGGGTATATGATGTTAGGATTCTTAAGCTTGTGATTTTAAGGCTTATCTTGAATCTAGTTTCACTTTTGATATGATGGGAGTTGTAATCATAGTAAAGTTTTTTTGCCTATCTGTTTTTATATAAAATTTTCCGGGTACCGATCTTTTACTCCAAAGAAAGAAAAAAGAAACAGGGCAAATTATTAAAAAAAAAATTATCATATTTGTCATGGTTTCGTCTTGAGGGTAGCGAACAATATTTTTTTTTTTTTACTTTTGAGAGTAATTTTCTTTCAAATTCATTCTCTTTAGGGTATTATGTGACATTTTTGCCCTTCGGGAAAAAAAATTTCTATTAGCTAAAAGGGGCAAAAATGTCCAGAAATTTCGCAAAATACCCTACAGAGGATGAATATGAAAGAAAATTACCCTCAAAAGTAAAAAAAAAAAAAAAAAAAAAAAAAAAAAAAAAAAAAGTGTTCGCTACCCTGAAGACGAAATCATGGCAAGTATAATACTTTTTTTTAATAATTTGCCCAAAGAAATAACACGTTGAGTGTGTGGAGCAAGTTCAAACACTGATGTTAACGTTATTTTCATCAATTTGTTCTTCCTTTCGTCCTCGAATTAGTTTGCCCAATATCCAATTAGTTTGCCGATAGTTGCTTTGTTTTGCTTTATTAAATATCGAATTAGTTTGCCCAATATCCAATTAGTTTAGTTTGAAAACGTTAAATACATTTGGACTCCTATAGCTACCAACCTGATATTGATATTAAGCCTGCTGTTGCGCTAAACTTTTAGAAGTTTAACATGAAAACAGCTAATACTGAAATTGTGAAAGCTTGAATGAATACTAGTTAACAGTTTCAAAAATTCAATCCCCTTGTCTAATTATTTATTATTATTTTTTTGTGTGTGTGGTTTGTAGGTCTCACTAAAACCTAAAGTTCCAAGTAATGGAGTTTGTATCAGCAATCATTGGTCCTGTTGTTGAATCTTTGATGATGCCTGTCAAGAAACATTTGGGCTATATCTTTTCCTCTACAAACAACGTTAGGAACATGAATGCTAGATTGAAGGAATTAGATGGTACAAGCGTTGATGTCAGAAAGCACATGGAAACAAACAATACAAGTCAACTGGAGATACCTACTCGGGTACCGGGTTGGTTGGAAGAAGTCGAAAAGATTAAGGAAGATGCTGAGAGAATTTCAAGTAACTACAATGGCTGTTTTAATGTGAAGAGGAGGTACCAAGCAGGAAGAAATGCATTCAAGACCACTGAGGAGATTGAACGTCTAATTGAGGAAAATACTCGAAGAGAATGGAGCAACACCCCAAAACCTCTTGGAAAAGTGAGTTTTAAAAAAGGACCCACTTCTGTACCATCAAACGGTGATGCCAAAAATTACTTCAAATCGCGAGAGAAGATTTTTGAGGATGCACTCGGGTTCCTTCAACAAGATCACAAGATGCAAGTGATAGCGCTATGCGGAATGGGCGGTGTTGGAAAAACAACGATGATGGAACAGCTGAAAAAGACTGTTGAAGATAGGAATATGTTTGGTTGGATTGTGAAGGTGGTTATTGGGCTGAAGATTAACACGTTTTCAATTCAACAATCCGTAGCAGAATATATACGTATTACTTTAACTGAAATGAGTAAAACAGCAAGGGCAGATCGTCTTCGTATTACATTTGGAAAGATGTCCCAAGAAGGCAAAAAGGTTCTAGTAATATTGGATGATGTGTGGGAGGTGGTCGAACTCAATGATATTGGATTAAGCCCTTTGCCAACCGGCTTCAAATTGTTGCTAACATCACGAAATGAAACTATTTGCAGACAAATTGGGAACCAAATTGCAGT
The DNA here is from genome assembly GCA_030686995.1 of Artemisia argyi. Classification (NCBI taxonomy): domain Eukaryota; kingdom Viridiplantae; phylum Streptophyta; class Magnoliopsida; order Asterales; family Asteraceae; genus Artemisia; species Artemisia argyi. The sequence goes on from CM060703.1 coordinate 243,022,261, forward strand.
AGAAGCTAATTCGGATGTTAAAGTAGTTAGAGTGGATGTCATGGAGGAGTCCGAAGCAAATAATTTCTTTTGTCAAATCTCAGGAGTTTCAAAAGAGTCTGATCCGGTGCTCAATGATATAGGGAATCAAATTGTGAAAAGATGTGGATTTTTGCCCCTAGCCATCAAACTCATTGCAACAACCCTTAAATCTCAAGAAAATTTTGTATGGCGAGATACACTTAACCGTTTGAAGAATAATGATCTTGATAAAAATGTGCAAGAAATTATTGAAATTAGCTACACTTTTGTACGAGAAGAGGAAGTTAAAGCCATTTTTCTGCTTTGTGGCTTGTTTCCTGATGACTTTAACATTCCAATTGAGGATCTCACAAGATATGCATGGGGGCTTAAATTGTTGAAGGGTGTTCCTACTTTGGGTGATGCTAGAGACAGGACAAAAACATGTGTACGCAAACTCAAAAATGCTAATTTATTGATTGATAGTGATTACCTCGAGTGTGTCAAAATGCACGATCTTGTTCTTGCTTTTGTGCAAGGAGAAGTTTCAAAAGGTGACCATCCGTGGATCATTAACCATGGTGATATTTCGAGGTGGAGTAGGGCTGAGATGAGCAGGTCTTGCCAAAAAATTTCCTTGACCTGCATGGGTATGACCGAGTTTCCAAAAGAATTTAAATACCCGAACCTAACACTTCTGAGACTTATGGGTGGAGATAGAACACTTCAGTTTCCTGAAGATTTCTATGAAGAAATGGAAAATCTTGAAGTTCTGGTGTATGAGAAAATGGAGTACCCCTTGCTTCAGTTTCCAAGATCACTTCAATGCTCCACCAATCTTCGAATGCTCATTCTCCATCAATGCTTGTTGATGTTTGATTGCTCTTCTATCGGAGATCTTTTGAATTTGGAAGTGTTGAGCTTTGCACATTGTGGCATCCATAAATTACCATCAACAATTGGGAATTTGAAGAAGCTAAAGCAATTGGATTTGACAGGTTGTGTCGATCTTCTTATTGATGAAGGTGTTTTTAAAAGTCTGGTGAAGCTTGAGGAGCTTTATATGAGGGTTTCCCATGGAAAGCGTATTAATTTCACGGATGCCAACTTTAATGAATTGGCACAGTGCTCAAGGAATCTTGCTGCATTAGAGATTGAATTCTTTGAAAACAAGGCTCAGCCGAAGAATATGTCATTTAAGAAACTCGAAAGATTCAGGATCTCCGTAGGATGTGCTGATGAGATTGAGGATTCAGAAGAAAAGAGTAAAAGTATGCACTCATTTGAAAACACGTTGAATTTGGTCACTACTAAAGATGAACTGGTGGAATCTAGATTGAATGAGTTGTTTCCAAAAACAGAGGTGCTTTGTTTAGAAGTGGATGGTATGAATGATCTTGTCGAACTTTTGGTGGCATCTGTGTGTCCCACTGAAGAATCGTTTTCTTATTTAAGAGAGCTTCAAATTTCCAAGTGTGCCGACATGAAATACCTTTTCACATTCCCAGTAGCTAATGGTTTGGTGAAGCTTGAGCGACTCACAATTATGGAGTGCACTGTTATGGAAGTAGTAGCATATAGTGAAAATGATGCACAAGGGGTAATCAAGTTTCAAGAGCTAAAGTTTTTGCATTTGTCTGATCTACCAATGTTGGAAGGTTTCTGCAAAACTATTAGTTCAGTTGAGCTACCTCAGTTAGTAGAGTTGATACTTGATGGCCTTCCAAAATTCACGAGCATTTATCCCGAGAATAAGTCATCAACATCTACTTCGTCTAGGTCTGCAATTCAACCTTTCTTAAGCAAAGAGGTAATATGTGTATGTCAAAATATTAATTACCAGTCACACATATACGTGTTAATATATGTTGATGAATTAACAAGCTAGGCCTTTATGTTGTGCAGGTTGTGATCCCTAAGTTGGAGACATTGAGTGTTTCTAAGATGGAGGCATTGCAAAATATATGGCCTTATCAATTTTGCAGCAGCGGGGAAGTTAACAGTTGCATACTGAGAGAAATTGAAGTGACAGAATGTGATAATCTTGTGAATATTTTTCCGAGCAATCCGATGCCATTGTTGCATCATCTTATTGATCTCTTTGTTGAAGATTGTGGTTCCATTGAATTTTTATTCAATATTGACGTGGGATGTGTTGGTGAGATTGAGGAGGGTTGTAGCAGCTTGAGAAACATTGATATACGTGGCTCAGGGGAGATTAGAGAGGTGTGGAGGTTGAAAGGTGTAAGTAATCCTGATGTCATCATACGTGGCTTTCAAGCAGTTGAAAGAATATACACATTTGGCTGTAAAAGTTTTAGAAATTTGTTTACACCTACCTTCGCTAGGTTTGATTTGGGTGCACTTGAAAAACTTTACACTAATGGTGTGGATTTTAATGGATCAGTTGAAAGGAGTCACGAGGTATGTAATGTCATTCTTAATTATTCCTATTTTCACTTTCAACTTATAGAAGGAATTCCACATCTCACATTTGTTTAATGTAATGATAGGTGCAGATGAATGATATAAACAGGGGAGAGATAGTACAAGTTGATGATATTATTCCGGATGTTAATGTTGCAATTCCATTTCATGTCTTCTCTACGTTTCATCACCTCAGAGACCTTCATATAAGCAACCGTGCTGATGTTGAGGTGGTGTTTGAGATGGAGAGTGCAACCTGTAAAGATTTAGCAACAAGTCAAAGGGATAATCAACAATCACCGCTCCTTCCCTACTTGGAGTCCTTGTGGTTAGAGAACATGAAGAATATGAATTATGTGTGGAAGTGTAATTGGAATAAATTTTTATGTTCTATGACACAACATAAATCCTCTTTCCAGAACCTGAAAAGCATAAATCTTCGTTGGTGCAAAAACATAAAGTATTTGCTCTCACCTTGCATGATTAAACTTCTTTCAAGCTTAGAGCTAATTGACATATATCGTTGTGATGCTATTGAAGAAGTTGTTTCAAATAGAGATGATGAATATGAAGAAATAGCTACATCTTCCCAAACAAACACTACTTTCTTACCCCGTTTCGACTCTCTCCGTCTTTCTAATCTACTACAGCTAAAGCTTATTGATGGTACTGACTCCAATATTGCTTCAAGTACGAATTCTATTCATGATCACTTTAAGGTATGTTTTTCTTTTAATATATCCAAATCCTATGCATAGTGAACTATTTTTTTAGGGTGCGTTTGGTCAACGGTTTTGATATGGGTTTTGATATACAAATGTGGGTCCCACGGATTGGGTTGAATTGAATGCAAAAAAAAAAGCCAGGTTTACAACTTCTTTCGGTGGCATTTCTTGTCTTTTCGTAAAAAGTGGGCCATAAGTTATTTTTACGACTTATTTCAATTTATTTTCTTTTATAATTAAATTTAATTATTTTTCTTTAATATATATATAAATAAAAATATTGTACCATTTATATATTTTCTCTCTCCTATTTTTTTTTTTCTTTTTTTAAAACTTACATCAAGTCAAAATCCAAATTTTTATCCATATCCAATTCCCTTCACAAACTAAACCGACCTTTAATTTCTTTTAATATCCATTATTCATTACGTACAACCTTTTCCAGATATTACATGACATCTAGTATGCTATTTTTTTCTTTTCTTTTTCTGAACTAAGTGGTCTATTGAAAAGATTGTGAGTGGGACAATGATTTGATAAAAATGATATATGCTATTTTTTTTTTTTTTTTTTTTTTTTTTTTTTTTTTTTTTTAATTTCCAATTGTATGTAATGTAAAATAAGTTCAATGTATACCTCAAATTCTCTAAAGACCCGATGAACCAATTCTGGCTATTCAACTTTTTAATAAAAACAAAATCATCATTTAAAAAAAAAATACTACGTAGCTCACAAACCGTTATTCGTTATACGAAACGAATCATACCATCACAGCCAGAATTAAATCATCTTGATACAGAGAAGCACTTCTCTATTTACTTTCGACAAACTATTTTTTGACTTTTTTTTTATGCTGAAATTTACGTCTGAAATAATAACATATTATTTGTTATTTTATAATCATATAATGTGATTTGTGAAATCACACATATTTTCTAACATGCAAATCACATGTGATTTTTCAGACACAAATTTTAACACTAAAACAAAACTCGAAAAAAAAGGTCCGTCAAAATTATATCGAAGTGCCCGTCAACTGAAAGATAAAAGAATTCTCGTCATGATGGTATATTTTTTGTCACTTAACGATTTACTGTCTGCAAGATATTTTATTTTCAACAAAAATGTGGAAAATAGTGTTTTTTTTTAATGAAAAAAATGAGTGACAATGATTCGTTTATTGAACTCAACTCAGATAATAAAGTTTAACGAATATAATATCTGTTAAAAACAATGGATAATAAGCAATATCAACCACAACTCAGTGAACTCACCCAGCCAACCACCCTTTGGTGAAATCTTTTATTAATCAAAGATACAAGAAGATAAGTCCACAACTGTGTTCTTACCAAACAAATACAAAGCAAATCAGATCGTCCCCTTCAGAAGGGTCTAATCTATCACACTACAAGAACTGATTACACAAGACCTCACTACAATCACTCTTAAACTAGTACTAGAAGACCAGTGATCAAGATGATCAAAACCCAGAAAAATACCAAACACCAACTATGAGAGAAACTGTGTGTAAAACCAGAAGTGAAGAATGAGTTATCTCAAACCCTAGATCCGTAGCTTAGCTTATATAGTCCATATTTACACTCAGCACCCTGCACAATAGAAACATACCAAAGACAGATAAAAGTTATAAGTTAATATAAAACTTTTCACAACTAGTTCCTCTAGTTATAACAAGTATGAGTTTGCCAGTCAACATAAGTCAACTGACTTATTCCAACACCCCTCCTCAAACTCATACACCAAACAGATCCACCAGTCTCAACTTAGAGCAAAACAACTTATGTTGAGAAATACTCAACCCTTTAGTAAACACATCTGCAACCTGGCTTGCAGAATCAATTTTCACAGTTTTAATAACACCAGAAGCTACCTTTTCCCTTACAAGATGTACATCTATTTCAAAATGCTTAGTCTTTTCATGAAAGACTGGATTAGCTGCAATTTGAATAGCAGATATACTATCACAATATAAAGGAACAGGTAACAACCCACCAATATTCAAATCCTTTAACAAATTCACAATCCAAATGACCTCACAAGTAGTAGAAGCCATACATCTATACTCAGCCTCAGCTGAAGATCTAGATATAGTAGCTTGTTTATTACTTTTCCAAGAAACAAGATTTCCACCAAGGAAAACACAAAATCCTGAAACAGACTTTCTAGTAACCAAACACTTAGCCCAATCTGCATCTGAGAAAGCATGCAAACTAAGCAAACCACTATTACTAAACTGAATACCACATCCTGGAGCATTTTTAAGATATCTAAGCACTCTTAAAGCAGCAGCAAAATGTGACTGTAATGGAGAATGCATGTGCTGACTTAAGCAATGCACAGCATATGAAATATCAGGCCTAGTTACAGACAAGTAAATAAGTTTGCCAACAAGTTTTTGATATTCAGTCAAACTAGTTAATTTTTTATCTTTCTCAGTTTCAATATGATTAAGAACAATATTTTGTTGCATAGGTGTAGAAGCAGGCTTACAAGCCAGCAAACCATATTCACACAACAACTCAAGACAGTATTTCCTTTGTGACAAACACAAACCCTTTTTGTTGTCCAACACCTCAATTCCGAAGAAATACTTTAAAGTTCCCAAATCTTTGATTTGAAATTTAGAAGACAAAAACTGTTTGAACTTAACAACTTCATCATTATTATTCCCTGTGATAACAATGTCATCAACATATACTAATAAAACCAAGGAAACTCCATTATCATCTTTAATGAACAATGAATAATCATTCATACTTTGTTTAAAACCATTCTCTTTTAAAGAAAAAACCAATTTTTCATTCCATTGTCTTGGAGCTTGTTTAAGTCCATAAAGAGACTTGACAAACTTGCAGACTCTGGTTTCATCTTTATCATAATAACCAGGTGGCAAATCCATGTAAACATCCTCATTAAGATCACCATACAAGAAAGCATTATTAACATCTAACTGATATAAAGCCCAACCATAATGCACAGCAATGCTAATAACACATCTAACAGTGACCATTTTAACTACAGGACTGAAAGTCTCCTCATAGTCAATTCCTTCTTTTTGATTATAGCCTTTAGCTACAAGTCTAGCCTTATACCTATCAACTTCACCTGAAGATTTATATTTTATTTTATAGACCCATTTAGCACCAATAGTTCTTCTACCAGGAGGCAACTCAACAAGCACATAAGTATGGTTCCTATGTAATGCCTCCATTTCATTATCCATAGCCTCAATCCAACACTTTTCTTGAGAGGCTTCATTATAAGACTTAGGTTCAGTGGATTTATTAAGAGTGGTAGAGAAACATAAATTCTCAGCAGAAAGCTTAGCATAACAGACAAATTTTTCAATACCATACTTAAGACAACTATTAACCACAAAGTCATTAAACCTAGAAGGCAAGTTACTAGTTCTAGAAGACCTCCTCAGAACAGATTGAGGAGTACTCCCTGTGTTAGTATTTTCTTGACAATTAAACCTTAAATGTCTAGAACCTGACCCATGAACTGGAATAGTATACTGTGTGCCCTCAGATTGGACATTTTCATCTACTTGGGTTGCCATGGTTACATCCTCATCATCATCAAGTGAATTGCCAATGTTTGTGGATGTCATACCATTACCTTCCTCAACAGATGAGTCTCCCTTATCATCATTGGGACTTGCCTCATTGGTGTGGTCATCAGTATCATCAAAAAAACTCAACAGATTTGACTCAGACTCAGTATTACTAGAACCATACATATTTTGACTCAAAACATCTTGTTTATTACATTCAGACTTCATTTTAAAAGGAAAATTTGTTTCATAAAACTGTACATCTCTAGAAAAGAAAATATTTTTACTTTCAAGACTATAAAGTTTATAAGCCTTTTTTGTACTAGAAAAACCAATAAAAACACATTTTTCAGACCTTGAAAAAAATTTATCATTATTATTTAAGACAGTTGCATAACACAGACAACCAAAACACCTGAGGTGAGAGAGACTAGGTTCTATACCATATACTAACAGAAAGGGAGAAGATCCAGACAAGACTGAGGAGGGCAACCTATTGATCAAATACACAGCAGTTATAATACATTCAGACAACATATTCAGAGGAATTCCCCCTGAAACATAAGACTTCTAGCAACATTAAGCAGATTTCTATGTTTCCTCTCAGCTATACCATTTTGCTGAGGTGTGTGAGCACATGAAGTTTGATGAATAATACCTTTAGAAGCAAAAAAGAGTGCTAACTTACTATTCACAAATTCTATTCCATTATCAGATCTGAAAACTTTAATTCTTTTATTGAATTGTGTAAAAATGAGTTCAACAAAATTTTGAATGTAAAAACCAACTTCATCTTTAGTTTTAATCATGTATGCCCACACAGCTCTGCTATAATCATCCACCACAGTTAAGAAATACTTATATCCTTCCTTACTAACAACTTTATAAGGTCCCCATAAATCAAGATGAACCAAATCACCAACAGTTTTAGACTTGTGTTCAGACAAAGGGAAAGGTTCTCTAGTTTGTTTAGACTTGTGACATATATCACAAGGAGAAATATGATTATCATTTTTAAGACCAATATTTTTACTTAAGACAGTTAAAACATTATCAGATGGATGACCAAGCCTATTATGCCATAACTGTTTAGAAACATGACATACAAACACACTATTAGACAGAGCACTAAGCTTACCACATTGATCAACATCCAACAAGTAAAGACCACCAGATTCATTACCAGTCCCCACAGTTTTGACCAGATTCAAATCCTGAATATAGCATTTATGTTCATCAAAACCACAAAGAGTTTACTATCCTTTATCAAATTATGAACAGAAAGCAAACTAACACAATATTCAGGAACAACAAGAACATCAAATAACACAACATTATTAGTTAATCTAAGATTACCAACAGCAGTAATCTTAGCTAAAGTTCCATTAGGATGTCCAACAGTTAAGTTTAAACCAGAGATATCAATCACATTAAACATATTATTAGTAGAAACAGTTAAGTGTTGATTAGCTCCAGAGTCAATAATCCATCCCATAGAAACATTGTACTTATAAGAAGAAGTTTGAGCACAGAAAAACCTTTTGCAATGAAGATTAAAATAAACATTAGCATTAAAGAACTGAGTCCTCATACCTGCCATATTGGCATTAGCACTTCCAGAAGGTTTATCATTGATAAGAGAGAGAATTTTCAACATTTGATCCTTGGTAAAAGCATTATCAAAAGAATTAGAACCATTAGAAGTAGACACATTTTTAGGTGCCTCAGCATTACCATTAAAACTTTTACCAGGAACAGATTGTCTAGTCAGATTAGGATTCCTTTTAAAACCAGGGGGTAACCAATAATTTCAAAACATCTATCCACAGTATGACCAAGTAATCCACAATGAGTACATAGAAGATTAGGATTAGGACCTCTACTGTTATTATTGTTATTATTATTCCTTTTAAAACCATTAGTTTTGAAATTGTTAGATTTAGCAACAAAAGCAGCAGGTTGCACTTTGCTACCATTCTTAGAATCAGAGCTATGGTGAAGCCCCCTATGAGATTCTTCCCTAGAAACAACATTAAAAGCCTCTTTAACATCAGGTAAGGGATCTCTAGACAGAATGTTACTCCTAATTGGTTGATAAACATCATTTAAACCCATTAAGAATTGCATAAGTCTAATTAACTGATTATGTTTTAAAACCCCTTCATCAGCAGCACAAGTACAAGTAGGCAATAATGTCAAAGTATCAAATTCTCTCCAATAAGAGTTCAACTTATGATAGTAATTAGGAACAGACAATTCACCTTGTTTAAACTCATTAATTTTATGAACCACATTAAAGATAACAGACCCATCCAATTTATCATAAGTTTCCTCTAATTCAGTCCAAACTTCATAAGCAATTTCAGAGTAAATTTGACCTAAGTACAATTCAGGAGATAAAGAACCAAGAATCCAGCCTAAAACAATGGTATTACATCTTTCCCATTGCTGGGATAAGATAGGACTAGTAACAGGTTTAACACAAGTACCATCAACAAACCCCATCTTATTCTTGCCTATAAGAGCAATTTTCATAGCAGTAGACCACATTTTGTAATTATCAGTACCAGTCAATTTAAAATGCACAATAGACACATTAGAACTATCACTGGAATGCAGGTAAAGAGGATTACCAGCATCCAGAGAACTAATCAAAACCTCAGCCATAAGAGAAGCAACAAAACAAATAGATAACAGATACCAGAGAAATAACAAGAAATACCAGACAAATACCAACTAACTAACAATAACCAAGAACCAATTAAACAACTAAAAAACACAAAGAAACTCACACCCAATTCTACTGTAGTGCCCAGTTTAAGACCTGTCTGTGGGAAGAGCAAGTTTCCGTACCTCTCAAGGAGGCAGGTCAAGAAGTTACCCACAACGTTTGCGATGTTAGAACTAAAACACTCAGAGAATTAAGAGAAGAGAAGAACCTTACAGTGCTATGAGATATGCAGCGGAAGAAACAGATCACCAACACTCTTGATTCACTTAGTCAAGAGTGTTAATAACCAAGAAAGAGCCCCAATAACACCACAGCTCTCCAAAAGATCCAAGATCTCCAAGATCCCCAAATCAACCAAATTAGGGTTTATAAAAACCTTAATCCAATTGATCCAAGAACCACACAATACACGATCAAACCACCACGGCCGTTGAGATAACCGCCACAAACGAACTATAGAACCACCGGAACAAGAAACCCCCAAAATAATACAAACCCTAAATCGTAACAACCACCAAGAACCACCGGAGATCACAGCCGTCACTCTGATACCATGTTAAAAACAATGGATCATAATCAATATCAACCACAACTCAGTGAAGTCACCCAGCCAACCACCCCTTGGTGAAATCTTTTATTAATCAAAGATACAAGAAGATAACTCCACAACTGTGTTCTTACCAAACAAATACAAAGCAAATCAGATCGTCCCCTTCAGAAGGGTCTAATCTATCACACTACAAGAACTGATTACACAAGACCTCACTACAATCACTCTTAAACTAATACTAGAAGACCAGTGATCAAGATGATCAAAACCCAGAAGAATACCAAACACCAACTATGAGATAAACTGTGTGTAAAACCAGAAGTGAAGAATGAGTTATCTCAAACCCTAGATCCGCAGCTTAGCTTATATAGTCCATATTTACACTCAGCACCCTGCACAATAGAAACATACCAAAGACAGATAAAAGTTATAAGTTAATATAAAACTTTTCACAACTAGTCCCTCTAGTTATAACGAGTATGAGTTTGCCAGTCAACATAAGTCAACTGACTTATTCCAACAATATCACTTGTATGATCGTAAAAATATATGAGCGTGTTTAGGATTGCTTAACTATTTAACTATTGGGCTCTTTTTAACGTAGATAAACTGTGGTGTTTGGAAAAAATAAAATGAATAAATTATATGCTTATGCTTATCTACTTATAACAAGTCAATATATGCAGTTCTTTAATACGCATGTTAGGAATATGTTTATTTCAAATTGCTAATTTGGGATTACGATATAATAACCTTTAAACATATAAAAATAGGCTTCCTCATGGAGTTTTTTACCAACTCATTGTCTTTGAAAAACTTATTTACCAATGTGTGGATTGTTTAAAAATATTGACTCTTATATAGTATTTTCATTTTGTATTTCATTTTACTTTTATTTATTCCATTTCTTTTAAATGAATCTCGTATTAATAGAACAATGGGTGAAAGTGAATTATGAATTTCCTTAATGTAAACTAGTTATAAGTCCTGTGCACGCACAGGATTTACATTTTTTTTTTGTAAATTTTAGTTTAATATATGAAAATATAAGAATTTACCCGTGAAAATTGTGATATAAGTATAACTAATACTTGTTTAGGAGTTTTTTTTTTTTTTTTTTTTTTTATGTATTAATATCTATTACAGTAATATTTTGTAAAAATATTTGTTTGTTGAAAGATTTAACTTTGTTTAACTGACATAGATGTTGAGGTTGATGTTTTTGTTTATATTATGTTGTACAAAATGTGCAAGTTAGTTGCACATAATCAACATCGTTACATCGATGAAGTTAAAATATGTTCCGTAAAGTTTTTTTTTTAAATGTTTTTTTGGATATCCATATATAAATTTTAAATAAAAATTTAATGAATCGTTGTAATAAGTACAATAGTGTATATTTATTTCATATTACAGTAATTCGTGCTTATATTTGATATTTATATTCCCGTTAATAATAGTTTAGCCGTATTTAATATTTAAGCCCGTGTACTTATAAATTAAACTTTTAAAATAAAATAACATGAGTATTTATTTATGGTATATAGCAATAAATATTTAATTGATGAAAGTATAAAACTAATATTAGTTTTAAAAATATTTAACGTATATTTACAAAATTTTGTAATTTTAATAGATGAAAGTCTGAAACTAATACTAATACTCGTGTCATTTTAAACAAGGTTCATATTATAAAGTATAAGGTGTATAAAGTGTAAGGGGTTATTATTATTATTTTTTTTCTAAAGTTATTAAAAAATATGAAAACTTGTAATTTTACACTTAACTTCATATATTTTAAGTAAAATTCAACCACTAAAGTTTTATTAATTACTTCATCTTTTTTTAAGTTTTTGTTTTCACAAATTTGACTCAAATATTTTTATGTCTTTTTTTCTCAACAAAATTTCTCCACCAAATTTATTAAAGGGAAATTGGCAAAAAAAGGCATCATACTTGCCACTTTTTGTCATTGTATGTAGTTTTTTTTTTATTTTATTTTATTATTTTTTTTTGTAGCACTAACATTTTAAATCCGTGTCATTGTGTGTACCGGTGACCTGGTTGACCTGTTGCAGCAGGTTGAGTTAACAATCGTTTGTTTTATTATTGCATCGTTAGTCCTTTATACTAACGACAGTTTATAAATAAATAAATGGAGCCTGTTAACTTAACGATCGTTAAATTAACAGGCGTCATTTAGTTATTTTTAAACGGTCGTTAGTATAAAGGACTAACGCTGCAATAATAAAACAAACGATCGTTAACTCAACCTGCTCCACAGGTCAAACAGGTCACCGGTACACACAATGACACGGATTTGAAAAGTTAGTGCTACAATAAAAAAAAAAGTACGCTATATACAATGACAAAAAGTGGCAAGTATGATGCCTTTTTTTGCTGATTTCCCTTTATTAAACTATAAAGTTTAACCAAAATTAATTCAATTTTGACTTTTTATTAACCAATCACGTCGTTTGATTTTGCCTACGTGGCAAAATCGAGCTCTCATATTTGTTTAATTGTTTTTTCAATGAGAAGTGTTTTGCAAAATCACTCCGAAATGATGTAATTCTTTTATTATATAAAAGATATATAATCGTCCATCGTGTTTCATTAATATTATTTTTTATTTTTAATTCTCGTATATCATTAAAAGTTGTTCGAACAAAACTAGTTTAATATATTACCTAATTATTAAGTTAATATTTATTGTATAATAAAAAGAATTTGAAAATATAATAATTGCACTACTAAAGAACTGAGAAATTCGTGCCAAAGTCATTATTTCATATCATACCTGCAACGGCACTTAGAGCACTAGGTGTAGTTGACAAGCTCAAGCTCCTCATTCGGGCCCCACGTGTGGTACGTCACCCAATACCTCTTCACAACTAACCTCCTCCTCACCAAACAACAAACCTGAACTTTTTTATTTGAGCTCCACCACTTACAACTTTATTTTTTTATTCATTTTTCAATCAAATTAAATTTATTTCATTCAAAACAAAAATAACTAAAATTAAAAATGTTAGTTACTTGAAAAAAGAAAAAAAAAAAACTGTAAATATTGATAAGAAAACCACAAGGACCAAAACTGCAAATAAACAAAACCACAAGGACGAGTTTAGAAAGGAAGCTAAAACACACACTAACAGTCTTCTTCTTCACCTATATATACATGAAAATTAAAAACACACACTAACAGGAAAATCAAGTTTAGAAAACAAATACAAGTTTAGAAAGGAGGCTAAAATAAAAGTTTAGAAAACAAAGGTACACAATATCACTTTTTGTCAGGTTTTCTTCCCCGCCGTGGCCACGAGGAACTCACCAACAACGAACAACGGTGAATGGGTCTCGGTGTGGTGAAGAGGAACGGCTCGCCGTTGGCCTTGCCATGTCTGAACGGCAAAGGCACACGACGAGCTGCACTAGCTCTCTTATATGAATCGACCTCTCTTCTTCTAGCAAACCAATAAGTATGCATGGACAACACCGTTCAAAAAATATAATAATAGATAAACACAACAACAGTTAGTGATCGATCGAACAACTAATCTTGTTGTTAAAGTAGATCATAAATGATAAATATAACATGAATTGTAAACAGAAGGGTAAACATAGACATCGCGCATTAATCAACTAAATAAGCAGAACACACAAAAACATCAATTTGGATAATTAGTTTCTTAATCTTAACTAACAAACAAAAACAACTTAGAGCAAAAAGTTACGTTAATCAACTATACAATTATATAATAAAAAGATCGCTACTATGGTTCCAGAAATACAATATGTGGCAAATAGCATCAACCAAACACAAATTCTAGAAATTTAATTAACCATGAATTCTGTTTATCATCTAATAGACACTAATAAAAAAAAGAATTTTAGTTGAAGGATGTAACGATGAGCAGTTAAAGGAAGCAAGGCTGTGAATTGTTTTTAATGAAAAAACATAGATAGGTTAGTTTATTAAAATTGGAAAGTGATACTATACAATAGTCAATATTTCTTAAAACTTTTTACAGCTTAGACAAATTAATTCTTTGCGGGGCTTATCATCTTGGTATTGTTGACATGTTCAACTAAACTTCCAAAATTTTCAAAGCAATAGTACATTTATTAGTCATACCTCTAAAATCGAATGCGTTTTACATGTATACATATCTGTAAAAAGGTGTTTTGAGTTCTATTATTTACTATTATTGCCACGAAGCAGTCAATTCCATTAATTTTTATGTGTACACTAATTTTTCATATCACATAATGTTCTCAGGTGGGTTTTGGTTCTCCATCATTATGCCAATATTCCAGAAAGATACAGATCATTGAATGTGAGACATTAGCAACCCTGATCCCATTCAGTGCAGTGGGAAAATTACAAAAGCTTGAAGAGCTGGAAATATACTCTTGCCAGTCGCTAAGAGAGATATTTGAGATTGAAAGGGTCAACAAGAATGGTAGTGATAGTGCTAATGTTGGGGATGGAATTGGTGATGTACTTCCAGGAGTGACGATTCCAAGGTCAGCAAATATGACTTTGCTTCTATTGCCCAACTTAAAGATATTGTGGATTTTCGGATGTGATATTTTGGAACATGTATTTACAAGTTCCACACTTGATAGCCTCAAGCAACTTAAAGAGTTGACCATAAAAGAGTGTAATGCAATGCAAGTGATTGTGAAGGATGATGGACAGCACGCATCTAAAACTGTTCTCTTTCCCCGTCTAAAGTCTCTTACACTAACCGATTTACCAAATGTCGAAGGTTTCTTCTTGGGGATGAATGAGTTCCAATGGCCAATATTGGATGAGGTTAAGATCTATGGTTGCCCAAAAATGAAGACTTTCACATCTGGTCACTCGATTACTCCAAAGCTCCTCTACATACATACAGGCATTGGCAACCATAGTCTTGAATGTGGTCTCAACTTTCCATTGTCCAATGCATCACATGAGGTATGTTTATTACCATAATTGCATCAACAAATCAACTAATCTCTGTTTCCTTTATTATTTGGCAATTAATTTTGTTTCTGGTCGTGTGTCTACCTGATGAGGAATTATGTTTGTGTTTCTTCATTAGGAAATTAAATTCCCTTGGTCTTTTTCAAATCTAGTTGAAGTTAATGGAGAATTGCATACAAACTTGTTGAAGAGCGGCATTATTTTTCCATGCAACGAATTGATAAATCTGCAGAATCTAGAAAAGCTTCATATCAGGAGCACATATAGGCAGTCATCTTTCGTGTATTCGCAGTCATCTATCGAGGAAGTAAAGGAGATATTTGAAGTAGAAGATTTGGTAAATGATGATGTGAATGAAAAGCAATCTGTTGTGGTATTTCCAAAGCTAAAAGAAGTGATTCTGGAAGGGCTTAATGGTATGAGGTATATATGGAAGAGCAGTAGGTGGATAACATTGAACTTTCCAAACCTTACAAAAGTGTTAATTGATAGATGTGCGCTTCTTGGACATGTTTTCACATGTGACATGATTCGCAGTCTATCACAGCTACAAGAGCTTGAAATTAGTAGGTGCCATAATATGGAGGTAATTGTCAAGAAAGCAGAAGATCCTGACGCTACAGCATCTGATGTTGTTGTGTTTCATTCTCTGAAATCCATAAAACTTCGTGGCCTTCCAAATCTCAAGGGATTTTGCTTGGGGATGGAGGATTTTCTATGGCCATCATTAGATACTTTGGAAATTAAAGACTGTCCACAGATAACGGTTTTCACGTGTGGACAATCGACTACTCCACAGCTAAAGGTAATAGACACATCTTTTGGATTGTGTTACGCAACAGAAGACCCAACCTCCTTTATAAAGGGAAAACAACAAGAGGTACGCGATCTCTGTCAGATATTTACATGTTTATCATATTCAGGGGTTTGAATCACTCTATTAATTAATACTTCTATTCTTCTACAGGGATTGCATTATTTTGGTATGAAATTTGACATCAAGAAATTTGGCATGTAGTTTTCATTTGTTCTGTTTTTAATAAGCCGAAACTTGTTCACTATCAATCAACTAATATAAATAGGATTTAATGAGGTGTCTTCAATTGGGCCATCAATGAACCAATTTATATTTATCTTTTTTATTTTACTGCTACATGTCTCTAATTTTTAGTTTAATACAATTTTTGGTTGGTTTTCAACTAAAGTTTGCATAAAATGGGTTTTGTGAAGAAATATGCATATCAAGTATTTGATGAAAGGAATAACTGAAAATCTTTTTTTATTTTGATAATTTATTTTGTTGATTTTGTTGTTGAAGTTCTTAATAAATCAGTTGTAATTGTTAAATTTCCTATTACGTGTTTGTTTTTTTTGCTTCTTTTGAGGGTCTTGAGTGAGGATAGGAGTTTTTGAAGATGGTAAGTGTTTGTATTGGTCATAATCATGATTTGGACTTTGTTAATTCAGTACACATGTGAAAAAAGAATGACAAGAAACATGGGACTGATTGAAAAAATGATTTCGCAAGGTCCTTGGTTAGGTTCATGAAAATAGGAGTGGGGCTTTTTAAATTTTAACAAATAAATATTTCTTACTTCACATTTATCACTGGCAGCAAGGTTAGTGCGATGGAATTACTTTTCTCTGTTTTTGAAGATAGAATTGATATTAACTCCATTTTATTCCCCGATATAAGGTGTGCCCTTTTTTGGTGGAGGTTGTGAACATATTTCGGATCCAGTTTATCAATCCGACATTTAATCTGATGAAAGGTATATTGAAGCTAATGTGAGTATGACTTTCATGTCAGCGTAATTTAGTTTCGGATTTGGGTTAGGCGTTTGTATATTATTGTTTTACAAATACTATTCATTATTGTAGGGGTCAATCTAACAGAGGTACTTAAATTTATCAATAGAACAAAGAAATGTAAATTGTGTTTTAGAAATTGACTTGGGAAAAAGAAATACTCGGGAGCATAAAAATACATTTGTTTTTCAAACTAAACTTGGTATATAAAGCAAACAAGCGGGTTTGCCCGCGCGTTGCTGCGGAGCGGCCGTGTTAGTGTTTATTACAATTATGTTAACGTTTGTTTTGAGTAATCAATTATGTTGTTTTTTCATCGTAGCTTCCAAAAGAATGTTAAAAGGAACATGGAAACTTTTCTGTTTTTCATACCCCAAAAAATCTAATTATTGTATGGTCACATGCTAAACATAAGTATTACCATAAATTTACACATATGCTAAATGAAGATCACCAATCATCACAACTGTATGAACATTGTAAACCGAAAATTTGTAATAGGATACTAATTTTTCGTCCAAAGTATGTCAAAAATTAGAACATCACATTAAATAAATATTACAGATCCTTGGACCAATAAGAGTAGGCAAAGCTGTAGCACTTTCCAAACTCTCGGTCGTCAGACTTGTGTAGACCCGTTAGATTCCGACCGAAAGGATTTTGAGCTGCTGTACATGCATTTAAATAAAAATATAAGAAACGGGTGTGATTCAGAGGGTTTTAATAAGCAACCCCAACTCTTTTTCCAGCCAAGTTATCACTCGAAATTGTTTGCAGGTAGATTTAGGTGGGTTGCAAATGTTTTCAAATGGGTTCCGGTGAAAAACATGTCATTTGTGTTGGGTTGGGATGACCCGGAAAACTTTTAGTTCTAAAAATTTATAATTTTTTCGTGACATTTAGACAATGGATACTAATCATGAAATATAATGTTCATGCTTGGATTTACCAGAAAACCATGTGCATATTTGAGACAGTGAATATTACTCCAATTATACAAAGCCTACTTGACCATGTATGGGAAGTTAACAAACTTTTAAAGATGTTTAACCCTAAGTAAATGCAACAATAAAAAACGAATGTATTAATGAGGAAGTTTAAATGAACAATGATATAAATAAGTAAATAACATTAACTTCGCATGCATTCTTAAAATAGCATTTCAGGTATGGTTCGCTTGATTATATATTGCATATTCAACCTCAAGTACTACATTACTTTTAACGTACCTGATCATCTCCATCATGTCCAAACAATAGGAAGACGCTTCCTTCACACTTTTGGATGGTTTATGTAACAGGGTGTTTTGTTGCTGTTAGGGGGTGTTTCGATGGTTGCTGTAACGGGGTGTTTTGTTGATGTCAGGGGGTGTTTGGATGGCTACTAAAGGGGGATTTGTTGCTGTAAGGGGGGTGTCTGCATGGCTACTGTAAGGGGGTGTTTGGATGACTGTTGTAAGGGGGTGTTTAGATGGCTATTGTAAGGGGGGATTTGGTTGTTGTTATCAGGCTGCATAAAAATTGACACATGTGTTCAAAGCTTGCAAAATGCATAGCAAATGTAGACAAAAAAATAATAAAAAATAATAATAAATGAATAAAAATAAAAATAAAACATCAGCTTCTCAAAAAATAGGGCTTTCCTCAAGTCATCCGCTCGTTTTTCAACTTCAGATACAACCATGAAATGAGCAGCCTCTTGACGTTTAACATTTCCTTTGCAGCCCTCAAATCTCGTACTTTTTGAAATTGAGGCAAACCTGTTTATTATTATAAAAGAGCAGAGGGCATGTAAGGCAGTGACTAATATTCAAACATTTATACATTGATGTGTCAAGTCAAGCATGTTAGCTTTAGATACTATGAAGTTAGTAGATCAATGTAACCAAAACCACGAAGAACAGTATACCATAGTTACATAACTTGCACCCAAACTTATCATGAAGCCAACAATTCTTGTACAAATGAATGTTTAAATATAATTATAGATTGAATATTATGACACCATTGATCTAGGTTCTTATATAAAATGATCTAGTGGTTGTAAGCATTAGAATTAACTTTGGACGACTTTCAACCAATTTGACCCAATCCTGTTTGACCCTGTTAAGATATGACACAACCCAAAACAGCCCATTTATAGATACATTAGTTGAAATTGCCACCTCTACTTTAAACATAACATATAGCTTACAACACAAAGTTTTCAGTGTAGACTCGTTCCACCCTAGCAAATTTTAAGTCTATGTGCAAGCATTCTACATATTGTGCATAAAGAGTTGTTGGTGCATGTCACATTTCATTGTGTCCAATATATGCATTACTTGGGAATTAGATGAATTCACTAACCACACTATTGACCTCATGGAGCCGACCATCATTTGTTCTGTTCTGATCATCAGAAGACTGCATAATCTGCTCACGCTCCCGCCTGCGCCGCACCATGATACATATCATCCTAAAGTAGGTAACTTTTTTGCCTTAGGGTGTCTGTAGTTGCGCCATTATTTGATTCTCCATCAATACCTGTAGCAGTGGTAGTTCAGAAATGTTTACTATAACGGAAATCCCCTACTATATCGTGCCCACAACAAACTTTGTAAAAAGAAATTGATGTACTTACTTTGAGGAGCTGAACGGCTGCAATTATTCTTTGCACTTTGGGAGCCCGTAACCCTTTCTGAGTTTCTATTAATATCTGTAACAACATGTGCAGGAGACTTAAATAGCCCTAAACATTTTTTTTTTTACCTTATACGAATAAAACTTTTAAGTCTGACTGATAACTTTATTGAAGATACATACACGTGTTATGAAGTCAGTCAATTTTTCATTCCTGGCATGCGACAACACCGCCACTTGCAGAAGCAATAGATTGCAGACAACCCGCATCTGCAATTATCAGTGTTTCCTGTGAGAAAGCAATCAGGAAAGTCGGCGTTAGATATGTAGAAAGGCAAATAGAAACAGCGAATAATGTAATACAAAACAGGAAGTGTTCCTAAATAACAAAACATAACAAAAAAAACATAAAAATAGGCAATCCAAATACCCAGCCAACCTGTTTACCCCAGCTAACCCATTTGCCACTTGTCATGAACCCAATTAGTCAAATATGTATAAGTAGTACCCAATAAGTAATCTGAACTATGTTGTGGTGAGGTCGCTACCAATTATGGATATCTTACACGGTATCATTAGCAGCCGCTGTCAATTATATTGTATTGAGCTTGCTGAAATTGCATAATGTATTATGCCAATAAGAAGTGCCAAACACCCCAATAAGTAATTCCGACATTAGTAGATGAATTCCACCTCCCAGAAATCAAATTTACTGATCAAATGTGTCACCACACCTGAAAAATACCAACGTCAATAAAAAAATCAAAATCAAATTTACAACAGGTTTTTTTATTGTCATTTAGTAAGCTGTTTGGTTAATGTGTAGAATATTAACTTAATCATAAGCATTTATCGTGTAGACACTAACCCTTGCATAGAGGCTGTGTGGATGAGTGGTTGCACCCTTTACATGATCTTCATTTCCAATGCAAGCAAGTTATATGTGTCACCATTTAAACCATCCTCAGAATTACATGACCTTGACCTTGCTTATGTGGTTTTTGGCTTAAGTTTCATAACCTCATTATTTGGTGCTTATTTTGAAACTTATTAACTTATACTAAAAAAAAAAAAAAAAAAAAAAAAAAAACCACTTATGAAACATAAGCCGAAAACCACATAAGGCCGTTATATAAACCGAAACAAACAGCCCATTAACTCTTAGAACTACCGATTGACCTACATCGAGTTCCAAATTAATCAAACAATTGAAGTATAGCAATATTTGAAAACTTACTTATTTCTTGGGCCATTATAGACATTATCAGCCTCATGAATAAAAATAAAACAACAGTAGAATAGGTCTTTACCTTTAAACCGTTTTGCAGCAGCAAACCATGTCCTTGATCATTTGGTAAAATTTTGATTCAAACATTTTTCCAATTAATATCACATAAGTATAGCAAATTTGGGTGTACCGCCTTTCTTGACCCCATTGGAATCCTTGCTACACCGCCACCGCCTCTTCTTCCCATCTCATATAAGAAACGTGCCGCCACCGCCTCTTCTTCCCACTGGAACTGATTTGATGTATGCTATTACGTTGTAATTACGGGAAAATGGTGGTGAATAGTGTTTGCCCAACCACAAACCAACCAATAAGGTTTTGCCACACTATGCATTTACCTAGGAGTGTGTGTGTATAGGCGCATTTCTCCATAATAATAGACCAATAGGAGGCCGGATTAAAAATTAATGAGCGTTAATGACCCAGTTACATTTTGGGAAATAGTATAATTTATATTTATAATTATAACAAGCGGGATAGCCCGCGCAATGCTGCGGGGAATATTCATTTATGAATAAAAAAACTGTGTGTTATTATTGAGACCGTTTGTAATATCCGTTAATGTATTTATTTATTATTTTTTAAATGTGTAAATATAAATTCTTTTCGGAAGGGAAAAAAAGAAATTTGTATCATATGTGGGTTTTTGTAAGCGGGTTTCTAAGACATTATTTTTTTATATGTATTTGTTTCGGTCAATATATTTTGAGGATAATATTTAGATACTTTAGGTTTTTATGATATTTTGTAATAAACGGGTTGCGTATAGCCGTGGGGAATGTGTGTGTGTTTTTTTTCTGTAAGTTAAAGTAATATTTGTATATATTTTTTAAAATTTTTTATTTTCTTTTTTGTTAATGTATATAGGTATATTTATTATTTATTTATTTTTTATTTTTTTGCAAACAAAATTTCTTTTTAATAGATTGTGTTTTGGGCTTTATTATGTTTAAAAATTGTTTTGGTTTTCTGTGGGCTTAGTGTTCTGGTGATATGTCCAATTAGTCAACCGTTTATATGTTACTTCAATTTGGGGGGAAATGAATTTCGTAAAATTAGGGTTAGTATCTCCAACTTTTGAAAATTAGTTGTGATTCATACTCGATGGCTCCTAAATATCCAAAATTGTTACAGATTGGACAGCAAATTGGTGATAGGCGAGTTGAGAGGGTTTTGGAGAGTATTTTTGTTCATGAGAAGCATGCTTACAGATGCGATGAGAAGGATTATAACGAAAGAATTGAAGAGGTGAAGAGCCGTATTGAGCATAGGCATGAAGTTATTCGTGAGCTGAAAAAATTTGGGGTTCATCCTATGCTAGAAGAATATGTGGAGGAGTTAAAGGCTACTGAACGTTTTGATCTAAACGAAATTGGTTGGCTGATTCAGAGGAGCTTCACTGCTGGTTTACGTGTTGGTGAGAACTCTAAAATCATTAAGAAACTTAGGAAGTTCAATTAATGTTGTATCTGGCTGTAGTTTGGTATGATGTGTTTAAATCTAGTAACTTTTGTATCTTGTGGTTGGTACTAAAAATAGTATATCTGCAGTTATGTGTGTTACAATTATGCAGGTATCTTATGGTATATCTTTTGAATGTATGAAATACCAGTGTAACTGGAATTTGTTGGAAGTTTATGTTAATAGAAATAAAAGTATGATTTCGTATCTCTTTGGTGGAAGTATGTTTTGGTTGTGTGAGAAGTATATAGTTGATGTATCCTGTACATTTTCAGTATATTAGATTTTGTGGGTTCTTAGAATTTGGTGTAGTTTAATGGTTGTATAACTAAGGTTATCAATTGGTATGTTTTGTTTTTCGGTTTACAATATTTGTATGTTAATGTCAGAGTTTAAATCAAGTAATCTAAAATGAATTAACTTGAAATCTTGAATAGCCTAGATAATTTAAATATTTGTATGGTAATAAGTTAATATTTTTTTAGCTCATAATTAAATCAATTTATTTGAAATAAGATAAGTTAGTAATACAGAGATAAGTTAGTAATAGAAAGTTGTTGGCTCAAATAGTTATAGAGGTTAGGTAAGGAAGGCATTATTTATTTGTATATGTGTAACTTAAATTTTGGCAATTACAATAAGTAAGAGAAACTGTAAAAATTTTGAATGGCACAGTGTAATTGGTCACTATTAATTTGTGGCTGGGAGAGTGGTCATAACTGAAATAGTCAATAATTTTACAAAGTGTAGGTATAGATTCTTGGTTTGTGGTTAGGAAGGATTCTTGTTCCTGTGTGAATAGCATTTTTCTGACAGTCTTGGTTTCTATGCATTGCTGTGAGAGAGTTTTTTTTTTTTTTTTTTTTTTTTTTTTTTTTTTTTTTTTTATCAGTTATTATTGGAAACAGGAGCTAATTAGTAACTGTTTAATTCTAGTTAGTGTAACTGGTATTAGTTGTCTATTATGGGTATATAAGAGTGAGTATGTGGTATCATTTTTACTTATCTAAGCTAACTTGTGTTTAAAAATTGCTTTCCAAAAAAAATGGTTTCCATTCCAAATTTCGAAGAACTAAAAGAACTTTGTGGATCGGATGAAATAAAAGATTGTTTCAAGTTTTTGTTTATCCAAGAAGAAAGTGAGATTGAGGGTTTGATCAGGAAAGTAACTGAATGGCGTGATGGTTTGCCGGGTAAGATTGCAAAGTTTGCTGAGCTTATTGAAGAGGGACAAATTTTTAGTGACTTTGATGTGCTGGCGTGTGATGGAATGCAGTGTTTGGTTGAAGCGCAGGCAAAGAATGGAGAGATTTTGCAATCTTTATTAACTTTTTTGGATCTGCTTCGTGAGGCTAGGGCTGAGAAACAGCGTCATGTTATGGTTATGGATGTGCATGGTTAGAGTAACATGTTATCATGGTCAACTTCGTGTCTGTTATTGTAAAATATTTAGTATCGTTGGTTTGTTTAGTTGTATGGTGTTATTTTATGTTGTGCTTTAGGATGTTGTTTTTAATGGGTCTATCCATGTTTCTGATGTATGTGTAAGATATTTGCTTTATGAATAAAAGATGTGAATTTTGGGTCTTTTAATCTTTATATATTTTGTTTATTGAATATGCTACTTAACGGTAGAAAGAGAGTAGAAGCGTTGGTTTTGTTTTGTCAAGATGCTTCTAGTTTGTATAACAAAAAGAATATAGGTAAATGCAAATATATGCTAAAAAGCTAACTTATTATAAGAAAAAGTAGTTTTACAAAAGGTGCATCTGCATATTAGGTAAGTTGCAATTCTAGTGGTTACATGACGTTTTATTTTACCCATATATTTACATTAAGTAGTGTAACAAAGTAGCGTTATTATAACGCTTACATACTTAGAATGGCAGCTACATAGATTTTCCTACCTGATTGTCAAAAGGTGGTTGCTTTTTTAACATGTACTTCACAAAACAACTGGCTTTCATTTCCGTAAGTGGTTTGTTGATCAAGCTTTCTTTTTTTTTGGTGTCGACCTGTTCTTCTGCAAAGACCGGACGCCTTGCTGATTTGTAGCTTGTGTCTGGTCCCATTCCTGCGTCTGTTTTAGATCGTGTTTGCATTCCGGTATATGGCGGTGATGTTGCTGTAGTTTATGCAATAATTAAGGGATAGTTTTCTCTTATTGACTTAACAATATTAAGAATACTAAAAAAAAAATCTGTAATTTAGATCGAATACCTGATGGATGTTCAACAATATGTGTTTCTTGTTCTGGTGTTTCTGTTATTTGAGATGGTGTAGCTGTTAATGTATATTGTATGCCAGTTGATTGTTCAAATGGTGGTTCTGCATTTAAAGTAAGTCATGAGAATAAAAAAATTGGCTGTTTCAGTTAAATTTATATACGTATATTTGACCGTATAGAAAATTTATATATAGACACACATAAGAATTTAAACAATAGTAATAGTAAAGGGACTTGTAATTTAGATAGAATACCTGATGGATGTTCAACAATCTGTGTTTCTTTTTCTGGTGTCTCTGTTATTTGAGGTACTTCCATTGGTGGTGTGTGCTGTATAGTAGCAGGGTCTTCGAATATTGTCTCTGCAGTCACAATTAATTATGAGGATTATATGTAGCTGTATGTTTCAATATGGTTTGTCTATATATATATATATATATATATATATATATATATATATATATATATATATATATATATATATATATATATATATATATATATATTTACTTGAAGATGTGCCTTCAATATGTTTGGGTGCTTCTGTGTCATAAAATATGTCGTTGAAAATTAATTCCACTGACCCTTGTTTGCACGTATTACTGAAATAGAACTGGAATGTGTGTTGCTTTCCCACTATTGTGTCAATTTTTGGTGGGAATGTGCGTGGGTCTGGATTGTCAATGGATTTGACCAGAGATGGGCAGTCAATTCCGACAATTTCATCCGCTTTTGGTGTAAAGAACGTGAACTGTGCTGTTTCAGTGTTGTCTGTTATAATTGCCTTGAAATTGTATCTGCATATAAAAAAAGTTAAATATTATTCTTTATAAATATTATGTTCTCTTGTGGTGTATAACATTACCTGTAATCTGTTTCTGACAAAAGGCCGTGTTCTTTGCAGTCGTAAACGCCGTTGGTGTTCCTTGCTTTGTTGCTGCAGGAGTTGCATGAAACATAATACCAATCACGGTTTTTGTTCACAGACACTATTGTACCTTCACAGGTAAACTGCACGTTTTGTATTTTTTTTTCAAGTAAAGCAATTTATAAATAATTTGTTAAGTAGAAATAGTTATTTATATTTGTTATTTGAAGTAGTTATTGTAGTGGGTTAAAACTGAGTTTATAGTAAGTTACCTGGTAAAGGTCTGGATTTTGTTTGATGAGTAGATTTAGAGGCATTCGGTTCTTGTACTTTTCTTGTTCTCTACTTTTGAAACGACATCTGATAACATCAAGTTGTGGTTGCTGGTTGTACAGCTCTCTGTACCTGTTAGATATTGATTTTGATATAAGTTTTTTATTATAAATATATATTTGACATAAAGTAAGCAGTAAATGTAGAATATCTTACTGTGCCTGGTATTGTTCAAGCTGTGGAATCGTAGGGTTGATATAGTAGTATGTTGCTGCTGTCGAAGAAAGTTGTAAATCTGCAGTTGAAATTTCTTATTATAGAATGTGTTATAATTTAAAGTTGCGATTAACGGGTGATTTTATAGTAATATTTATAACTGTACCTCTGTTTCGATATCTTGTGACTCGGCATGAGCTGACGGCGATTATTATCGGTTTTTCAAGTGCATCAATTTCTTCTTTCTTGAAATTTTGTGCCAGACTATCCCAGAGTGTTAATTCAATATAGTTTCGGCTGTTTAGTTTTAAAAAATAGTGTTATATATTACGGAGTAAGTGAAAAAATGTATGGCTGACACTTATTTTTGTATCATCAATGTAGGAACTTACTTGAGATTCTCTATTCCAATTCGGCGTATGATAGACTGGTTACTGTTTGGGTTGCCGATTTTCTTAGTTTCACTTGAGTAAGCATAACAGCCAATATAATCTGCAAATATAAAGGTACAATTTTATTAATTATTTAAAGGAATTTATGGTATAGAATAAAAATATTTTAAGAGAAATGTGTATTACCTGTAAGGACTGGGTATGGCTTCTTTGTTTGACCACGTGGCTCAACTACTCTGGTAGGTAGCTGATTGTAAGACAAAAAGTTGAAATAGTGATGTGGGAAACTTTCGGGGGGTATAGCATTAAGTTGTGTCAGTCTAGTAAATGATAGGGATGTGGGATTTTCGAGTGTTTGTTGCCAATTATTTGTTGTAATGCACTGAAAGTCTGAGATACGATATGCTTTACCAGGAACCAAAATGGTTTTAAAATGGTGAATATCTTCAGGTTCCATATTTGCTTGTATTGCGTCGCCCTACGTTAATTGAATAACATTACAAAATAGAAACATATATAATAGTATTTTTTTTTAAAGTTTTTTTTAACTTACCTGTCTGTCCAATAAGATTGCTCTGTAGCCTTTTTCTATTGTGCTTGGTGGATCTCGGGCTGTCCATGCACGATATACTTTTGCTTCTATAACTGCATTTGTGGTCCCTGGTTTGAGATCTTGAATATTAGTTATTGGCATCCTGAAAAAATATATAAAATAATTAGTTAGTTTCATATGATCATATACTAAATAAGATGCAAAAGAGGTTAGAAAAAAAAAGTAACAACAAACATTTATTTTTCATATAATAAGAAACCTAATAAGAAAATGCAAAGGAAGTGTTCAAAAGGCAAATAATATAAAAAAGGAAAATAAATAAATAGATAAAGGTAATCCTAAATTTTTTTTTCACATGTTATTTTCTATCTAGTATGTTCTCAAACAACCTGTGTGTGTAAAATGGTTTCTAAAAGATCTTTGTAAACTATGTTTTTGGTCTGATTGCACGCATGCCCTTCCTGTTTTTTAATAAGAAGTTTTAGACCGTAGGGGGTTGTAGATCTTGAGAGAGCTACGTAAAGTTTTCCGTGACCGATTATTGGCTCTGGAAGATAGATGCCAATTTTTTTTTAAAGACTGGCCTTGGCTCTTGTTGATCGTCATTGCGCAACACAACCTAATTGGAAATTGTTTCCTCTTGAAAATGAATGGGTAATTAGGGTCTTTGATTGTCAAAGGAATTCTTGGAATAAATATTTTCTCGCCTATTTTGCTGCCAGTGATGATCTCTGCTTCTATTAGCTTTGATAGCATTTGTGTAACTATCAATCGTGTCCCATTGCAGAGGCCACCTCCAAGATTAACATTCCTGAGTAACATAATCGGAGTTCCAATTTTAAGTGTAAGATCGTGCGGCGGTAGACCTTGAAATTTGAGTGTAATTAAGTATTCCGGAGGATACAGAAGTTCTGTTACAACACCGTCTTTTCCTACCGGAATAGCTTCATCTGAACTTAAGTATGTTTTGCTTTCGCCTTGTATCATTGATAAAACCTCTTTGTTTATTGCATCAGCAGTCTCGTTTTTAGGACAGACAATCGCTTTTTCTTGAAGAATTTGAGCTGATGGTGATTCCAGTGTTTTTTTGTCGTATATAAAATTGAAAAGCTCTTTTACCCCGTTTTCATTGTCTGGAATGAGATATTCTTCTGGAACTGTAATCCATTTGGTGTTTTGTGGGTCTTGTTCGTCATGTTCTCCAAAATTGTCGTCTCCTACATTAAGTAACCAAGAAGAAAATTTGCTTGTTTTCATTTTTTCTTCTTGGTTAAGTGGTGTCTGCAACAATCTCATATTTTGCTTCAGCTTATACACCCTGAAATGTCGCCAAAGGTAGGTGATTTATCGTTTTTAGTACAAGATTTATTTTACCAAAGAAATACTCGTGAAAGTATTTCCCGGGTCGTTCTCCTAACGAAAGTTGAATGGAATCTCGAATATCGGTTCGTGAATCGTTTCGTGAAAAGTAGTGATTTTGGATATTAAAACTACGAGTACCAAACATAAACTAAAAGGCAACAATCAAAATGATCTAAAATGATCTAAAAGAGATAAATGTGATATATGTTTGCTAAGTGAGATGAAAAGTTCATTAAGTGTGGACTAAGGTTTGATGACGAATTATATTCCTTAAACAAGACTATTTTCTCACAACGTTGGTTTATTTTGAAAACAATCCTTTAAAAAGAAAATAATTACTAGATGTGTAATTTGATTATTCTCCGGCTTTTGCCCTTCAAATAATAAAACTACAAATCTAAACAATTTGACTAATTATTAATCACAATCCCTTTTTATTAATCCACACTTAAATCACAAATCCATATCACTTAACAAACACTAATAAGCTACTTGCTACGCATACCAACCAATCTAATAAAATCAAATATTCCAACAAACATGATTATATTAATAAACTAATGATATAAAATTGAAAAAGAATAGAAAATGGAACCCGATATAACGTGACGAGAATAATAAACCACCCGATTTTATAAACTTGTCAAATTATAAAGTTTATTTCTTTAATAGTTTTAATATCACCAAGTAGTAAATAAAGTTTTTGACTTTAATTACTAATTAGCTTTATAAAAACTAGAAAAGCTATAAGCTTTATTAATAAGTAAGCTTATAAAACCCTTAAGCTCCTCGCCTTATGTAGAGAATGATGGAAAACTAAGAAAGATCAAAACTTTAACAAAAATTAGCGATAATAAACAATAATTTGAACCAATTAAGCTATGGAAGAGCTTATTGGTTAAGAAAGCTACAAACTTAAAGATGAAAACCTAATAGATCTAGGATAATAAGCTAAATATGTAACACCCCCAATTCATGATGCAGCGGAATTCAACTTGGGTGTTACTCGACGGCACAACATTCATAATAATAGAAAACGAAACAGTTATTATTATGTACTAAGCTCATGCAACCAAGACGTTAACGGGTACCAATATCAATCGGCGGTTTTGTTGCCCCGGTAAGTACTTTGCCGTCATACTTAATGTTTCAAATATAGTGCATTTGTTGAACTAATCTGCTCAAACAAATGGGATTCGTCAATCCCAATAGGCCTATTCACAATACTCGCGCTCACTAATACTAGTGATTTAATGGTTCATGATAGGGGCCTAGGATTGCCATGGTAGGTACTTAGTAATAATAAAACAATCAGGCAGCATACAGTTTCAAAGCATTGTGTTCGGTTTAAAAGTAGCATGTATTCCCCCCAAGGGTTTGTAAAACATTGAAGTAATGTAAAGTGGGGCTATGAACTCACCTTAAGTACGATAGCAAGTAATGAAGGTGATGGTTGGATCGTGTAGGTTTCTACGAGCAACCTATAATAGAATGTTGTGACTTAGGATTTGTGTAAAGAATATAACGGAGTGCCTATATATATATCTTGCATTTAGTCCATGATGTGGTATGATGTATATTGTATGTCTTTGAAAGAAAAGATTCATGAACATGTATGTTTTGTATATCGTTTACTACCGTTCGGGCTGACATATTTCAGAAGTCATGTTAGTAAGCGTTCGAGGAGCCAGGACACTTTAACTCGTAAATCCACAACTCATCTCGACGGCTTACATAATGAACTCCTCACATGAGGCTCCCTACTATTGTAGTAGTTGATAAAATATATAGATATAAGTTTTGATCCGAAAAGTTACATGTCCGATATTTGGATAAACTTAGGAAAGTTTATTAGTACATGAAGATTGTTATTAGGGGTAGTTTCATAAGTCTTGAATGACCATTTTCTCTTGGTAAAATCTCATGGTTTCCTTTTAAGTGAAGTAGATCCAAATTGTTTGTTCAATATATCGCCAATTCCATTGTTTCATGTTTACGCCTATGTAAGTTGGTATGGTCATTTCGTCATGGCCTAGCCATGACCTTTGGTCCTTGTTCCATGGTCATGAGACACAACCTTGGCTCTAGCCATGGTTGTGGTCTTGATTATAGGTCATAGACCTCTTATTCCTTTCAAAGTATAACCATAATCTAGTGACTTATATATATGTAAATAGCTGTTAAGAAACTGAGAAATATCTCACTCAGAAAGCGTTTTCAAGGCTCGAGCCTCTTTGTTCCTGAATGAAAACGTGATTCCGGACAACTTTCGTGTTTTAACTTTTTCATGAATCGGACCAGAAAGGCCTCTTTTTGCGTGTTTTAGGTTCTGTCACAGAAGCTTTTTAGGCAGTTTTGCCGGAAAGTTTTGGTAACTTCAAATCGCCATAACTTTTGACTCGTTTACTCTTTTTAGGTGGTTCAAATTGCTATGGTTTCCTTGTTAAGTCCTCTACTGTAATATGTAATAATCCAATATCAAATTTTTACCATTTTGATCAGGTCTTACCAAGAAATTCACTAGTTTGCTTGTTTTAGTAACTTATCTTAACAATCCATTATAACAACATCTTTTACACATTTTTATACATCATGGACATTCATACAAGACATAATATAGCAAGAATAACATGTAAATGATATGAACATGATAAATTAACAAGAAGCATGTTAGGTTTAGGCTTACAACTTTTGGCTTTCTAGTAAAGAAAGGAGTAACAAGTAAGGAAATGGACTTTGATAGACTTGCTTCAACCCTTTTCACTTCATGCAACCTTTCTACCCTTGGTATTCTTGAAAGATGGATGATGAAGGTTGAGGTGAATTGAGTGGATTTAAACTCAAGAGAAATCACCAAGTATATTAGGGTTTGGAAGAGTTTTGATTACTAGAAACTATGTTAGGGTTTCTATCTTGAACAATCACTTGAACCTTGCTTGAAATTAGAAGACTAAAAGCTAAATGTGAAGTGTTGTGGTGTGTGTTGATGGCTGGCCAAAGGAAGGGGGAGGGGGCTTTTATAGCTCAATGAGGAGGTTACAAAATGAGACTAGTCAATGCCTTTCATGACAAGCTTAACACATGTAAACATCTCAAGACCACATGATACAAGATCAAGCCACCCAAGGGTGTGACTCCCCTCTAATGGCGGTTCACAAGAGCTAGGGGGTGAGTTGGCTTGGCTTGGTATTATCCTAAGTTATTAGGATGAAACTTGACTCCGGGAAATGCCAGCCGTAAATGATTAGGCCTTAAAACGTAAAACCGGGTGACGTAAAATTATGAAACTTCAAAGTATTGTTAGTCATGTCCATATGTCCCATAATAAAATATAAAATGAGTGGTAGGTTCCATTTGGGTGGTAAACCCTGCTAAAAACTGGAAACACGGGTCTAAAACGCGTAATACGTAAAATGTACGAATATTGCGTAAAATTGAGAAAAGTAAAATGTTACTTTTCTAATAGGTTAAAAATGATTTAAAATGATTTATAATGTCTAGACTGGGCTCAGTCTAGTGTCGGTTGGTATTAAATGTCTTTTAGACATCAAACCGTAAGCCTAAAAATCACGAAATGACTTGTAAAATCAAGGAATGATTTTTGGTCAATGGAGGAGGGAAAAATATGTTGACTTATTATAATAAGTTGAAAACTCAAATCATCTTAGAAGCACAGTGCAGGTATAGGCTAGGGTTACGGCTGAGTAAAAACGCTTAAAACTGAAAATTCCAGTTTTTCACGGCCGAGGTTTATTCTGGTCATATTTTTCTCAGTCATGATTTATTCTCAAATAAATCATGAGTGTGTCAAATATTTTTCTGATGTGGGGTCACCTGACGGGGTCAAATTTCGTTGTGCGTAGAATTTCTGGATGACGTTTTACCCTAAAACGTGTAATTCCTTAATAACTTTCATGAAAATGATCTGACGAATGTCAAACATTTAATTTGTCATGGAAATGATTTATCGCTTGAGAATATGAAATAAAAATCAACTTTCTGGAAAATTTCGGGAAAAATGAATAGTAAAAGTGAATAGTAAAATGAATAGTAAAATTTTCCGGGAATAGTAATTAACCTGAATTTGCGAATTGTTACAGTCTCCACCCCATATGAGAGCTCCGTCCCGGAGATCAATTAGCGTTGGGAGTAGAAGCTTCGTTGGTAAAAAGATGTGGGTATTTCTTACGTATCTGGTCCTCTCGTTCCCATGTGTATTCAGGACCACGTCATGAGTTCCAACGAACTTTGACAATTGGAATACGGCTTTGCTTGAGTTGTTTGACCTCTCGGTCCATGATTTCTACGGGTTCCTCAATAAATTGAAGATCATCATTGAGTTGAATTTCGTCGAGTGGAATCACGAGTGATTCATCCGACAAACATTTCTTTAGGTTAGATACATGGAAAGTGGGGTGTACACTACTGAGTTCTGATGGAAGCTCAAGTCTGTACGCCACAGGGCCAACCCTGGCTAGGATTTTGAATGGTCCGATGTATCTTGGGTTTAGTTTTCCTCGTTTACCGAATCGTATCAAGCCTTTCCAAGGTGATACCTTTAGCATAACCCTATCTCCGACTTGGAATTCTAGAGGTCTGCGTCGTGTGTCGGCATAACTTTTCTGTCGATCTCTTGCGGCTTGTAGTCGATTTTTGATTTGTACAATTTTATCCGTTGTTTCACGGATGAGTTCTGGTCCAGTGAGTTGAACTTCTCCCACTTCAGCCCAACAAGCAGGTGAATGACACTTTCGACCATAAAGTGCTTCAAATGGAGCTGCTTGTATACATGCATGATAGCTGTTGTTGTAGGAAAATTCGACTAATGGTAAATGAGTATCCCATCCTTTTCCAAAATCTATTATACAAGCTCGAAGCATGTCTTCAAGAGTTTGGATGGTTCGTTCACTCTGACCATCGGTCTGAGGATGATACGCTGTACTCATGTCTAGATTTGTTCCAAAGGCGTCTTGGAGTGACTGCCAGAAATTGGAAGTAAATCTACCATCTCTGTCGGATATGATGGATATTGGTGCACCATGTCTTGAGACTATTTCTTTTACGTACAGTCGGGTTAGTTGTTCCATTTTGTAAGTCTCTTTGATTGGTATAAAGAGTGCGGATTTTGTGAGACGATCAACTATGACCCAGATGGAGTCATAACCGCTTGATGTCCTTGGGAGCTTGGTAATGAAGTCCATAGTAATTCTTTCCCATTTCCAAGTAGGAATCTCTGGTTGTTGCAATGGACCGGATGGTTTTTGATGTTCGGCTTTTACTTTGGAGCAGGTAAGACATTTGCTAACGTATGTTGCAATGTCGGCTTTCATGTTTGGCCACCAATAGAGTAACTTAAGATCATGATACATCTTATCAGATCCTGGATGTATGGAGTATTTAGACTTGTGTGATTCATGCATGATCAAGTCTCGTAGGCCACCATAAAGTGGTAACCAACTTCGACCTTGGAAGCATAGAGTTCCATCTGAACGGGTTTCGAATTTCTTTTGTATCATGCCATCCAACTTTTCCTTTTGGATGTCTTCTTGTTTCACCGCCTCAGCTTGAGCGTGAAGGATTTGAGTAGGAAAGTTTGAATTTATGGTTAAAACTAAGGCTCGGACTCGTAGTGGTTTAACCCGTTCCTTTCGGCTCAGGGCGTCAGCTACTACGTTTGCCTTTCCTGGGTGGTAACGAATGTCGCAGTCATAATCACTTAGTAATTCCAACCAACGACGTTGTCTCATGTTTAGTTCTTTTTGGTTCAAAATGTGTTGTAGACTTTTATGATCGGTGTACACAGTACATCTAGTACCGTATAGATAGTGCCTCCAGATTTTTAGTGCAAAGACCACAGCTCCTAACTCTAAGTCATGAGTGGTGTAAGTTTCCTCATGAACCTTGAGTTGTCTTGATGCATAAGCCATGACCTTATCGCGTTGCATCAACACGGCACCTAACCCTTGGTGCGATGCATCACAATAGACTACAAAATCTTCGATCCCATCAGGCAATGCTAGGATAGGAGCACTACAAAGTTTCTGTTTGAGGGTTTGGAAAGCTTTTTCTTCGTTTTCATCCCACACGTATTTCTTGTCTTTCTGAGTTAGCTTAGTCAAAGACTTTGCTATTGAGGAAAATCCTTCAATAAACCTTCGGTAATACCCGGCTAGACCCAGAAATTGACGAATTTTTGTAGGTGTGGTAGGTGTTGGCCACTTTTTGATAGCTTCAATTTTAGCGGGATCGACATGTAAACCGGTCTTGTCAATCACATGCCCAAGGAATTGTACTGATTGAATCCAAAATTCGCATTTGGAAAACTTTGCATACAATTTCTCTTCCTTGAGTAGTCCTAAAATTGTTCTCAGGTGTTCTTTGTGTTCCTCTTCGTTTTTGGAATATATGAGAATGTCGTCTATGAATACGATCACGAATTTGTCCAAATATGGTTTACACACCCGATTCATGAGATCCATGAATACTGCCGGTGCATTTGTTAACCCAAATGGCATCACTTGGAATTCATGGTGACCATATCGTGTCCTAAAGGCTGTTTTTGGAATGTCTTCATCACGAACTCTAACTTGGTGGTAACCTGATCGTAGGTCAATTTTTGAGTAATAGGTTGAACCTTGCAATTGATCGAATAAGTCATCAATTCTTGGTAGTGGGTATCGGTTCTTTATGGTTAATTTGTTTAGTTTACGGTAGTCAATACACATTCGTAATGACCCATCTTTCTTTTTCACGAATAACACTGGAGCTCCCCAAGGTGAGGAACTGGGTCGAATAAATCCCTTGTCCGAAAGTTCTTGTAATTGATTTGATAGCTCTTGCATCTCTGAAGGTGCTAGCCGGTATGGTGCGCAGGCAACTGGCGCCGCTCCTGGTATTAAATCAATTCTGAACTCTATTTGACGATTTGGTGGTAGTCCGGGTAAATCTTCGGGAAAGACTTCAGGAAACTCATGGGCAATAGGAACATCTTCGAGACGTTTTTCATCGGATTTCTTTCCGGTTACGTGGGCTAAGAAAGCATAACATCCTTTCTCAATGTACTTCATGGTTTTGATACATGAGATGATGTTTATTCGAGTTCCACTTTGATCACCACGAATGATCAAAGTTTCATTGTCACATGGAATGTGCACAACTCTTTCACCACAAATAATGTTAGCTTGATGTTTAGACAACCAATCCATGCCAATAACAACATCAAAACTTCCGAGTTCGATTGGCATAAGATTGATGTTAAAGGGGTGGTCTAAGAGATTAAGGGTACAGTTTGGGATTACGGTATTGGTATTTACTAAGTCACCGGTAGCAAGTTCAATACTATAACTAGTGGTTAAAGTGATTGATGGAATATCAAGTAAAGGCGCAATTCTAGTAGATATAAAGCTCATATCAGCACCAGAATCGAATAAGACTTTAACAGGAATGTTATTGAGTAAGAACGTACCGGTAACCACGTTCGGGTCCTGGTGTGGTTCTCCATTTCCCATGACATAGGCTCTACCACGAGCACCTCCGCCTTGGGGTCCTTGGTTTTGAGGACAGTTGTTCTTGTAGTGTCCCCTTTCACCACACCCAAAACATGTAACTATGGGCTGTGTGTTAGCCCCAGTAGCTATACCCTTGCCTCTACAATCCTTGGCAAGATGTCCGGGCTTTTGGCACTTGTTGCATTTGGCTAGGCAAGGACCTTCATGATGGTAATTGCACTTGGTACATTGTGGTAGATTACCAACGTACTTACCACCAGCTGGTGCAGCAACATAAGCCGTCGCGGCTTCTTGTCTCTTGTTCTGCTGATTGTGATGGTTGTTGTTTCGGGTTTGGTTGTTGTTGTTGTTGTTGTTGTTGTTGTTATTCCCACGATTACCATCCCATGGTCGCTTGTTGTTGTTGTTCTTGTTGTTGTTGTTGTTACGGTAGTTGGAATTGTTGGGGTTGTTGGCATTGCTGTTGTTGGTGTTGTTGGGGTTGTTTTGCTTTCGGGTTTCCAACATACGTACCACTTGATCCATGAGGCTACGGGACATCCGCATAGCCTCATCAAGTTCCTTGGGATTTGCCAAAGTCACATTCCCTTGTATGCTTGATGGAAGTCCCCAGATATACCTTTCCAACAATTTTTCCTTTGTAGAAACCATTGTTGGACAAAGTATCCTCAATTCCTGGAATCGACGGTTGTAGGTTATGATATCATTACCCCTAACCGTATGATCCCAGAATTCAACCTCCAGCTTTTGCATTTCGCTGCGAGGGCAGTATTCCTTGATCATCATTTGTTTCAAATTAGCCCAAGTAATTTTGTAGGCATTCTCAATGCCCATGGGTTGAGCAATTGAGTTCCACCAGGACAACGCCTCATTCAACAAAGTACTCGTGGCATACTGAACTTTGTCACCCTCAGTACATTTACTGACTAAGAATACTGACTCCGCTTTTTCGAACCAACGGGTCAAACCTACAGCCCCTTCAGTACCCTTGAATTTGATGGGTTCACATTTCAGGTAGGAAATGAACGAGCAACCCTTTGGCACTGTAGTAACATTGGTCACCGGAGGGGTAGTTGAGTTTGGTCCTCCAAGGTTAAGACTGGCAATTCTGGCAGTCTCTGCAGCTAAAGCAGCTTCCGCAGCAATGGCGGCTTCCGCGGCTGCTGCAGCATCAGCAGCTGCTGCAGCCTCAGCGGCTGCTGCAGCATCAGTAGCACCAGTAGCTGTGGCGGCTTCGGCAGCTGCTGCAGCTACGGCTGCTCGTTTCGTGACAAGTGCTGCATTGACACTGTCCTTTACCAGTTTGCGGATGGCAGCTTGCGTCATCGTTGGTGGTGTCTTTTTCTTTGGCGCCATGATTCTATTGTTCAAAAGATACATTGTAATTAGAGAGTTGTGAGATGAGCAAAATTTTTGATAAGAATGATAGGATAATAATGTTTGAAACTTAAAAACATAACACATGATAGTATATAAAACAAGAGTTTTATTTATATAACGTTGATTACAAAATCGAACTTATTACAAGTTCATTCAAAACTTACTAACTGATACTTTCAGTTAGTAATTACAACGTTGTACTAAAGATAACTAGTACTATAACACTAGTCTAACGTCGGTTGGGAGGTTGTTGTAGTCCGGTTGGATTATTATTTCCGCGTGTTGCTAACACGTCTACACTTTCATTAGGATGGTATTCTTTGACATCCTTTTGGTATAGCCTTTGTTGTATGGAACTCATTTGAGTTTGCATTCCACACAAATCATTCTTAAGTTGATACCTATCAAAGTTTGCAACATCTAACCGGATTTCTGCGGTATTTAGGCGGTGAAGTAGTTTATGAATTTGTACCGCATCCTGTTCTTGGGCCCTCTCAACCAAAGTGAGTCTATCCTTGACGTTATCCAAGCCAGTCAAAGGATTTAAGACTACTTCCCCAACATGAGTCGAGTCACTCTTCACGTAGCTCATGTCAAGCTTAAACCAATATAGGTCGTCTCGAGCATTCATGGCATCCATTCTAGCAGAATTTACCTTGGATATATATTCGTGCATTTGACTTGCCATTCTTTGAACTTTGAGTTGGGTTAGGTTGAGAGCTTGTTTCAAAGAGTAGATTTCGTATTGAGCTGAGTTCACGAACATATGTGTAGATGTAGATGTTCCGCCGGTTTGGTAGGTAGATTTCGGAACTTGAGCTGGAGTGGTACGGTTAGATTCGGATGAAATTGGCGAAACAGGAGGTGGAGATGTTAATGGTGATAGATGTGGCACCACTATTTGTTCCTCCGCTTCCTCATCGATGCCTTCGATGTCAACATCCATTTCAGGATCCTCTTCGTAATCATCGATGTTTATGTTCATATCCATTTCAGGATCTTCGTCCGAATCAACATCTAGATCCTCATAAGGTTCTTCCTCGTCGTCGTAGTCAATTGGTTCAAAGTAAGGATCATCGGGTCCGGGAAGAATTGGTAAATACTCAGGCATAGCAGGAAGATGATCGGGAGATGGAGGTGCGGACATGATGTCTACAATTAGTATTTCAATGTCAAAATAAATCAAATGCTTATGGAAAATGCTCAAACTATGGCAATGTGCATATAACAATATACAAGTATGTTCATGTAGCATAACATGTGTAATAAGTCCATAATCTTCTGGAGGATGGAAGGCACGAAGAGCGGAAGGCTATAAAAATGTTTTTGCTTGTAATTGTAGTTATAGTTTAGGTCTCACTTAGACCCGTTTCTCTATAACCATGGCTCTGGTACCAATCTTTAACACACCCAAGTTGAATTCCGCTGCATCATGAATTGGGGGTGTTACAAAATATGTGAAAAGAAATAAACTAAATTGATTTATTAAGAAAAAGTTTGAAATTAAAAGAGATTAAATGGTTTATGCTAAAAATTACTAGATTTAATAACACTAAAGAAAATATGAAAAGAAATAATGTATATAAAAAAAATGTTTATTTAATAAGCTAATCTAATAAGTTTCAAAAAGCTATTAAGCTAAAATAGATTTTTAGATGAAAAAGTAAATAAAAGAAAGATATGAGAAGAAGAATAAGCTAAATTGGACCATTAAAAAGAAAATATCATTTTTATTCAACTTGAAATAAGGTGTACAATAAGCTTTTTAAAAATAAACTACAACTATTAAGCTATTACAAAGAAATAAATCTACTATCTAATTTATTTATCCTACTCCTAAAAATAAAAGTAAAAGTGTGTGTATGAAAAATGATGTGAGGAGAGAATGATTGAATGAATAGCTCCAATCATTGGTATTTATATCACTCTTGGATCTCTCGAAGCTTCTTGATAGTACCAGAAATGTGTGAACTTGTAGGGGTGAGCAGAAAAACCGAAATATCCGAATAAACCGAAAACCGAAACCGAACCAAACCGAAAATAACCGAACCGAACTAATAACCAAACCGAATTTACCAAAACCGAACCAAACCGAACTTTTAATTCAGTTCTCGGTTTGGATATGGTTTTGGTAATCAAAACCGAAAACTGAACCGAAAACCGAATTCATATAAATTTATGTATTTTTTATATATTTATATATATAAAAAGATTAATAAAACGTTGTATATATATTTATATTTATATTTATATATATAAAAATAACAATAAAATTTTATCCTAATATTAAAAAATACTTTTTATGTTTGAAATAACTTTTTTGGCTAAATATATTTGTATATTTTTCTTTTTTTTTCAAATAAAGTATGTAATTCGGTTAAACCGAAAACCGAACTGAACTAGAATTCAACCAAACCGAACCGAAAATCGAATTTGAATTCGGTTTGGTTTGGTTCACGGTTTGACTTTAAAAAAACTTTTAACCGAATTAACCGAATACCCGAAAACCGAACCGATCAACACCCTATGAACTTGTAGTTACTTTATAACGTCTCAATTCATGAATCTCAAAGGCAACAAAATAGTCCACGTGGTATACATTGGTTGGCTGAAAATTTGTTTGTTGCATCATCAAGGTGTACGTGGCAGCTATTCATTGGATGAGGTGATGTGAGAGGCTGCGAGTGGGTGGAGGAGAACAAGCAAACGCGCCCTTTATATTTGTTTATGGGAATTGAGTATCACGTGGCCATACAAAGGGATATCATTTCATTTTGTTCATTCTCAATATCTTCACAAAGCAAGAGAGGACCACGTGCCATTTTTATCTTTTCATTCTTTCTTTGTCGCTTGTGGCCATGGGCTTGTCATCAAT
This sequence comes from Artemisia argyi, assembly GCA_030686995.1. NCBI lineage: Eukaryota > Viridiplantae > Streptophyta > Magnoliopsida > Asterales > Asteraceae > Artemisia > Artemisia argyi. Next base: position 243,062,079 of record CM060703.1, read on the forward strand.
TTACTTTGTTTCTGTTACTCCACAAATAATATCCGGTCTTCACTTCTAATGCTTAGCAAAAAGGAACAACATGGCTCACGTGCCTAGCTTAATATTACTCCACTCCATTTATTTATTTATTTTTTCTTTCGTATGCGCTGGCCTTTGTCGAAATTATAGAGTAGCAAAAACATGGCCACGTTGAGTCTTGGAATGTTGAAATAGTCATTTGCTACAAACTTGGACCATCCTTTCTTTTGAAACCAACAGTGATCACGTGCCTTCATAAAATTAATTCTCGAGCTTGTATTTCACTCGGAGCCAAAAATTATTTCACTCCCAATTTTTTTATTTATTGGACCCAAGCAACTTTGCCTTAATTGTGCAAGCCATTTTTGATCTCAACGTAATAACCTTTTTATCCCTTTCTCGTGGCACCCATTTCTTCAAATCATTCTTTCTTTTATTTACTTCGCTGGTAAGAGTAGTAAAGATGGACCGCATCGATATCTATTTTCTTTCTTTCTTCTTATCGATAGCACCAAGAGCAAAACCACGTGACATGCATCTATATTTTTTATTTATTATTTGGCTTGTCGTGACTCACAAAAGAAAATCACATGCTATCTTCTCTTCATTAGTAGTTTGCATATGTGCACACGTGGCTGGTACTTTTCAATTCTTGATATCCCATTTCATTTAAATCCATTCACTTTGGCCGGATCATCATGATATTACTTTGGGCCATGAATAAAACTTCATTTTCATCAACTTGGGCTTGAGTTTCATGGGCTTTACTTTGACATTCACTATATTATCTTCGGGCTTCATTTAATCATTAAATTTCCATTCTTTTGCCTCGATGCTCCAAATAAAATTAACGGCGATCCCGTAATTCCACGCTCATTCCAATCTCGTGCTCGATTTTGTCCGTTTTCTTTGATTTTTGTCCATTTTTCTAAATATCCGTACCTGCACAATCACAAACACAAAAACACATACATTTGGAATACTTGGCTCGGTTTTTGGTCTTTTTGGTCCGGTTTTGATCGAATAAAAGGTGTGTAAATTAATACACACCAGTAGGATGCAGCTATTGACGAATTAACTATGTCTGCCTTAGAACCCTTTTATTTTTCACCGGCAACGTTTGCCTAAAATCGCCTCCCAACATTATTGACTTACCACCGAACAGCGTGGCTGGATTGTTTAAAACATCTCTTAATGTTCTATCTAAGGCTTCAAAACATCGTCGATCATTCATTGGTGCTTCATCCCACACGATTAATTCAGTTTCTTGTAACAATTTTGACAACAACGTGTTTTTATTTATGAAGCACATTGACTCATCTGTCAATTCAAGTGGCAACTTGAATCTCGAGTGAGCTGTCCTACCTGATGGAAGTAACAAAGATGGAATCCCAGATGATGCGACAGCCAAAATAATTTTGTCTTCTGAACGGAGTGTATTGATAATCGTTTTCCATAAAAAAGTCTTGCCTGTTCTACCATGTCCATATACAAAGACCAATTCTTGTTTGCCCATCCGTGACGAATGCACGATTCGTTCATAAATGTTTTGTTGTTCTGCATTTAGTTTTCCAATAGCAGCTGCTACTTCTGCTTTCAATTCTTCTCGATCATAGTTTTTCTCCTCCATCAATAATCGGTTACTAAGTTCGTCAAGCAGATGTTTTGGAGGTGATGGGAAGCCAAAATCTGTGATTGACTTTGAACAACTGTTGAGTATCATCTCTAACTCATATAAAATATACCCTTTCATTTCCGGGTGATTTATATGGAGATCTTTTATACGAGTCATTGTTGACGCCCTTGCTGGTATATCATCAACCATGTGATGCCAATATGCTTCGAATAGCTTTATTGGACCTGCCACTTCACAATAAATTAGAATGTGAGCGAATAGAGTACGAAGCTCTGATGCGGTCGCTGATAGTATTGCTTCCTCCAATGCTATGCACCATTCTCTGTCATCTTCAAGTAGACCTAAGGCCTGGCATGCTTCACGATAAGTTGGAAATATCTGACTATTCACTTTTCGTACATCAACAAATGATGTGCAACCTTTCTGATGACAAAGGAGCATTCTAAAATAGAAGAGTTCACCGGCTGAAGGATGGACATATGCTAATCTTCCTACCGAAGATTTTGTTTTGTATTTTCTTCGCTTCCAAGCTTTACAGTCATCATACCAAATAAATTCTGATGGGAAATCAAGATATGTTAAATGGCATCCCTCTTCATATAGTCTATTAAATGTGAACCATTCGGTTAGTGTTGTGAGCTTCCTGCTGTCATCGTTGGCAACAGATGGAAGAGATTCGTTGTCGCGAAATCTTATCTGTTGCATGTCTTGGAGATGAAGAGCTAAAATCTGCACCGCTGGTTCTCTACGATGAATTGGAAAATTTAGTATTCTCCAACACGCCTCGTTTGGACATATGAATCTCTCATCAATGAAGTTTTTTATCTCGTCAATCTCAATGTGAGAATTGCTTGCTGATGTTGATGCTTCACCCAAAGGCATGATTATCTTTGCGGCTATTCGATCAGTACCTTTTGATATGTATTTGAATAAATACTTTATCAACATACTCCGGCCACAATATTCAAGGTTTATGTGAGCATTGAATATTAGACAGAGCAGTCGGTTATAGGGCACAACGTAGGCGTTGTCCAGTTTAATGTCACCACGTGTAGCATAAGCAGACGTCTTTCTTATTCGGTAATGTACATGGCCTTTATCATCAAAAAAAGTATTGTCATTGTATTTTTTTGGAAAATGCTTGCCACAGCCACCTTCTTGCATACACGGTGCTTTTGGATTTGTAGCACCACACGGACCGTGAATCATCATGTCAGTCACAACTTTGTACCCTTCTGGATCATCTCTTTTGACTGGTATTTCAGCGCTAATGAATTTATCAACATCTTCAGGTGTTTGTATCTTGTCATCAGAATGTAGCCATACCAGTGTATGACAGTGTGGGAGGCCGCGCTTTTGAAACTCAATCGTGTATAGAACTGTTGAAAAAAAAATTGTAAGTAACTAATTAAATAAATTTAAAGTAAATAAATAGTATAAAATAAAGCGACATAAAAGTATTTTAAATCAAATAACGTATAAGTACCTCCAGTGATTTTACCAAAGATCTTTCTTTTTTTTTTAATTCTCAGAAAATCTTCGACTTTTTGCTCGAAAACCCGGTCAACTATGTCAGCTCTGTCTGCAGTTGTAAGTTCTGGAAATCGTTTCATGTATCGTTTAATCTCTGGCCAGTTTACATTACACGTGAATGTAATAAAAAACTGTGTGTTTCAAAGAACTCTACAAATGGCAAGAGCATCCAAATAGTGAATGTACATGTATCTTGGCCTGCTAGTGAAACTTGAAGGCAAGATAATTCTTTTACCTATTTCTGAACCACAACGATCTCCCCTAGAAATTGCGTCATAAATTCCTGATAAATACTCACTTCTGATATTGTTTTGTTTAGCTCTTATAAAATCCAAGCGGTCTTGCTCAAGTGCACAATACACACAAACAATGTATTGCTGAAACAATCTTCCACCTTTAAACATCAAACCGTAAAGATGAGGACGCTCATGTAACTGGGACATGAAGTACATATTCATCGATAGTTTGGGTCTTCTATTGCTTGTGGCAGGCACTCTAAGCTCCATTGCAGTATTGTAACCTGGCTGACCGTATATGAATAGAAGAGGAAATTGTAATGACATATACGATGAGTGAAGCTTGTTGATTCTTTGTGGCTGTTCTCCTTTCTTTTGTATGATAACATCATAGTCTGTCTGAGTGTTTGGACTGCTTTCAAACATTATGGCACCGAGTATGTCTGAAGTTGGTAACTGGTACTCACGTACTCCAACAACGTTAAACAATCTGATCTTGAATTCAGGCACGGTTTCTTCATTCAATTTGTCTCGTGCAGTTCTAAACAGCTTGACCAATTCGTTGTGCTCATCAAGAAGTTGTATGAGATGTTAAACTATTTCTGGCTTCAATGACCCAAAATTCCTTCCGCCAAAATGGTTCATTCTGTGGTCAACTTCATTTTTTGTATCGTATATGTAAAGTTGCAGGAAACACGGGTCTTTGTTATCCATTGGACAAAGCGACCTAACCAATGATATATTTGACCAAAAATTTTGAAAACATACGGGCCCCTACCGTTGTTTACTGAATCGTCTATCTCTGCACCAAACGAAGTCATACTGAACATTTGATTATACGCACGTATGTTTTCGAGAAAATGTTTATCTTTAAAAAGCTGTTTAATCGCATCTGGAGGATCAACTTCTTGTTCAATGCGAATGTTTCCTCCTGCACAACATCGATTGTATCGAGGTTTTTGTTTTGTAGAACTGCCTTTTAGTCTTTCTCCATACCAAAAAGATGCATTGCAATATTCGCATCTCCAATCACAATCTCCCAGGTCAATATATGAACTTGATGTCTCTGCATTTTAATTTTGATAAGAAAAAAAATTATGTGCATTTACATTTATGATATACAAAATGCAGTTAATTCCTAAAAAAAAAGGATATTATACCTTCTTCTGGCAGATTATTTTGTGCATGTCTTGTATGTCGATCTCTATATTCTGTTTCTGGTCGCGTACGTCTCTTTTTATTCCCTCTCCTTGAATTACTTGTTATGTTAACTGTTTCTGTGGCACTATCTTTTAATATATGATCGTTATTACCTGTAAATTTCAAATTTCTTGTTAGTAAAAATGTACGCAAATTATGAGTAAATACGAAATAAACAACTTATTATGTGAAAAATACAGATGTTGATAGAGGTAGACAATAACAAACCTTCGATTTCTGTGGTTGCAACATGTGTATTAAAATCTTTTTCGCTATAATGACTGTCGCACTGAACATCTTTTCCAGATGATGTATATGGGTGTGTTTTAGCTAGGTGGAAGTTACCGGTAACATTAGATTCTGTGTCTCTTCTGATATCCATGTTGGTGTATGAATGACTTCCGTTACCAACAATTTTTTAACAACCTTTGATGTTTAAAAAATCATTTAAAATTAGAAAAAAAAGAAAAAAAAAGAATATATATATTTATAGGAAACATAATAAGAGGAAATAACATTTACTAAATGAATTAAACCAATATGTTAACAATCAGGTACCTTTATTGTTGACAGGCAAAGGTTTCAGCTTTTTAGAGGGATGATATTCCAACTCAGAGCTTGGTAAATTTGCTTTTGAACTTCTGCTCATGTATCCAACGTGATATGACGGTTCTGGCAACCGTTTTTTTGAAGCTGCCGTTTCTGAAATAAGTATATCTGTTCCTTTATCACATATATCTGTGCATAAGCCATTGCCTGCTTTACTGCCTGAATAAGTACCAGGGACAATTCCTTTCAATAACTCTAAAATAAAAAAAGAATAAGTTAAAAAAAATATATACGTTAGAGTATACAGTATTGACTGTTAATGTAAATATGGTATATTAAAAAGTATCGTGTGGTAGAATTTTTGTTACCTGTAACTTGCATTTTAGATGGCCTTTTTGCAGGTATATTATACCATTGACTTTCACTGGATCTTTTCTTTGAACATGTCATGTTTGTAGAAGCTATTTCTGGTTGTTTACTGTTGCTAATTTCTTTAGAAACATCAGGTTTGCAATGGTGTTGATTCAACAACAGATTTGGTATATGTGTTTCTGAACCATCTCTTTTGATTGTTGTCACGGATGAATGTGTAGACCAACTTGTCGATGATGGCGATACATGTAAGTTTCCACCTTCATTAACTTGGAAATTCTCATTTGCTTTTTTATAGACGCCATCCTTTACAAAAGTATTTGAACAAAGAAATTGTGTTTTCTTTGGCGTATCACGATCTGTGCCCCCATTTTTTTTAAAAAAAATCCTTTCCAAGGATTGTTATCTAATGGTATATTGATTCTCTAATCACAAACATTGTTTGTTTTATTTTTTTTAACAAACCTTTTCCAAGGATTGGTTGCAATCTTATTATCCATTATATAATAAGAGATATAGGCAAGTAAACTATAGTAGGCATTTGTATACTCACATATCAATAAAGCAAAGCAAATCAAAATAACATGAACATGTATTTTTTTTTGTAGCATGATTGCATGGACAGTTTGTGCAACAATAGAAAAAAAAAATTATCAGACAGAATATGATGATATATAAATGAGATCAAATTAAAAAAAAAAAAGAATGGACACACATAATGTATGTAAAACTTAAAAAAAAAAAAAAAAAAAAAAAAAAAAAAAAAAAAAAAAAAAGAAAAAAACAGAAAACTCACCTCTCTCAAAAGTTATTTTCTTGTAGCTTCAAGTCTCCTAAACAACAAAGATGCTTGTACTTGGATTTCTTTTCTATGATTTGGTTACTTATTATATTTTTTTTTCTGCACTTGATATTGATCTCCTTGACTGAATGCTGTTTTGTTTTGTTAACTGCAGGTTTTGATATATTTAAAGACATTAAGTATTCATTAAGCTTCCTAATGTAGATATATTCATAATACATATACCTCGTGGACAGCTGTTAAATTTTTGATGCTAGCATTAATTAATGTAATTCTACAGTAAAACTTGTATTTGGTGGACACTTGTGTGGTAGCTGATAATAATGTTGTACCTCATTCCACAGTCCTTTTGTAATTTCGATGTTGTATTACGAATTTTGAGGGTTATTAACATGTGATTACACCCCTAAACACCATAACAACCAATAAGATGGTGGTTTTTTGGATGAACAGTACATGATCTCTTTTTTCGATGCATGACACCCAATAAGAGGGTGTGTTACCAATTTAATCAATAAATTACCCAATAAAAAATGGACACCCGGCCCTTGGATCACGTTTTTCGAGATTCCAACATTTTGGGTTTTAGTATATATAGTAATTATAATTATAATTTCATGTTATCTTCAAGTTAAGACTTTGTGTATTGTGTTGTATCTTTAATTGATCTGAAACTTTTGAGGCTGTCATTCGGAAAGGATGCTAATCCATAGAACAATAAGTGTTTAGCAAGCATTTGTTAGTACTTTTTGAAAGGATGAAAATCCTTAACTGATGTTTGAGTCTGGTGCTTTGAAACATGTTTCACTTGATAGCAGGTTTTTTTTTTTTTTTTTTTTTTTTTTTTTTTTTTTTTTTTTTTGTTTTGTTTTGTTTTTGTTTTTAGGCAAGCTCTATTGAATGTTGTTGGAACTTGAAAACTACTACTACGTAGCACCAGCATTGTTGCTTAAAATACTATGGTTTGGATGTATGTTGCATTAGTCAGGTGAGACTATTTCTTAAAATATCTTGAGCGACCTACCAATGGTGCGTAACATATATAGAGATGTAATTGTAGATATGTAAATATTTGTCATTGGTCTAAAATGTGTTTCATAAGCAAAAAGCTTTTCATGGTGTGCTCTTTGTTTGTTTCGGTCTCGTTATCCATTGATGTTTGTTGGAGTGTCTATCCGTAATATTTGTGTAACCTAGACTAGAGGTGTTTTGCTCCTCATTTGAGCACCACTGGGTGTGATCTCATTTCAACACTTTCACTTTAAAATATTCGCTCACTCATAAAAAGTTTCAACAAGCAATTTAGGCCCCACCCAACCACCCACCTAGGGGTGTCAGTGGGGTCGGGTTGACCCGACCCGAACCCGATAAGGCTTATCGGGTCAGGTTAAATCTGGTTGAAAAATCTTGTTGGAGTATTTTACCCTGAACCCGATAACCCGATAGTGTTATCGAGTCAGGTTAGTGTCGAATTATTTTTCTTATCAGGTCAACCCGATAAGACCCATAAATGCTATTTATTTCTTTTTTCCAATAAAACTTTGTTAGCAATTAAGCTCGATCATGTAAATAGGTGGTAAATTGCATGTTTATAAACTTTAAATATATTTTATACTACGTATTAGAAAGAATACAATAGATTATTTTTAAATTATTCCTTAGGTGGATCTGGTGTACTGTTCTTATACATATTTGTAAGATGGGTGGATTATCTTCGAAAATTTGGTCACTGGAAAATTTAGTATACTGTTCTAAAATTAGTCATCTGTGTAATTTATGCATGCTCTTATTCGAATATAATTATCTCAATGGAAATAATTCTTCTTTATATGAATCTCTTGCACTATGAGCTAATATATACTTCGAGTAGAGTTAGATTTATCTCATAACCCGACAACCCGAATCACCCGACCCGATAAACACCCGAACCTGATAACCCGATTTCTTAACGGGTCGGGTTGCGGGCCACTTTTTAAAAAATCAAAACCCGACAACCCTATAATCCGACCCGATAACACCCCTACACCCACCCACCCACCAATTTTATTTTCTTTTTCATTTTTCAAAAAAAAAAAAAAAAAAAAAAAAGAATACAAATTATATAAACTAAAAAATAAACATATTAAATATTAATGTATCAAATGAAACTTTTTAAATGTTAAGAATATAAACTAAAACTTTCTAAATGTTTAAGGGTATAAATGAAAACTTTCTAAATGTCTAAGGGTATGAATTGAAACTTGTATCTATTTAAAGGGAAGAGATCTAATAAGAAAAATAATTAAAATGAGAAGGGTAAGAAGTAATTCTAGACTCACATTTTAATTTGGGATGGAAAATTTGAATGAAGATGTATCCATTTTTGTAAGTGCATCTAGATTGTGTAGTTGTGATTACTCTTATCCTTCTTGTTTTTATTATTCTTCTTATTTGATCATAACTCTCTATTTAAAAGGTATTAAAAAAATGTTGCATGTCACTGGTTCGTCTTCTTCCTCATCTAAAGCACACAGTTCACACACCCACATACACACACACGTGCACACACACAACCCATTATAAATCGGATGAAAAAAAGAAAAGAAAAAACAAACACAAACAATGCAACACAAATAATACACACACGCGCACACACACAACCCATTTTAACTTATTATGCATGTACCCAAAGCATGTTTTGGGCATGTCACTTAGACTTGTTTATATGGGTATGTCAATATAAGTTTTTTTTTTTTTTTTTTTTTTTTTTTTTTTTTTTTTTTTTTTTTTTAATTTTTTTTATGATTAATATATTTGTCGGGCTATTAGATCCCCTTTCCCAAAAAAGAAAAGAGTTGTGATTGGGAGGCCTAAAAGATGTGCATAAATTAATGCCTAAGCTTACGTGATATATTCTTGATAGCTGCAGTCTGGGAACCCACTTTTTCACAACCATTAGGATCATGCCACATATATTTAGACATTAAGTTAGGCACGCAAATTAGGTCTTCCAATCATTTTCTAAAAGAAAAACAATCTATTTTACCACCTCTAAAAAATAAGACCCAAGTACATTTTTATATAACAAACAATCATAAAAAATTGCCTCAAAAACATAATTATTACCTTAGTGACACAAAGCTTCAGTTGTGAATTAGTAATTAGGAAGTATCTTTGTACATGAGCAAATTAGTAGCATAAGCGAATGGGAGATGGATGGTCGATGTTCTCTGCTCCCATCCTCTAGTAAACGATAATAATTGAGGCGTATGTGAGAGCTTCTAGGGTTCTCCAGATCTTTATGGTAAACGGGCTAGGCAATACATATTCTTTGGATCACATGGGCTAGGCAAAAAGGCTAAGAAGATGGGCCTTATATTTTGGTGGGAAAAATAGATGCAAAACGGCATCGTTTACGTTGTGGTTTAATATATACTATAATATATTTACTTTTGTAAAATAAAACACAAGTCAAAGCTTAACATAGTGGAAATGTTTGCTTGCAAGGGTATGAGGAGCCAGCACTCGATAAAATGACATCATGTTTGTTATCGCGTATCAAACATCTTTTTTAACATTAGAAATGAAAGAAAACATGGTAAACCCACAATTTTTTTATAACTAAACACAAACTAAAAAATATATAACTTGTAATTTATATGATCAATGCTTTAGTATCATACTAAGATACTAACGATCTATGATTGAACACTAACGATCTATGATTGAACCCCATTGTAGAGCGAGATATTCTAATTCCTCGGTGTAATTAAAGAATCTATTATTATTATTATTATTATTATTATTATTATTATTATTATTATTATTATTATTATTATTATTACTTTATCCATCTCAAAATTATTGTCATGAGTGAGAAAGTATTAAGTTTAATAAAAATGGGACCCTTATAAATCTCAACCACTTAAAGATAATATTCTTCTAATATATTCTCTAGTTTTTACTAAAAATGGAAAGTGGACAATCTTTTTTAGACATCCAAAAATGAAAATCTGAACAATTATATTGAGACGGAGGAAGTATTATTTTTTAATAAGTAAACAACAGTCGACATTCCTAAGTTGACTCCTACAAAAGGTTACTTGGTTTTACCCAAAAATCAATATGACTTATAAATAAATAACCCATTTTAACTTATTATGTAGTGTTGTTTTTGTTCATGCCAAAGCATGTTTTGGGCATGTCATTTGAACTTGCTTATATGGGTATGTCCATATAAGTCTTTTGTACTGTAATTAATATATTTGTCAGGCTATTAATTTCGCTTTTCCCAAAAAAGAATATTTTACCGGCTCTAAAATATAGAACTGATTTGTTGTCAAAGGGGCTATTAATTCTTTTTTGATATTTTTTTAAAGTTTAAAAATAAGAGCAAATTCCAAATTTAGTCATCTTTTTTACTTTTAGATTCAATAACTAGTAAAAGAAAACCATTTTCAAAAATGGCCTTGCTAAACCAGTAAACTGTGCGACTCGATTAGTTTTTTGACATGGGTCCAAGAAAGGATTAATTTGGTTGGTGTTTTTTTGCTAGACGGACAACTATGTTTTTTTTGCTAGATCGTACTTTTTGTGCGACCACCATTTGTCTTTTGCAAAATAAAAAACAAAAAAAAAAGATTTATAAATTTTGAAAAAAGAAAAAACTTTTATTGTTATTTTTGGAAATAAGAAAAAACACGGTCTAGCAAAAAAAAAAAAGGTAGGTCCCCTCATTTGTATTTTCTGTACGACACTTTTTGTAAAAAAAACATTTCATTTTTTTTTTAATTTACCACAAACATTAAAAAAAAATAATAATAAATAAATAAATAAAATTGATACAAAGTGGTGCAATTTTTTTTTTTTTTTTTTTTTTTTAAATAGCCTCCGCATGTACTTCATTTTCTCTTTTTAATAAAAAATAGCCTCCGCATGTACTTCATTTTCTCTTTGACAAACTGCAAAAAACACTTTCGAAGTGGTGCCAATAAATTCCCATAAAACGAAACCCCAAACACCCCCCCTAAAAAAACAATCCGATGCTGCAACACAGACATCACCACCTTCATGCGCAACGGCCAATGTGATTCCCCTTTACTCATTTTCCAAACCATGACTCACCTGATCACTTCCGTTTCATGGAACGCCAAATGTTCGATCAAATGCCTTACAGAGATTTTGTTTCATGGAATGTCATCATCACTGGCTGTGTCATGAATGGTAATCTACCTGCTGCTAGGAAGTTGTTTGATCAAATGCCGTTCAAAGACGCGGTTTCTTGGAATGCTATGTTGTCTGGCTATGCTCAGAGCGGATACCGGACGAGTGTAGGAATTCCATTACGTGGTATGGGATAGTTTCGGTGTATGTGCAGAATGGGAGGGTGGATGAGGTGAGGAGCTTGTTTGAGGCAAATAATGAGGAAGAGGAGGTTGGGTGATGCTAGAGTGCTTTTTGATTGGATGGTGATACGTGATGAGGTTTCGTGGAATACTATGATTTCAGGTTATGCCCTGAGTGGGGATTTGTGTGAAGCAAGGAAGTTGTTTGATGAGTCTCCAGTTAGAGATGTGTATACATGGACAGCTATGGTGTTTGGTTATGTGCAGAACGGTATGGTGGATGAACCGAGAAGGGTTTTTGATGAGATGCTGGTGAAGAATTCTGTTTCATGGAATGCGTTACTTGCAGTGTAAGAGAATTGATGTTGCTAAGGAGTTGTTTGATGAGATGCCTTGTAAGAATGTTAGTTCGTGGAATACTATGATTACAGGGTTTGCAAAGAGTGGGTTTATTGATATTGCTAGGGATTTGTTACAGAAGATGCATCGACGAGCTGAGATTGTATTTCACGGGGTGCAATTATTTCAGGATATGCTCATTTGGGCCACAATGAAGAAGCGTTGAGATTGTTTGTAGAAATGAAGAGAAATGGAGAAAAGGCAAATAGGTCTATATTTTCGTGCATTTTGAGCACGTGTGCCGAGATCACTGCTTTAGAATTGGGATACCAATTGCATGCTCAGCTTGTTAAGGTAGGGCTTAGATCTGGCCATCTGGGTGGTATGCAGGAAATGCATTACTGTCGATGTATTGCAGATGTTGAAACATAGATGAAGCTAATTAATGCTATATTTGAAGAAACTTCTGATAAGGACATAGTTTCGCGGAACACAGTTATTGCTAGATATGCACGACATGGCTTTGGCAAACACGCTCTAAGAGTTTTCGAGTCAATGAAGAGAAGTGGAGTCAAACCCGATCAAGTTACTATGGTAATCATCTGTTACATAAGTTCATCAACTCATCCTTTAATAGTATTTAATGAGACTTTGGTCTTACATGCTCCTATAGGTACATAATTGTCTCGTTTTCTGTTTTTCTGCATCCAGGTTGGTGTGTTGTCTGCATGTAGTCACAGTGGATTGGTAGATAGACGAGGCACAGACTACTTCTACACAATGAATCGTGATTATGCAGCTTCAGGTAGATGGGCTGATGTTGGTGCAATGAGATTGAAAATGAGGGACACGGGTGTAAAGAAAGTCCTGGGTTATAGTTGGCTTGAAGTGCAAAATAAGATCCACACGTTCTCAGTTGGGGATTCAACCCACCCAGTGACAGTTAGGATATATACTTAGCTTGAAGAATTGGATTTTAGATTGAAGAAAGAGGGTTACATTTCTTCACGTAAATTGATTTTGCATGATGTGGAAGAGGAAGAAAAGGAACATATGTTGAGGTACCATAGTGAAAAGTTAGCTGTGGCATTTGGGATCCTTAATATACAAGGTGGAAGACCGATTCCTGTATTTAAGAACTTGAGGGTATGTGCTAACTGTCATAATGTCATCAAACACATATCAAGGATTGAGGGTAGGCTGATAATTGTGAGAGACTCCCACCGTTTTCACCATTTTAGGGACGGTATATGTTCTTGTGTCGATTACTGGTGATAAACAAGAAGTGTTTAGTCGTCTTGTAGGCGGGTGATCAAAAACCTAGGCATGTTCTCCTAATTTGTACCGTTTTATATTCTAACGTAAGGCATTTTCAAAATTCTTTGGGCTAGAAATAAGTTTTGTTAAATGTTCACCTTGATTTGATTGTTGCATCAAAAACTGTTCTGTCACCATCAATATATAATTTGTGAATCCATTTGCTAATTCTCTCGAAATATTTGTAGCTATTGCTGATTTTAGTAGCTGGATACAGTTTAAAATCCAATTCTTCATCATATAATTAGCTCCACTCTAATTTGGATATTGATTACAGTTAGGTACAGAGTCGATGTAAATGAGAAATAGTTTGTTGTATTTCCAAAACTAAAAGACGTGACTGGAAAAATAACTAGGCTTTTAATGGCATCACGAGATACCCTGGAAAGTAAACAAGGTCTGCAAATAACTGTTTTTACATATGGAAACTCAACTTTCTGGAGCTAAAGGTAATAGAGACACAACTTTTGGATTGTGTTATGCGAAGGAAGACCCAACCTTCTTTCACAACGAAGATAATTTTGCCCATGTCCTTTCTTACATGTTTTCTACCTTATTTGATTGAATTAACTTGTTCATTTTTTACTACTGTATTAAATATACAAAGGCCATAATGAGTTCGAGCAATCCAATATTATGAGATCAGTATGCGTGCTATTCTTAGGAAGCAGAGTCAGGCGATGAATCAAAGTGGGGCGATGCCTGTATCATTTCTCATACCTTGTCACCCAGAGTCTTTATTTGAAGGTGCTTGAATGGTGGTTTAATTACTCTTTCGGTTCAGGTGCTGTATCATCTCTTGATCTTGACTAGTATCTACATACTGTACTTTACAAGTTTGTGGAAGTCACTTCCATCACTATATTCAAAAAGAGAGGTAATGGGCAACATGGGCCACTCCTCTGGGCCCATTATTTGGAGTGGCGCCAAATTTGTAAGAAGCCCAACTGACATATACATTGAACAAGCCTCATTTAAAGCCCAATAGAAGAATTATAAATAGACGCATACGTATTTTTAAAATAAAACAGATGCATCATGTATTTTTACAATAAAATAGTATTTGTAATAGTATTTTTGAATATTTATAACTTTTTTTAGCATCAATTAGTATATTTGGATATTTGTAGCTTTATTTTTGGCATCGATAATGTATTGTTTTACTCGCATATTTTTCTATAAGGGGGCTTTTTTTCAGTTACGGCCCAGGCACCCAAAATACCGGGACGCCCTGTTCTAGACTTATTGGGTACAAGTGGAAAACATTGACATCAGGGTAGTTATTGGCTGACTTGCATGTGATCCGGCACTTTTCTCTTGCATTTCACATCTTTTTTGTCCTTTTAGATAGGGGTTATAGAAATTGCTACACGATTCACCAATTATTACATATCCGTATATTTGTTTATTTTGTAACGAGTTTTCATCTGAGGCTGGAATTTTGATCTCTAAACAATAATTACTCTTTAATTTCTAAGGAGTGGTCCTACATCTATACAATTTATTCCTTCAATGCATTAAGAGCTTTTGAAATAGTGTTAGGGTGTGTTTGATTACCTCTTAATGAAATGATTAAGTGATGACTGCCAAAAAAATTAATCGGTCAGATGTTTGATTATAAAAAAATGAGCGCTGAAGGATATGTTAATGCTCTGACCGATTTTGAAGTTGGGTCATGCAAAATGATTCAGTGATATGAGCACATGGTCTTCTACACATTCCCAAAATGCCCCACATCACTTGGCCTTTTAAAACAAATCACGTCACCTCATTTAGCACATGATCTTCTATTCCATTTATTCTTTTTAAAAAAAATAAATAATCATTATTTATAAATGGCATACGGTATACTTTTTTTATGTTGAATGACATTGAGTTAGTACAATTATTGGAACATATATATAGTATTCGATCATATATATATTAGTTGGTTAAATTTTACGAAATTAATTTGGTATAATGGTCTCTCTTTCATCCGATTAATTCATAAAGTTTGAGTCTGTTCGTATATAAATATAAATCGATTTATATTGTTTTATATATTCGTAAGTTATATTGTTTTATTATATTTCGAAAAGACTATTTACATTTTTTGTTTATTCCAACATTACTTTCTTTATATTATATTTTTATTCGAGTGAACAAGCAAGAAGCAAAGCAGGAAGCAAAGCAGTGTCCTTGTGTTACTGTCCTTGTGTTCCTGTCCTTGTGTTACTGTCCTTGTGTTCCTGTCCTTGTGTTATAAGCCTTGTTTTAGGGCCTTGCTCACTATAGTAGATTGATTGTAGCACTTTCAGTGCTTGTAGTGCTTTCCCTTGCTTCTATCTGCTTCCTACTATTCCTACCCTATAGTCCCAACTTTCATACTCTGTTGCAGGTATAAAGTGAGTTCCATACCATGAAAAAGATTGAAATAGGACCAGGAAGACAGCCCGCCACTGGAACTTGTTTTGCTCTCGGTCTGCTCGTTCCCACCTGTCTTCTTCCCACTATGTGAAGTGAAAGATCTTTCACTTCACCATAGCAGGAACCTCGCTAACCTTAGAGGTCAGTTACGCAAACCATTGGGTCCCCACCAGCTTTCAAAAAGTGCCCTCACAATTAGGTTCCTGAAAAAGCACCAAATTTGATGACTTATTAAGGGAAAGACGAAGTAAGAGCATGCTATTGAAGACGTTGCAAGATATGTCGGGGAGGCCTCCACTCCGCCTTTAGACGCCTATGGAGAACTAAGGTACCTTTAGGAGCCGAAGGCAGGCTTCCTGTTGCATTGTTCGCTTAACCGGGCTTGGTGACCCTGGCTAAGCTCGCCATACCGAACGACGCGGCTCCATACCCTGAAGGCAGGTACGGGGGCGGAAGTCAAACTTTAAGACTGATTTAAGACAGAACAAGCCTACCCACCTACCAGCCTACCTTGTTCATATCGAGCCGGACAGGAGAGACACTCTTTAAAGTTAATCATTACCTTTTATATGAGGTTGGTAAGGTGGAATCTATGCTCGGCAGAGAAGAGTTTCCAAGAATGTTTTCTCTACGAGACGACAGGTTGGGGACTTGGCTCTCTCAACGATCTTTCTTCCCGTCGCTCGCCCGTTAGTTGCTGGCTCAGATAGCCGGGTAGAACGCATTTTGGTTGAACGAGGTTTTCGTGCTCCAATGCCAATAAAAAGTAACCCATCCAATGGTATTTAACATCCAAAAAACTGCCAAATAAAATGCGTCCCAAGCCGAAATATCACAAGTACCGCCTCGTCCTGGGCCATCGCACGGAAAACTATAACCGCAAATTAGAAAGTCGATGCTCATATAACTGCATTTTGATACTCTCACTTTTCCCTTCGATGAGCTGATCTTGAATTGAAAAAGTGACCCTCCAAGAAGTCTTTAAAGACTTCCTGTGGGTTGTATGGGGCCTGGTCGGCCAAGGGAGGATTCTGCTCCAAGATTCCTTGAAAGAGAAAGAAAGCAATAGAAAAAGAGAAGGGAAAAGTGAAATAGCTAAAGATCTTGCTAAAGCTATAGCTAAAGAGAGAAGGGCAAAGCAGAAGAATCTAGTAAGTGTTATGCGGGGGTGGGGATTCAGACCGATGAGGGACGTAGGAATTGCCCTTAACTGTCCGGAAGGCTGAAATAGCTTTCTCGGGAGCCTCTGGGAGGTCGGGGTATTCAATCCCATGATACTCAAGGAGCAGGGCGTCGTATCCCAGGGGTTCTACTAATACATCGTATAGCGGGTCCAGTTATACCAAAAATGGAATGGGACAGTCATTCGAAAATGAGAAAAGAAAATAAGGGTGTCAAGACATCCTGGAGAACGTGTGATGCTGAGTCGGGGTTTGGTGAACCAACAGGTCGCTCCTCTAGTTGAAGTATCGGGCCCCTTTTTTGTTGCCTAGGTTACACCTTCGGAATACCCCAGAAGGGAATTTTTATCAAACAGTATATTTTGTTCAATAAAAAATCAGACAGAAGGTTAAATTAGTAATTTCAGGCAACTCAGGTTGCTCATTCAGAACAAATATCAAACAATCATTTTCACTCAGAATCAAGTTCACTCAGCATCTTGGAATCATTCAGCATCTTTGATTCATTCAGCGCTAAATCATATTTTTTTATCAAACAACGCCTTAGTTTTGCATAGATTTATATATGTAGTGTCTAACAAGAATCAACTTAGACTGAACACTAGAAAAGTTTCTATTCATAACTTGTTGTACGTTTATTGCAAATATATTTTGTATCATCAAATGTATAGAAGCATGCTACATTTGAAGTCCAAATCTTTATTTTGACTTTGAAAAGTCAAAACTGGGCTTGTTGCTTATTTAGTATCTACAACTGACTTTTAAGAGTCTAAATTACCGCGTTTTAGTTCTAAATAGAAGCCCCAAATCTAGAATCCCAAAGTTGAACTCCAAAGTAGGAATATATAAAAAAATGAGATATACTTAGGTAATTTTATATGTATTTTAGTAGTATTTATTTGGTTTTCACTAAAAAAAACTAGTTAAATTCTCCATATTTTAAAAGTCAAATGCTCACATTTAAAAATGTGTAAAACTATTGATTCCACACTTTCCCATATGTGGTAATATGGGTGTAACAAATTTTGGTACATATGTAAGTGTGGAGATATTATCCAAATGTCTATAGTTAAAAGTGTGAAAACATTCTTTGAATGTCCACACCTAAAAGTGTGGCAAAATTG
The DNA here is from genome assembly GCA_030686995.1 of Artemisia argyi. Lineage (NCBI taxonomy): Eukaryota > Viridiplantae > Streptophyta > Magnoliopsida > Asterales > Asteraceae > Artemisia > Artemisia argyi. The sequence continues at coordinate 243,080,107 of CM060703.1, forward strand.
AAAAAAAGTTCAAAAATAAAAGTGTGGAGACATTTGCTACACCTATAAGTGTAGTTTTATTGTAATTGTACACACTTATATATGTGATTTATTATTATTTTTAAATATTTGTGACACCTATAAATGTAAAAAATTATTATTCATATATAAAAAAGTCCACATTTGAACATACCGTGGCAAAATAAGTGTGAAAAATAACACTATTTTTTGTAATGTTTTAAATTTGAAAACAATTAATTTTAAGGGTTATTGGGTTAGAGAGCAACATATTCAAAGTTTCTATGAAGTGTTTGGTATGAAATCTGAACTTATATAAACCTTAAAAGAATACATTTTATAGCATTGGTGTGAGAATTTTCTTTTCCTTATTAAAGGAAAAAATTATTCCTACGTTATCTTTTAAGCATGAAATAATATAAGATTCGAGGGAAAAGAATAAAGCTGAAAATGAGATAAGAAAGCAACAATAATTGATTTGATAGATAAAGTTTCCACTAAGTTATGTCTGCAAGGATAGTATCTTTGTATACACAATTTATATGTCTATTTATTCAAAATTTTCCACACGAGTTTAGTTTGTTTTTTTTTTTTTTTTTTTTTTTTTATTTATTTTTTTTTTTATTTTTTTTTTGATAAAAACCTTGTATTTTTCTTATTAGGCACATAATTAGATAAAAACCTTGTATTCAGATCATGTGATTTTCAGCTTCCACTATTTTCTGTAATCTACCCCTCATCGCCTAAATAGGTATAACCAAGAAAGAATAGATTAAAATAGTTATATTCTAAATCACATTTAAAGCAAAGGATTTTCTTTTTAGATAGATAAAAAAAAAATGATAAATTTTTTATATAAAAGAGTTATTAAAAACCGGCAAACCGTTAACAGATGTTATAGAAATATGAAATCATATTTATCTTTAAAAGCACGAGCCATTTTCAAAACGCAGCAACAATTACTTTAAAAGAAAATGAAATAACAAATAGATATTTTAATGCCCATATTCAGAACCACACACAAAAAGCAATGCATGATTGCTTTCTCAAATATACCTTTCTTTTTTCACAGTTTAAATCATATTAGTATATTAGTATATTACTACGTATTATTCACATAAACATCTTTTACAAAACAGCTGCACACTCAGAGAGTAGAGCAAGGTACCATTTCGTTTAAGTTTTATACAAAACTATCTATTACTTAAATCTGTATTATGATCAAAGCATGCATGTGATGATCATATTTGTTTTGCTACCAAACAAGTAGTGGATTATGATTTTTGGAGGATTAACCTTTTTACATAATATATTCAACTCCTGTTTATATGCCTCTAGAACTCTCTTTTCGATCAACTATACGTATGTTTAGTGGTAAAAGCTATAATTGAACTACATTTGTTCAGAAATGTCATATTAGATGAACACTATATAGTTGAAGCCATTAAAAGATAATATGGATGTCATAAACATTTGGAAAATAAAGAAGCCAAAATTTTGCTATTTTATCGGGTCTATGATGTTAGGATCACTAAGCTTGTGATTTTACGGCTTATCTTGAATCTAGTTTCACTTTTGATATGATGGGAGTTGTAATCATGTAAAGTTTCTTGGTTATCTATTTATATATAAAATTTTCCGGGTACTGATCTTTTACCCCAAAGAAAGAAAAAAGAAATATCACTGTTAAGAGTGTGGAGCAAGTTCAAATGTGAACGTTAACGTTATTTTCATCAACTTGTTCTTCCTTTCGTCTTCGTGTTCCCTTTGACCAATATCCAATAAGTTTGAGGATAGTTGGGTGAAATTAATGTCATTGAATGATAAGTAAATGATTGATGAATATGTCTAATCAAATACTTAGTATATAGCGGTATCTATATTTGCTTTGTTTTGCTTTATAAATTATAATATTGTTGAGTTTGAGAATATTAAAAACATTTGGACTCCTATAGCTACCAACCTTATACTGATATTAAAAACATAAGAATAGAAGAAACTGATTTGGACAGTCCCCAAATAAGGACTATACAGAACAATACATTCAATCGATGTCTGATAAAACTAAGAATCTCAGACAATACTAATCTCTCACAGAAATCAACAATCCATAGCTGTTTCAGTAAAGCATTCTGCCAATTCAAATCAGCTTCCATACAACAAACTGAATTCACCATTTAGCTTTGCACCATACCATCTAGCTACATTTCCCTCCCCCTTCCAACGAAGACCACTCAACCTGCCACCACAGTGATCAAAGTAGGACAGAGGAAAGGCATCACTTGGTCAGTTTGAAAAAATAAAGTTACGTGATAGTTAAAATTGATAATTTGAAAGAAAAGATAGGTCAGTTTCTATCAGCTAATACTGAAATTATGAAAGCTTGGATGAATACTAGTTACAGTATTTTTGTGTGTGTGTTGTTTGTAGGTCTCACTAAAAGCTAAAATTCCGAGTAATGGAATTTGTAACCGCAATCATTGGTCCTGTTGTTGAATCATTGATGAAGCCTGTCAAGAAACATTTGGGCTATATCTTTTCCTCCACAAACAACGTTAGGAACATGCATACTAGATTGAAGGAATTGGATGGTAAAAGCGCTGATGTCAGAAAGCTCATGGAAGCACCCAATACAAGTCAACTGGAGATACCTACTCGGGTACCAGGTTGGTTGGAAGAAGTCGAAAAGATTAAGGAAGATGCTGAAAGAATTTCAAGTAACTACAGTGGCTGTTTTAATGTGAAGAGGAGGTACCAAGCAGGAAGAAATGCATTCAAGACCACTGAGGAGATTGAACGTCTTATTGAGGAAAATACTCGAATAAAATGGAGCAATACCCCAAAACCTCTTGGAAAAGTGAGTTTTAAAAAAGGACCCACTTCTGTACAGTCAAATGGTGATGCCAAAAATTACTTCAAATCGCGGGAGAAGATTTTTGAGGATGCACTCGGGTTCCTTCAACAAGATCACAAGATGCAAGTGATAGCGCTATGCGGAATGGGCGGTGTTGGAAAAACCACGATGATGGAACAGCTGAAAAAGACTGTCGCAGATAAGAATGTGTTTAATTGGATTGTGAAGGAGGTTATTGGGCAGAAGATTAATACGTTTTCAATTCAAGAAACCATAGCAAAATGTATAGGACTAAATTTAACTGACCCGAGTAAGGAAACAAAGGCAGATCGTCTTCGTATTACATTTGAAAAGATGTCCCAAGAAGGTAAAAAGGTTCTAGTAATATTAGATGATGTGTGGGAGATGGTCAAACTCAAGGATATTGGATTAAGCCCTTTGCCAACCGGCTTCAAATTGTTGCTAACGTCACGAAATGAAACTGTTTGCAAACAAATTGCAGTAGAGGCTAATTCGGATGTTATAGTTAGAGTGGATGTCATGGAGGAGTCAGAAGCAATTAATTTCTTTTGTCAAATCACAGGAGTTTCAGAAGAGTCTAATCCGGTTAGAGTGGATATTGGGAAGCAAATTGTGAAAAGATGTGGATTTTTGCCCCTAGCCATCAAACTCATTGCATCAACCCTTAAATCTCAAGAAAGTTTTGTATGGCGAGATACACTTAACCGTTTGAAGAATAATGCTCTTGAAAAAAATGTGCAAGAAATTATTGCAATTAGCTACGATTTTATACAAGAAGATGATGTTAAAGAGATTTTTCTGCTATGTGGCTTGTTTCCAGATGACTTTAATATTCCGATTGAGCATCTGACAAGATATGCATGGGGGCTTAAATTGTTGAAGGGTGTTCCTACTTTGGGTGATGCTAGAGACAGGACAAAAACATGTGTACGCACACTCAAAGATGCAAATTTATTGATTGATAGTGATTACCTCGAGTGTGTCAAAATGCACGATCTTGTTCTTGCTTTTGTGGTAGGAGAAGTTTCTAAACGTGACCATCCGTGGATCATTAACCATGGTGATATTTCGAGGTGGAGTTGGGCTGAGAGGAGCAGGTCTTGCCAAAAAATTTCCTTGACCTGCATGGGTATGACCGAGTTTCCAAAAGAATTTGAATACCAGAACCTAACACTTCTGAGACTTATGGGTGGAGATAGAACACTTGAGTTTCCTGAAGATTTCTATGAGGAAATGGAAAATCTTGAAGTTCTGGTGTATGAGAAAATGGAGTACCCCTTGCTTCAGTTTCCAAGATCACTTCAATGCTCCACCAATCTTCGAACGCTCATTCTCCATCAATGCTTGTTGATGTTTGATTGCTCTTCTATCGGAGATCTTTTGAATTTGGAAGTTTTGAGCTTTGCACATTGTGGCATTCGCAAATTACCATCCACAATTGGGAATTTGAAGGCGCTAAAGCAATTGGATTTGACAGGTTGTATCGATCTTCATATTGAGGATGGTGTTTTTAAAGGTTTGGTGAAGCTTGAGGAGCTTTATATGAGGGTTTCCCGTGGAAGGCGTATTAATTTCACGGATGCCAATTTTAATGAATTGGCACAGTGCTCAAGGAATCTTTCTGCATTAGAGATTGAATTCTTTGAAAACAAGGCTCAGCCGAAGAATATGTCGTTTAAGAAACTCGAAAGATTCAAGATCTCCGTAGGATCTGTTGGTGAGATGAAGTATTCAAAAGAAAACAGTAAAAGTATGCACTCATTCGAAAACACGTTGAATTTGATCACTACTAATGATGAACTGATGGATTCTGGATTGAAGGAGTTGTTTCCAAAAACAGAGGTGCTTTGTTTAGAAGTGGATGGTATGAATGATATTGTGGAACTTTTACCGGCATCTGTGCGTCCTACTCAACTTAAGAGATACCTTTTAAGAGAGCTTCAAATTTCCAAGTGTTTGAACTTGAGATACCTTTTCACAGTCCCAGTGGCTAATGGTTTGGTGAAGCTTGAGCGACTCACAATTATGAAGTGCCCTGTTATGAAAGTAGTAGCATATAGTGAAAATGGTGCACAAGGGCTAATCAAGTTTCAAGAGCTAAAGTTTTTGCAATTGTCTGATCTACCAATGTTGGAAGGTTTCTGCAAAACCATTAGTTCAATTGAGCTACCTCAGTTAGTAGAGTTGATACTTGATCGCCTTCCAAATTTCACGAGCATTTATCCCGAGAATAAGTCATCAACATCTTCTTTATCAAGTTCTGCAATTCTGCCTTTCTTAAGCAAAGAGGTAATATGTGTATGTCAAAATATTAATAACCAGTCACACATATAAGTGTCAATATATATATCTTAGTTGCACAGATTTATTGATGAATTTAACAAGCTAGGATTGTATGTTCTGCAGGTTGTGATCCCTAAGTTGGAGAAATTGAAGGTTTCTAAGATGGAGGCATTGCAAAATATATGGCCTTATCAATTTTGCAGCAGCGGGGAAGTTAACAGTTGCATACTGAGAGAAATTGAAGTGACAGGATGTGATAATCTTGTGAATATTTTTCCGAGCAATCCAATGCCATTGCTGCATCATCTTATTGATCTCCGTGTTGAATATTGTGGTTCCATTGAATTTTTATTCAATATTGACGTGGGATGTGTTGGTGAGATTGAGGAGGGTTGTAGCAGCTTGAGAAACATTAAAATAATTAACTCAGGGGAGATTAGAGAGGTGTGGAGGTTGAAAGGTGTAAGTAATCCTGATGTCATCATACGTGGCTTTCAAGCAGTTGAAAGAATATACACAGATAACTGTAAAAGCTTCAGAAATTTGTTTACACCTACCTTTGCTAGGTTTGATTTGGGCGCACTTGAGCAACTTGACATTGATGGTTTCAATGAATCAGTTGAAAGGAGCCACGAGGTATGTAATGCCATTCTTATTCCTAGTTTCAGAATTCCACATCTCAACCGAACTAGATATTCACATTTGTTTTATGTAATGATAGGTGCAGATGAATGATATAAACAGGGGAGAGATATTACAAGTTGATGATATTATTCCGTATGTTAATGTTGCAATTCCATTTCATGTCTTATCTACGTTTCATCACCTCAGATACCTTTTTATAATCAACCGTGCTGATGTTGAGGTGGTGTTTGAGATAGAGAGTGCAACCAGTAAAGATTTAGCAACAAGTCAAAGGGATAATCAACAATCACCGCTCCTTCCCTACTTGGAGTCCTTGTGGTTAAAGAACATGAAGAATATGAATTATGTGTGGAAGTGTAATTGGAATAAATTTTTGTGTTCTACGACACAACATAAATCCTTTTTCCAGAACCTGAAAAGCATAAATCTTATGTGGTGCAAAAACATAAAGTATTTGCTCTCACCTTGCATGATTAAACTTCTTTCCAGCTTAGAGCAAATTTACATATATCGTTGTGATGCTATTGAAGAAGTTGTTTCAAATAGAGATGACGAATATGAAGAAATAGCTACATCTTCCCAAACAAACACTACTTTCTTACCCCGTTTCGACACTCTCCATCTTTCCGATCTACCACACCTAAAGCTTATTGATGGTACCGGCTCCAATATTACTTCAAGTACGAATTCTATTCATGATCAGTTTAAGGTATGTTTTTCTATTAATATATCATAATCCTATGCATAGTCAACTATTTTTTAATTTTATTTTATTTTTTTAATTTCTTTTAATATCCATTCTTCATTATTTACAACCTTTTCCAAATATTATATGCTAATTCTTTTAATATCCATTCTTCAAGTACGAATTCTATTCATTACGTACAACCTTTTAATATCCTATGCACTTTAAGTGGTCTCGTGAAAAGATTGTGAGTGGAAGAATGATTTGATAAAAATGATATATGCTATTTTTGTTATGTGTGTTATTTCTAATTGTATGTAATGTAATATAACTGTTCAATGATATATGCTATTTTCTAATTGTATGTAATGTAACATATATACCTCAAACTATCTAAAGACAGGATGAACCAATTTTCGCTATTCATTTTTTTAATCAAAATAAATAACTTACTTTCATCATTTTTTTTTAAATTAAATATCTCACAAACCGTTAATCGTTATGCGAAATGAATCATACCATCACGGCGAAAATTAAATCATCTTTCTATAAAGTGGCACTTCTATATACTTTCGACGATTTTTTTTTACTTTTATTTTGGGTGTTGAAATTTACGTCTAAAAAAATCACATATGATTTGTTATTTTAAAATAATATGATGTGATTTGTGAAATCACACGTGATTCCTAACATACAAATCACATGTGATTTTTCATTACGTTCATTTTAACACTAAAAAAATAAAAAAAATAATAAAAAAAATCATCGAAAGTATATTGAAGTGCCCGTCACATGTGATTTTACCATTTGGAAAATATTTTATTTTTTCAAAAAGAAAAAAGAAAAAAGAAAAAAAAAGATTTTTTTTTTCTTTTTTTTTTTTCTTTTGGATGAAAAATAAGTGGCCAATATTGCTTATTGATGGTACTGTCTACAATATTACTTCAAGTACAAATTCTATTCATGATGTATGTTTTTCTTTTAAATATGTATCGTATGTGTATTCAACTATATTTTTATTACCTTTTTAATATCCATTCTTCATTAAGCACAACCATTTCCAGATATTATATAAAATCTTATTGAAAGATTCTCCAATTATTATTAAACTGCTAAACTAAAGTGGTCTCGTGACAAGATTGCGAGTGGGAGAATAACGTTATAAAAATGATATAGGTATATTTTGTTATGTGATGTTATTTATAATTGTATGTATTAAGAGCATGTTTGGGATTGCCTACCTTTTTTGCTTTTTTTAAGCTAGATTTGTTCAATCTTTAAAGAATTTGTAATTTATATTTAACTTTTCTCCATCTTTTTTATATAATAAAACAAAACCTCAAGTAGGGAATTTCGTATTTCAAAAAGAATATTATTTCTTTATTAGGTTATATTTTAATTAATTATTATTTTTTAATTTATAAATTTATAAATTTGGTTAGTTGATATACTACACAAGTATAAGATAAATACAAAGAAGATAAATACAAAAAGTATAGATAAAATTCAACTAACAATATGATTAAACTTTATAAATGATTATCTTTAATAATAAAAAACTATAATTAAAAATCATAAACAAACAAAACAAAGATTAAATTATTTGTTTTTTAATAAATAAAAATATGTCATTCAAAAAAAAAAAAAAAAAAAAACTCGCGCGTGTGCGGGTATTATAACTAGTCTATAATAAAAGGTAATCACAAATTCCAAAAAAACAACTTGAACGAAATAAATCTGAAAGAGAGATGGTGGATTTTGTCGATATATAGATTTTCAATTGTCTCTAATACTTTTAAGTAAAGGAGTAATTAGATCACACGTACGCAAATGTGTCTAACCGCCAAAACAAAATAGCGAAGGACTGACGGTTAAGTACAGATAGAAGAGGTGTAACGTGTGGAATAGAAAAAAATAAATAAGATTAAACGTTATGAAATATGTGATATTAGAGATCATTTAATTTAATTGGGTGACACGTGTTTTTTACAACTGTCGTTTAATAAATATATGGATAGTGATATTAGTGGTGTAATGTAATATAATAAAGTTTAACGAATATAATATCACTTGTATGGTTATTAAAATATATGATCGTGTTTGGAATTACTTAACTATGAGGCTCTTTTTAACGTATATAAACTGTAATGTTTGAAAAAAAAATGAATAAATTATCCACTTATAACAAGTCATTACAAGCAGTTCTTTAACACGCATGTTAGGATATGTTTATTTCAAAGTGCTAATTTGGGATTACAATACAATAACCTTTAAACAAATGAAAATAGGCTTCCTCATGTTTATTTCTTAAACTTCTTGGTATTGATGACATGTTCTATTATTTATTATAGCCACAAACCAGTCAATTCTATTATGTGTACACTAATTTTTCATATCACATAATGTTCTCAGGTGGGTTTTGCTTCTCCATCATTATGCCAATATTCTAGAAAGATAGAGATCTATAGATGTGAGACGTTAGCAACTCTGATTCCATTCAGTGCAGTGGGAAATTTACAAAAGCTTGAAGAGCTGGAAATATCCTCTTGCCGGTCACTAAGGGAGATATTTGAGATAAAAAGGGTCAACAAGAATGGTAGTGATAGTGCTAATGTTGGAGATGGAACTGGTGATATACTTCCCGGAGTGACGATTCCAAGGTCCGCAAATATGACTTCGCTGCCCAACTTAAAGATATTGCGGATTTACAAATGTGCTCTTTTGGAATATGTATTTACAAGTTCCACACTTGATAGCCTCAAGCAACTTATAGAGTTGACCATACAACAGTGTAATGCAATGCAAGTGATTGTGAAGGAAGATGGACAACACGATTCTGAAACTGTTCTCTTTCCCCGTCTAAAGTCTCTTACACTAACCGATTTACCAAATGTCGAAGGTTTCTTCTTGGGGATGAATGAGTTCCGATGGTCAATATTGGATGAGGTTAAGATCTATGGTTGCCCAAAAATGAAGACTTTCACATCTGGTCACTCGATGACTCCAAAGCTCCTTTACATACATACAGGCATTGGCAAGCATAGTCTTGAATGTGGTATCAACTTTCCATTGTCCAATGCATCACATGAGGTATGTTTATTACCATAATTGCATCAACAAATCAACTAATCTCTGTTTCCTTTATTATTTGGCAATTAATTTAGTTTCTGGTCATGTTTCCTTTATTATTTGGTAATTAACATACCTGATGATGAATTACGTTTGTGTTTCTTCATTAGGAGATTCAGTTCCATAGCTCAAGTATGTGTTCTAATCCGAACATAATAAAGCTACTTCAATTCCCTTGGTCTTTTTCAAATCTAGAAAAGCTTCATATCTATTGGCAGCCATCTTTAAAGGAGATATTTGAAGTAGTAGATTTGGAAAATGATGATGTGAATGAAAAGCAATCTGTTGTGGTATTTCCAAAGCTAAAAGAAGTGACTCTGGAAGTGCTTGATAGTATGAGGTATATATGGAAGAGCAGTAGGTGGATAACATTGAACTTTCCAAACCTTACAAAAGTGTTAATTAATGGATGCGCGCTTCTTGAACATGTTTTCACATGTGGCATGGTTCGCAGTCTATTACAGCTACATGAGCTTGAAATTAGTAGGTGCAATAAAATGGAGGCAATTGTCAAGAAAGCAGAAGATTCTGACACTACAGCTACTGATGTTGTTGTGTTTCCTTCTCTGAAATCCGTAAAACTTCATGGCCTTCCAAAACTCAAGGGATTTTGCTTGGGGATGGAGGATTTTCTTTGGCAGTCATTAGATACTTTGGAAATCAAAAATTGTCCACAGATAACGGTTTTCACATGTGGGCAATCAACTACTCCACAGCTAAAGGTAATAGACACATCTTTTGGATTGTGTTACGCAACAGAAGACCCAACCTCCTTTATAAAGGCCAAACAACAAGAGGTACGTGATCTCTGTGAGATATTTACATGTTTATCATAATCAGGGGTTTGTATCACTCTATTAATTAATACTTCTATTCTCCTACAGGGATTGAAGTTCTGAGGAAACAAAGAGTTTATACCTGAAATTTAGTGATGCATTATTTTGGTATGTAATTTGACGTCAAGAATACTAAATAAGTAATATTGCTTGTAGTTTTCATTTATTCACTTTTCGATAAGGCGAAACTTGTTTTTCAACCTTATATTAACTTGTTTAGTTTCATTCAACTAATATAAATAGAATTTAATGAGTTCCAACATCTGTTGTTTGTGGTGAATGAATTTCTGTAGAAAATTGATGAGGTGATTATTAGAATTAGGTTAAGCCCCTTGATTTGCATTCCTATCATAACCGAAAATATATACAGATTACATAGCGTATTCCACAAGTCCATATTGGGCTGGGCTAATGATTGGACTAATAGTAAACAATACTGATCAAGCTATACTAAAATATACACGGCTAATACTCCCCCGTAGTTTGAACGGGAGGTCTTCGAACGTTCAAACTAGTGCGAAAATCAAGAAACAATGCAGCAGGAAGTCCCTTAGTAAAGATGTCAGCATACTCAAAGCGAGATGGAACATGAAGCACACGGACTTGTCCTGAAGCAACATAATCACGGACGAAATGAATGTCGATCTCAACATGTTTCGTACGTTGATGTTGAACAGGATTCGTTGATAAATATACGGCACTGACATTATCGCAATAGACAATAGTAGCAGTAGATAAAGGGTGATGAAGCTCATGCAAGAGATTGCGAATCCAAGCTGTCTCAGCTACTACATTAGCAACACCACGATACTCGGCCTCAGCACTGGACCGAGATAATGTCACCTGTCTTTTAGCATACCAAGATAACAGATTGTCACAAAGAAAAACACAGTAACCAGAAGTAGACCGGCGAGTGACCGGACAACCTGCCCAATCCGCATCCGTGTAAGCAATAAGCTGAGTAGTAGAAGAAACATGCAGCTGAAGTCCATGATCAATAGTACCACAAATATAGCGTAATAACGCTTCAAAGCATGAAAATGTGTATCTCGAGGGTCATGCATATACAGACAGACTTGCTGAACTGCGTATGAAATATCCGGACGCGTAAAGGTAAGATACTGAAGAGCACCAGCTAAACTTCGATATAAAGTGGGATCATCAAAAGGTGTGCCATCAGGTCCAAGTTTGGACTCTGTATCAACAGGAGTGCGACACGGATTACATTTCTGCATATGAGCTCTCTCAAGAACTTCCTCAGCAAATTTGAACTGTGATAAGAACATACCAGATGCGGTGCGGGTAGCAGAAACACCAAGAAAATAATTAATAGATCCAAGATCCGTCATCGCAAACTCACCATGAAGAGCAGTTATAACACGCTGTAAAAATGCAATAGAAGAAGCGGTCAAGATAATATCATCCACATATAGTAACAAGTAGGCTGTGTCAGATCCACGATGAAACACAAAAAGCGACGCATCAGTTTTGCTATGCTGAAAACCAATGCGAGTGACAAATCCTACAAACCGCTGAAACCAAGCTCTAGGGGCTTACTTAAGCCCATATAATGATCGCTGCAAATGACAAACATAATCTGGGTGAGCAGGGTCTACAAACCTAGGAGGCTGATGCATATAGACTGTCTCCGATAAATGACCGTGAAGAAAAGCATTCTTCACGTCAAGCTGATGAATAGGCCAATCACGAGACACGGCTAAATTGAGTACAGTACGAATAGTAGCTGGTTTGACCACTGGACTAAAAGTCTCATCACAATCAATCCCCTGCTGTTGACTGCGACCATTTGCAACAAGTCGCACCTTATACCTGCTTAAAGAACCATCTGCATGAAACTTATGCCTGAAAAGCCACATAGAACGAACAATATTCACATTAGCTGGCCGGGGTACGAGCACCCACGTCCCGTTAGTAATTAAAGCATTATATTCATCTAACATAGCTTGTTTCCACTGAGGAATACGAAGAGCATGAATATGCGAACGTGGAAGTGGAGATACGGTAGTAACATGACAATTCATACGCTCGAGAGGTTAGCACGTGTGACCATAGGGTGAGTGTTGGTGTTATTGGGTTGCAGTGTGGGTTGTGCAGTGGGTGGCGTAGTGGGTGTGGGTGGTGCAGTGGGTGGCGTAGTGGGTGTGGGTGAGGATGGGGTTTGTTGTAAAGGGCTGTTGACAGGGTGATGAGGAGCATGCTGGATAACAGGTTCATGAAGAGGCCAAACAACAAGAGGTACGTGATCTCTGTGAGATATTTACATGTTTATCATAATCAGGGGTTTGTATCACTCTATTAATTAATACTTCTATTCTCCTACAGGGATTGAAGTTCTGAGGAAACAAAGAGTTTATACCTGAAATTTAGTGATGCATTATTTTGGTATGTAATTTGACGTCAAGAATACTAAATAAGTAATATTGCTTGTAGTTTTCATTTATTCACTTTTCGATAAGGCGAAACTTGTTTTTCAACCTTATATTAACTTGTTTAGTTTCATTCAACTAATATAAATAGAATTTAATGAGTTCCAACATCTGTTGTTTGTGGTGAATGAATTTCTGTAGAAAATTGATGAGGTGATTATTAGAATTAGGTTAATCCCCTTGATTTGCATTCCTATCATAACCGAAAATATATACAGATTACATAGCGTATTCCACAAGTCCATATTGGGCTGGGCTAATGATTGGACTAATAGTAAACAATACTGATCAAGCTATACTAAAATATACACGGCTAATAGTGATGAAATAGGAAAATTGATGAGGTGTCATTCAATTGGGCCATCACTGAACCAATTTATGATTCCATGTGTGTATTTATCTTTTTGGTTGGTTTTCAACTAAAATTTGCATAAAATTGGTTTTGTGAAGAAACTGGGTGGATAACTCGTGCTTCGCGGCGGGCAGTTTTGCTAAAGAAGTAGCTTACGGTGTGAAGAATCATTGATTTCCGTGTTCGACAATGTGTTGTGTAAGAAATTAACCACCTTGCTAATAAAGCTAGAGTTGCTAATAAAGCTAGGTTATAGCATGTGTCGTTGAGGAAATGTAAAGCTCAAATTGGTAAGTAAAGTATTTGTTCTTTTCGAGTGACTTTTGTTTAATCACATTAGGGGTGGCAATGGTGCCTAATGATGCCTAAACATTAATTGTAATTAGCCAATCATGTTAAGCCAACTAATTTCATGCCTAATGATGCCTAAGTCCATATTTTTAGTGGCAATGTTGCCTAACCATGCCTAAACCTTATTTATTTATTTATTTACTTTTTAATAATTATATTTAACAATTTAATTTAAAACATCAAATTCCATTAATAATCCAAATAAAAGTTACATAATACTTTAGGAAAATAAAAACAAAACAAAAATAAAAAATAGGAAATCACTACTCATCGAGGTATGGTAAGTCTTGCGCCGCTACGTGCTCCGTAAGATCATATTGAAGACGGTTATGAATATCTTCGTCCAGTAACTCTTCTAGCATACTATCGTCATAAACTGGCGTGACCGGCTGATCCATTATATGAACCGGTGATATTGCCACACCATCGTCTTTTAAAATCATATTGCCCAATATAATACACGTATAAACAATTTGTCGAATCTTTACGACGGTCATAGGTTGTAGAGGACGACTGAGAATAAACCATTTTTCCTTCAAACGACCAAAAGCTCGCTCGACATCCTTTCTTGCAGACTCTTGTAGTTTCTTGAACTTCTTTTCCTTCGGGTCAGTGGGATACGGATATGCTTTAACAAGAGTTGAATATTTAGGATATATTCCATCAGCAAGATAATATCCACGTTTGTAGAGACGTCCACGTAAATAAAAAGAACTGTTTGGCGCCGTACCATTTCGCTCGGTAACATATAATGGAGACCGATTCAAAACATTGATATCGTTGTTTGAGCCGGGTGGACCAAAAAACGAATGCCAAATCCACAAATCATATGAAGCCGTCGCTTCAAGCATAATTGTTGGGTATTGGTGATCACCTCTCTTATATTGGCCTTTCAAATATTTAGGACAATTTCGCCAAGTGAAATGTGTACAATCAATGCTACCAAGCATTCCAGGAATGTGATGTTTTTCTTCATGTACCTCGAATAACCGAGCAATGTCATGGGTTGTCGGCCTACGTAAGAACTCTCGGCCGTATAACTTTATAATCGCATCACAAAATTTATCAAGACATTCACCTATAAAAAACAAAATATTATTTTATAAAAAAAATGTATATTGAACAAAAAAAAATTACTAACGACTAAAAAAAATAATAAATAACAAAAAAAAAATGACTAACGAATAAAAAAAAAAAAAAAAAAAAAAAAAAAAAAAAAAAAAAAAAAACTAACGAATAAAAAAAAATATTAATAACCTGAAGTTCTTCGTGCCATGTTTAAATAGTCATCGAATCTATCCGGAGGTTCACCCGTTGCGAGTTGCCGTATTGCCGATGTGCATTTTTGTAACGCCGTAAAACTAGTCTTTCCAAACGCGTCTTGACCCTCTTGAAACCATTCAAATTGCGCTTCAATGTCATTTACAATTTGTAAATACAATCTTTTACTCATACGAAAAATATCTTCGTTAAACTTTGGTTGTTCAACGAAATAGTCATTCATTAAATTTTCTAAAGCTTTATCACGAAAACGTTTTACATAACCACGGATGAAGGTAGAGCTTGCCGTGTCTTCAAGAGCTTCGTACGCGGCTAAAAAGGTTTCAATTGTACTACCGGATAACCATTCTTCGGATGAGTCGGGGGGAATAATTATCTCGTTTGAGGATGAACCCGATGATGACATGGTTATTAGAATGTAAATTGTATGTGTGATTTGATATTTATTCAACGATCACTCTTTCGTTACCAATAAGGGTCACTTATCCGAAATGCATAAAATTGCTAAGTTACCCTATATTGGGGGGCTTATTGTTCATTTCTAAAAAGTCTAAACTATATTAAGAATGGAATTATGATAACCATTGTTTGCTATGCCTTGTTCAAAATCGCAAGGTGATTGAACTAAACATTTATGATGCATTAGAACGTAGGAAAACAGTTGATGGTAAATACAAACTGGCACTACAAGAAAAAAGGGCTTTAGTTACGAATGGAAAATCGTCACTAACAGTGGAAAAATTGGTCACTAACCAACTTAGTCACGAAAATCAAGGTCGTCACTTGTCGTCAGTATAGCTCCGTCACTAAGTTAATAGTGACGAAACTGGAATTTGACACTAAATTTAGTGACAAGCTAAAGTCGTCCCTTATGGGGGTGTGACACACATTTCGTCACTTAATTTTCGTCACTGAAGTGGCTAAAGTCGTCACTATTTGATTAGATTAGTGACGAAAGAAAGGCGTCATTTTTGGCCGAAACTAAGGATACCTTAACGTCCAATAGTGACGAAATACATCATCACCATTCGTATCATATGACAAAAAATCTCAATTTCTTCTGTAATGTTGTTTCAATAACCAGAAGAAAAAATATTAGTAATATAAATCGAAAATATGTATCATTCGTCTTATGTCTAACTGTGTGATCTAAAGCATACAACATGTCACAAATGTGTCCACAATGTACCAACTTCGCCTTATAAATATCTTTCACGTGTCTAACAAAAAAAGAGCAAAAATGAACCAAATTATAACCAAATTAATCTGTAGAGCCATAACACCAGTCGTAAACTGTCATTGGATGAGCTGTTATAGGTAATGCGTCAATTGCTTTATAGACATGATCTGCAACAATGAACAGAGTTCAAAGATGCATGAAATATTTCCCTTATATGAAGCCAGAGAAGACCCTCAGGTAATGGCTCTCCACCAGGCTTTGCTGCTGGCAATACCGGTTGACATTCGGGTATGGAGAGACCTTGGAAGCGAATTCCCTGAATTAAACAACAAAAGAATCGGTTTTAATATGAATATTATCAGCTTGTTGCAGCGCGCTGCTACGTTTTATAAATAGACAAAGGTTCACCAATTAGGTGGTAAAATATATACCTCATCTGGGTCAAGTAAAGAAGTCTCCCACAGCAGACCTGTCATTCCTCTCACCCCAACAAGTACCTCTTAAATTCGTGAAACACGATAGCAGATATTCAGATATGAAAATGGTTCACTTAACAGATCTTCAAAGTTTAAAACTTTAAATAATTCCAACTCAGAAAAAAAAAGAGTGTATAAACACAAACAGATATTGAAAAGCATTGACTTACCATATCAACAGTAATGTTACCCAATTGAACTTTTGCCATATTCTGACTTAATTTCAGGCGGTCCTGCACAAGAAATGAACATTAATTACGATGCAACAAGCCACATCAGATTGAACTCAATTTCTATGACCATACAAGTACAAAGTAGAAAGTAACAAAAAACATTAGAGCATCCAGAGATACCCAATAGTATCTTTTTTACTAAATGCAAATGATGTTAGGAAATGTACATGTTGTTCGGGAATCAATTCCTTAAGTGCGAACGGATTTCCTACATGAAAGGAAGACAAAAGAGATTATTAAGACTCTTAATCAAATAATCACATATTAAGACGTCCAAGCAAATATAACTAAATTACAGAAATGAGCAAACAACATTAGGCAGAGACTAATTACACTTCTCTTTATAGCTATACAGACTGTACATCATAACTATCTTAAAAAGTCCATAACACTATATGGTACTAGTACGTAGAGGTAAAAATGAAAGAATCTTTGGCGTTCCACTTTCATTTCCCTCGTACAGAGCATTAAGTTTAAAATGAAAATTTGTCCCCTATTATAAGAAAGACTCTAATCTAAAGCCATAACCAAAGGCAACACCATGGGAAAGTTGAGTGAAAGGTGGCATAAAAGCAGAATCCGATTCAATAAAAAAGAGAGATGATAATCTGATATTCTTTTTAAAATTAATGTAAGGGAGTTCAAAGCATCAAATAAATTTGTTGGCCATCATTTAATAGCTTGTCAGTTGAGAAGGCAAGTACACATAGTGAGTCACCTTGAACATTTACATACAAAGTCTCTCCTCACATAAAAACTTGTCCAGAATCAATATCCGCACAGCGTTACGAATGTGTAAACTGCACAACCACGTTACCAGCATCCTACTATTAGCATATCTCCCCTGATATAAACATTTCAAATATCATCAAGCTAACTCTAAAGACTAGCAAATGAAGCAAATAGATACATGAATTATCAAGGCAAATCCATTAAATGGAAGAATAGAAACGATCAAAGAGTTAACATTTGTGATATCTAGAAGATGTAATAAGTAGTCGTAAGCGTTCTGTATATATGTAAACTAAGTTTCTTATATGGTTATTAATCTAATAAGCACTGAACCATTTAAAAAGTAGGAATATGTCATAAATTAGTTACTCCATTTGAGTATCGTGTGCAAATGACCCACTGTGAAAAATGCTTTAGCAATCTAGTCCTCATCAACTTTTCTTGATACTCCAATATGCGGACAACTGATGAGGGATGACCGCAATAGAGTTTACAAGTCTCTTTCGGATGTAGTTTTTTATTTGTCAAGATGTGAAAGAGAGTAACGTTTTAAGAATAATTCCAAACAGTATACAACATGGTACAAAAAGTCAACAGATTTAGCAATTTGATATGGTTTGGGCATTGTAGTCACCTTCAAGACTTAAAGCATACTCCAATCTGAGTTTGTTCAAGAAGCATATAATACAAGGAAAAAAATTGTAATGTTAACGGTTTGACAAAAGAGCATGTCAACTATCAGCTAAAAACCACAATTCTGTATTTTCCAAAAATCGTGTCAGTAATAAAAGAAAAGACTGGCCCGCCAAGCCTAAAAAGCCTGGTATAAAGTGGCCGAAGCCAACCCAGCCCAACTAGCCTGGGCTATCTAAAATAGGATCGTCTGAGAAAAAAATAGCATGGTCCAAGGCCCGGCCCTGGCCTAGCTTTGGTCATCTCTATGAACAGGTCCTTTACTTTGCTCATCTCTACGAACAGGTCCTCTACTATATAACCAAAGACGCCTCTGGTAAAGTATGCAAGTAATAGGTCCTCTACTATATAACCAAAGACGACTCAACAACATATATACAAAACGTATTATGGTAGCTTTGTGTATTTAAGTTAAACAAGTGGAAGTCTAAAGGTAGTGACTCTACAGATAAAACAATAGGATTTCATACCAAGACTGAGGGTTTGAACAGAAGAAGAGTGTAACTAAAGCTATTGAAGTTAAGACCGAGTGACAACTTGATAGGAAGATTGAACTACATGTACCCTGCAAAGTGATAAAAATCTTAACTTTGTATACTGCTCCGCGGACAAGAAAAAGAAACTCCGGGTACCTTATAGCCTCCAATCATTTTTATGATTAGCCCCTGTGCATGATATCCTTCGTCAAAGAGCGTGATATCATGCTCATGCTCTGTTTAACACACTGATAGTCTCATTTAGAGTTTGAAACTCTTCAGATCTATCCTAACTTCATCAACCCTATCATCATTATCACAATATCACATATAGACGCACTTATAAATATCTCTACATCTCAATGAGTTCAATTCTCTTTTTTTTAGTCTAGTCAAAGTTACTTGAAAGTGAGTAAAAAAAGGTTGAAAATTTGAATGCTAACTAGGCTACTTTTGGCCCATTCCACCCATTCCGGTTGACTTGATAAAACTAATACATGCTAATCAATGTAACAGAATAACAAACATTATACTGTACAACTTTTAAAGATAAAGTGAATATAGCAAAGAAATTACCTTCATTTAAATATGTGAAATTGACTTCATGTGGGATCTGTAAAGTCATCATAGCTATGAAATATCAGCAAATTCATCAAAAACAACAGCTGTGACACAATTAATTAATGAGATTAGCTCTTAACCTAAAAATATCTATTAACCTATGTATCATCCTTGGTTTAAAAATGCGTTTTGCGATCCAACGCGTTAAAGGTCTCAAAAGCCGTTGCGTGATGCGTGAAGCGTATGCGAGCGCAATTTGGACGCATTGCGTTTAGTATTAAAAAAAGTACGAAAATTATTTATACATAGTATATTCTGTCAAGTACCTAGTAAATGCAATACACTTACGAAATAAGTTACTAACATATTGAAATTAGGCCAGCAATTCATTTTTAAAATAAAGAAGTCGAATGCAAAGCAAAACGGAAATACTATATTTTTGCGATTTTGTATGTCTTTTAACAATTTCTGCATTTAAAATCCCATTTAAATATTTTGATCTCTTTTATATGGTTTATTTTTGACAAAAATGACATAAATTCTAGATTGCGACAATTGCGACCATTGCTAGCATTACACAAATGCGGTAAATAGTGATCTAATGCGAACGCAATCTGGGATGGCCTTGCATTAGGCACCATAATGCGAAATTTCAAATGCAATGCAATGATGCGTGCAATTTGCGCAATGATGCACGCATTTTTAAACCAAGGTATCATCTATTTGTGAAGTAAGGAGATTTAATTTTCAATTTTATAGTAAGTTAAGAGTTTAACTATAGATGCTAAGTCTGCAAATAAGATGAGCTCGGGTTATAAACACCAGCTAAATATAATTATAAGTAGTTATGTATCTAAAAAGCATCATACTAATGGTCATCGAGAACTTTTGAATCATTTAATAAAAGATAACTATCATTCCATACTAGTGACAGCACATTATTTCACGACACCATGCCATGCTGCAAAATGATTACAAGGATTACAATGCACTTCAAATATATTGTGCAGAAGAATACACTAATATATACATTATATTAGTGTATAAATACAGAAAGACGGCTCTGTGTGCAACATCGATAAGTTATTCATGAAATGAAAAGAAGATCCAACTTTTTACCATAACTCTAGTGGTCATTGAATCCACAGCGTGGCATGGCATACTCATTAATCGAAAATGATCCCTTTGACCGACCTAACAAAGAAGCATAAACGGAACAATTTTTCATATATATGTCATAGACAAATAACTCAAATATATGTTCATCACGTAACTAGCTCGTGGTAATTACTTGCTTTTCCAAAAGAAAAAGTTTGTGGTAATAATTAAAGCACAAAAGTAACTATAAAGAAGATCATATAAATGCACGCATAACTTACCACTGAATTACCAACAAGTTATATTGAATTACCGTTACTTTTGAAAATCCATTAATAAAATGTGTAAGTGCATGCTAAGATGGGTAGCGCAATGGTGTTCCCTCCGTATAATCTTTGAGCAACACACATATCTATTAAAATGTACTCTAACAATAACGTTTATAAAGTGTAATAAGAGGGCTTATCTATGACAACCGGCAATTTAGGGAGCCATTTTGAAAACCCGCATTACGTTAAAGTTCGTTTATAATTTTTATTTGGAATTTTTATTCGCAACGAACTTGTAAGACCAATTTTATGGATAATTATATTTTATGTCGTTATGGGATTCGAGAATTATTTTAATAATTCATTATGGAATTTACTTGATGATGTATTTTTTTTTTTAAATTCTCACTGGTACTACGTTGACTCCGGCACTAGGTTTACCTAACGGGAAATTTTATGATTCGTTTTACGAGTCCGACTATATTTAATTATTTACGGGATGTTTTCGGGGGATATTGAAAGTTTGAAATGAGTTCGGGTTTCGGGCCGTATGTTTTACACTACCCATTTGTACCCACTCAAAACTACTAGTAATATTATTATTACTATTATTATTATTATTATTATTATTATTATTATTATTATTATTAGTTAAAAATATATATATATAAAAGAGTGAACCACAAAGGGTCCTTGTTTGGTCCGGTTTTCACACAAACACAACACCCTCACTCACACATCTCTCTCTCCCTCATTCCCTCTTCTTACTCAACCCTAGCCGCCGCCCCTTTTTCCGGCCATTACCACCACACCGCCGGCCACCACTAAACACCACCACCATTTTCTTAATCCCCATCATCTAATCTTTTAGATCCACCCCTACACGCGCCCTATAACATCATTTTTCATCACGAATCATCACCATCTTTCACCACCAATCGTTATTTTCGAAGGGTTTTACGGTTTGGCGAGTGTTACTCGTATTTTTGATAAAAACGTGACCCTTGGTCACGATATGTTGAGATTCGAATGGGTTTTCACACAAAAACGGGAAATACTTATGGGTTTATGATGGAAACTCGTTTTCTTGAAATGTTTGGTATCCGGGTTGTTTCTTGTGGGTTCGGTTCGAACCGTGAGTCCATGACTCACGGCTTGGGTATTAACTCGAGCCATGGTGTTCGATTTATTGTTATTGTGAGCCTTGATTATGGCTCTTGATTTCTTGCTCGCGTTGGTTTTGCTTGGTTCGACTCATAGGAGTCGCGGCTCGGTGCCGTGTAATTGTTAATGTTGCCTAGACCCGTGTGGTCATGTTGGCATTTGGAGTGCTCCTTGGAGCCGTTTATGTGAACTTTGATGCTTGGTTCGAGCCACTCTTGGCTCGTGGTGTGTACCGTGACTCAATCGAATGTGACCTTGGTTATATTTGTTTCTTTATTGTTAACTTGGTTTTGGTATTGTTTTGGTTGTTTATTTCCTTGGCCGAATACATGTGGGTCGAGACCACGTTTGGTCTCGACAAGGGATATTGGTATTGAGAAGTGTTGACGAAATGTGTTATTGGGGACCGATTGTGAGACGGTCACTTAGATTGACGGAGATAGGTTAGTCGGGTGCCGTAGTCGGACCCTATTGTTGTAGCACGTGGATTGGGATTGTGTTGGACGGAGATGTATTGATTTTTATGACAATTGCTTATTATTTTGGACTTGGACAATGAGCCGAGAGTCATGACTCGGACATGTGACCATTTCGTATGACTCGATAACTATTTACAATTAAAACATAAATAATAAAACTCGTAATAATAGTTATTGGTAATGTAAACGTTTATATAAATATATAGACGTGAATAACGGATATATAATTGTATAAATGCGTATATTAATAATAATAAAAATCACGAGTCGTATTATAAATAATACGACTAAATATATATTAGGCTACGAGAGTAGCGTAATATTATTGGAAGTATTATCATAAAAATGTATTATAAAACGAGAAACTCTCGACAATTACTAAATATTAAATAAAATGTCATTTTATATATATAACGAGTAAACCTATCGAGTTATGCGGAGTCGTGGTCACTAGAGTTCAGGTAAGTTTTGTTTGTCACTTTCGTGTTGTCACGGATATATGACGATTAATATAAGCGTTTTCTATAACTAAATAACTACTTAACCGAAAGGTTGAACCGGGTTATTTGGCTATACGAAATGAGTATATTAATGGGCATCGTATCCTACGACGCCCATAGGTTGTGGTATATGTAAAGGGTAATAAATTGCGAATATATATATCGGGAAATCTGGCCAATTTGACGATGTATATAAGGAGTTTATTAAACTACGATATATACCATATAGTGTTTATGTGCTATGTGCTTTAGGTTGGATGTAATCTTGGAACGGTATGTTACGTAAATAAATATGAGGATTTTCAAATCGACGGATTTGGTAAACTTCGGCGATTTATTTAAATGATATATTGGACAAATATTAGATCTATAGTTTATTTATTATTCTTTTGTGTGACTTTTTGGTTTGTTTGTGTCGACCCACCACCCGTATGGATACCAAACGTAAATACACCAAACTATTACGAAAAATAAAACGGATTACGTCCGGGTTTGGGAATATTTTGAATTTGAGGAAATGATTTCTGAACGAGTTGATATTGTTAGGTCGTGCCGAGTCCGTAGTTGCCGTCTTGTAAGTTATTATACATCTTACTTCTACCGATTTCTTCTTGCTGTTTTCTGGACTTGAGGTGAGTCATAGCCCCACTTTTTACTTTTGAACTATGTTTTCAATACTTGGGGTGAGAAACGTGCAAATTATTTTATGTGGACTATTTATCGCTTCTATATTCTTTCTAAAACTTGCTATGCGTATGGACTAGGATGTATTGTCAGCTTTAGTCACATGGTTTCGTGTGTACTATTCAAGGTTGGCTTATTTAGATACTGTAGTGTGCACCTATAGGTTATTAATACTTCGGAGGTTATCCGAGTATTTATGATATTGCGGGAGTTACCCGAATATCTATGTTAGAGCGGAGGGTATCCGTGTTTTATGTTGGAGCGGAGGGTATCCGCCGGCTTTTAGCGAATCCTTAGTCTAGCTAGCAAGCGTTTTGCGTATATGTCCACTATATTGTTAGTTGAATTTAAACCTATAATCTCACCAGTGAAAGCTGACTTTTAGCACGTTTTCTCAGGTAATTAAGTGATGATATGGATGCATGGATTGGAAGGCTCGGCTAAGGCTCTTGGTTTATTGATACGTGGGAATCGCACCAGGCTTTACCTCTAAAGGGATCCTGAGAAGCTTACAACCCCCATCAGGCAGTGTACCTGATCGTTGTAGTATAGTATAGTGACAAGTACCGGGGGATTGATCGTTCAGCTTAGGAATAGTGTCGCTAGGATTAGAAAACCTAAATACTAGTTCTAAAGGTGAGGGATGATTATTTTTGTATTTTATATTTTTTAGAAAGCAAGTAAAAATCTCAGGTTTGAAGGATTTGGGCGGAATTAGTTGCTAATCAAGTAACCCAATACTAAAGATGCAATCAAAATAAAATACTAGAAATGAAAATAAACTAAATTATACTAAAGTTGTGAGCAATAAGTGGAGAAAATGTGTTTACTTAGATTTCACTACTCCCTAGACATCTTTTACACGTTAATTACTTGTTATAATTGCATGGATGATGGATCATATTCCTTAATACCATTCATGGGGTGGCACATTTAACTCCCCAATTCTAGGAGCTCTTATCTCCTCCTATAGCATGCCCAGCACAACCATAGGGATTATAAACAGTGGCTCATGCATTAAATACAACCAATAAAGACCTAGTGCGCGTCGGTTCATGTTTCTTAAGACGTTCAAGCATGTTACCAATTGGAGATCTGCCAGTTTTCTTAAGCCTAACATATAAATCATTCATCCAAGACAAGTATAAACAAGTAATCAACACATAATTAACATCTAGGTTTCATTAGATCCAAGCAAACACAAGATAGATCTAGCCTAGCATGATGAAATTAAGACAAGAACAAGATATATACAACCAACACATAGACATATTGATTGAATTAAAAGAACACTTATCTCAATTACACATGAAAGGTATTAAGGGCTTGGAACCCTTGAAAAACCTGTAAAATTCGCACCAAGTTCGTACTTAGGGTTTCTCCAAAACTTCTCTCCCTTCAATGTGAAAATTAGAAAACTATATATAGGAAAAGGGGTCTGACGGCGTCAAGACTTTGGTGTTTTTTTCACTTTTATGCTCCAAAAATGTCCGAATTGCTTCCTTTTCCATATTTCACTCCCAAAGTACCTAAAATCACAAAAGGAACGATTTAGGGCAATATTTGATCAAATAAATTCAATTCCGGGCTTAAATGACCCCCTAAAAACGGATCATTTTTCGCCTCATCATTTATGGATCTATTTTTCTAAACTCTGATATTGAATTATGGACCTACTGTTATTTTCTTTTGGGCCTGACTCTGAATGATGTTGGGATAAATGTAAACTTTAAAACCCCGTTTTGGTTGTGTTTTTATTTTTTTTTTACTTTATCTCGTTCTATTATGTCTTGTGTTGGATACCAATCCCCGTAGCACCCCGAAAGCTTGTTGAGTCTTCCGATGTATCAAATTTTGGGGGTGTTACAGATTGGTATCAGAGCCAAGGTTATAGAGAACTAGCTAAATAAACACCTAAACTATAACCGAATTTTTATAGAAAATGATCCTTGACCACTGCCCGCCAGCCCGCCAAGCCGAAGCATCTTCTATTATTTTGAGGTATTATGAGATATTTGAGATGAATTGAGGTTTATGGATTTAGTAATAAGATGGCGTTTCGAGAATTATATGGTCTATTTGTTTTATAAATGTTTTTGTAATGCGGTATTTGAAACTCTTTATTGAGATTATATGATTGAATTATTTGATGAGGATTTTTTTGGTATGGTATTTTGAGTTGTGATTTAGTTGTTTTGAAACACTTACACCTACCCTACGCCGTTGTCATAGACCATGGCCTCCCATATGCCCGATGTTGTCGAGGATATTCTTACTGCACCGGTATTACCAGCACAGTTCACTATGGCATCTGATGATCCTTACCAGATTACCATGCTTTCAGCTACTGTGCCGCAGACAGCTTCTACTTCAGCACCACCTGCTGCATCTACGCAGGGACCCTCATCTTCTCTAGGGCTCCCTGGTACATCGAGGCAGCTTACTCTTCATCAGGCTTTGGCTCGTGTGGCCCCACGCTTTGCCCATCGAGCTACGGCACGCATGTCGGTACGCCCTACTCCATCACCTTTACAGATTGATGCTCACTATCTTCTGTCAGAGGCGCCACCCACATCATTGCGTCATCGTCCTAGATCACCTACCACATCTCCACATGGTTCACCTGTTAGGAGACGACGATTGATGATGTACTCTTCCGATGAGGAGGAGGAGGAGTACGAGAGTGAGGATGAGGCTGATGACCCTGAGGAG
The DNA here is from genome assembly GCA_030686995.1 of Artemisia argyi. Lineage (NCBI taxonomy): Eukaryota > Viridiplantae > Streptophyta > Magnoliopsida > Asterales > Asteraceae > Artemisia > Artemisia argyi. The sequence goes on from CM060703.1 coordinate 243,106,245, forward strand.
GAGGATGACCCTCAGGAGGCTGAGCAGGGTGATGATGATGACCCTGAGGAGGAGGATGACCCTCAGGAGGATGAGATGCCTGATGATGATGATGTGTTAGTACCACCAGCTCAGACTGAGGAGCCTAATTCACCTATACACCAGATTGGGCCTGGCTCACCTGATCATCCTTTTCTGTTAGATTCACCAGCTGATAGTCCAGTGGCGTCGGATGCATCATCCGAGGTTTCTGCTGAGCAGGCAGAGTTAGGTGAGAGTGGCAGGTTGTGGGCTCAGATTACTGCCCAAGGCGAGAAGATCTCGCGAGTATCTGATCGACTTGAGAGAGTTATTGGAGAGTTTATAGCAGATTTGAGAGTTGACATGACTGTTGCTAAGGGCAGGTCGATTGAGATGAGGAGAGTTTTGATGGAGGTTCATGAGCAGATCGCGAATTTACAGCGAGGTTTTGTCACAGCTCGAGAGGCCGACCGCAAGTTATGGCAGCGGAACACCGAGCTGGAGAAGGAGGTGGCAGACCTCAGGAGAGACAGTGACACCCATAGTGTGGAGCTAGGATCATTATGGAGGGATCTTGATGGCTTGAGGCAGGAGTTGAGGAGCCTTCGCCAGCAGCGTGGCTAGAGGCTTGGGTTATGTTGTCTTGTTGCTTTGTACACCGAGGAGTGTTCGGTTAGAAAAGCTAGTTATCCTGTTTTTATGTATTTTGTTCAGTTTCTGTCTCTTTTGGAACGATTAGTATGTTTTGTATTTCCCAGTAGTTGGAACGATGTTGGATCTCTATTGTATGGTTGATGGTCATTATTATATTGGTATTATGAGATTTTGGGTATTATGGAAATTGAGTCCCTATTCGCCTTATTGATGTTTTGTGGTGTATTGTTGCTATTCTTTCCATGACTTGGCTTCGTTGAATTACTTTTGTTGAGCATATTGATAAGTTCTATTGGAGACTCATGAACTTGTATGATGTTTCAGATCAATGGCCCCACGACGAAACCCTGTTAGAGCTACCAGAACTGGTCCTGCAGTGACTATCCTTGGTCGCCGAGGACGCTGACCTACTCGAAATGTTGAAACCCCTACTCCTGACAACCTGGACACTACTAACCGCAACAACATGAATCAAAATGTTGATGTTCAGGGAGACAATGATCATGTTCCACTTAATGCACCTACTGTGGATCAAGCAATGATCAACCAACTTGTCGAGCAAAGAGTTGCTGAACTACTAGCTGAGTCAAATCATTCCAACAATTCTGCTGGAACTTTTCCACCTGTTCGTGCTAATGGATGTCAATACAAGGAGTTCAAGATTTGTGGACCCATTGAGTTTGGTGGAACTGAAGGAGTGGTTTACTTGGTCAGATGGATTGAGAAGACTGAGTCAGTGTTCAATGTCAGTGGTTGTGCGGAGAATGCGAAGGTAAAGTTTGCTTCTTTTACTTTCAAGGATGAAGCTTTAACTTGGTGGAACAATTACCGAAATTTCGTTGGGAGTGATGTAGCTTATGCCATGAGTTGGGAGCAATTTAAGTCTCTGCTGATTCAGACTTATTGCCCAAGGAATGAGGTTAAGAAGCTAGAGATTGAGTTTTGGAACCACAAAGTGAAAGGTAATGATATGACGACTTACAATCGTCGTTACCAGGAGTTGGCCTTGCTTTGCCCAGATATGGTAAAAACTGAGACTCAAAAGATCGAGAGGTATACTGATGGGTTGCCTGTAGCTACAAGGAATGATGTGATTTCTGCTAGGCCTGCAAACATCCATGAGGCAATTACAATTGCTCAACAACTTATGGATTCGTTGGAATTGGAAGGAGCTGAAAAGGAGAAGAATGGAAAGAGAAAGAGAGACCATCACTCTAAGGGTAATGATCACCGAAGCAAGAGACAAGCTAAGGCTTATGCTATTGGGAATGGAGATAAGAAGAACCAGAACGGTGATGCACCCAAGTGTGGTCGTTGCCACCAGCATCATACTGGATGGTGTAGTGTGAAATGCCAGAACTGCTCAAAGAAAGGACACACAGCTAAGGATTGTAGAGCTCAACCTCTTGCTATGGTTCAAGCTGCTCCTGAGATGAGAAATAAGGCAGACGTTACTTGTTATGGGTGTTGAAAGAAGGGACACTATAGGAACGAGTGTAGAGAATCATGGAACCGAGGAAATCAAGGCTCAGGTGGTAATGGGTACAATCATGGAAACCGTGGAGCTGAAGGAAACCGTGGACGACAAGATAACGGGGACCAACGTGTGGAAGCTAGAGCTGCTCAGGGAAGAGTGTATGCACTCGGGAACGAGAGAGGAGAAGATCCGAACGTCGTTACTGGTACGTTCCTTCTCAATAATCGTTATGCTTCCATACTATTTGATACTGGTGCCGATAGGAGTTTTGTGTCTACTACGTTTGCACCCTTACTAGAGAAACCCCCGATGGCCTTAGGAATTGGATATGATATAGAGTTAGCAAATGGGAATATAGAAAGGATCAATACCATCATTCGCAGTTGCACGTTAAATTTCTTGAATCACCCTTTCAACATAGATCTTCTACCCGTCACGTTAGGGGGTTTTGATGTCATCATCGGTATGGATTGGTTGTTGAAGTATCGTACTCACATACTTTGCGACGAGAAGATCGTGCGTGTACCTTACGGAAAGGAAATCCTAAATATATTAGGAGATCGAAAGGATTCGAGGAGCCCATCTCGGTTAGCAGTCATTTCTTGCACTAAGTTACCAAAACTAATGGAGAAAGGATGTTACCTTTTCTTAGCTCAAATTTCTGAGAAAGGAGGGACGGAGAAAAAGGAAAGGTGCATTGGAGATGTGCCTATAGTTCGTGATTTTCCTGATGTGTTTCCCGATGATTTGCCGGGAATCCCGCCGACTAGACAAGTGGAGTTTCAGATTGAGTTGATACCTGGTGCTAAACCTGTAGCACGAGCGCCTTATCGTCTTGCACCTACCGAGCTAGAAGAGTTGTCAAAACAATTGGCGGAGTTAGCCGAAAAAGGATTCATAAGACCAAGTTCTTCACCTTGGGGAGCCCCAGTCTTATTCGTGAAGAAGAAGGATGGATCGTTTCGTATGTGCATTGATTACCGAGAGTTGAACAAGTTAACGGTGAAGAATAGATACCCGTTACCGAGGATCGACGACTTGTTCGATCAACTCCAAGGATCGAGTGTGTATTCGAAGATCGATTTGAGATCGGGATATCATCAACTTCGAGTTCGCGAGGAAGATATTTCGAAAATGGCTTTCAGAACCCGTTACGGGCATTACGAGTTTCAGGTGATGCCGTTTGGGTTGACTAACGCACCGGCGATATTCATGGATCTCATGAATCGGGTGTGTAAGCCTTACTTAGATAAGTTTGTGATTGTGTTCATCGATGACATTCTGATTTATTCGAAGAGTGATAAGGAGCATGAGGAGCATCTAAGACTTATCTTAGAATTGCTCAGGAAGGAGAAACTGTATGTCAAGTTTTCTAAATGTGAATTTTGTATTCCGACGGTACAATTTTTGGGTCATGTAATTGATAGGCAAGGAGTCCATGTGGATCCCGCTAAGATTGAGGCAATAAAAGATTGGGCTGCACCTACGACCCCAACAGAAGTTCGTCAATTTTTAGGTTTAGCCGGTTATTACCGAAGATTCATCGAGGGATTTTCGAAGATAGCTAAACCATTAACCAAATTGACTCAAAAGAGTGTTACGTATGAATGGGGAGATAAAGTAGAGGAAGCATTTCAATTACTTAAGAAGATGTTGTGTAGTGCTCCTATCTTAGCGTTACCTGAAGGTAACGAGGACTTCGTCGTCTATTGTGACGCTTCACATAAAGGTTTGGGAGCCGTGTTAATGCAACGAGAGAAAGTGATAGCTTATGCTTCCTGATGAGGCGAAAAATGATCCGTTTTTAGGGGGTCATTTAAGCCCGAATCCGAATTTATTTGATCAAATATTGCCCTAAATCGTTCCTTTTGTGATTTTAGGTGTTTGGAGAGTGAATTCTGGAAAAGAAGCCATTTTGGACGTTTTTGGAGCATAAGAGTGAAGAAAACGGCTAAGTACCAAATTTCCATGCTGAAGATACAAGGTGACGGCGTCAAGACCACAATCTTGACGGCGTCAGACATGAAGAATTTAATACCGTAGGTGGTGACGGCGTCAAAAGGCATCATGACGGCGTCAAAGTGGCAAGAATAAAATACCGTTGGTGGTGACGGCGTCACATAGGCCGTCATAAGTGGATCAAGGCCGTCCGAGGAAGTATATGGCGGCGAGGTGACGGCGTCACAAGTAACTCTTGACGCCGTCAGCCTGTTTTTCCTATATATAGTTTTCTAGTTTTTTCATTAAAAGAGAGAAGTTTTGGTGGAACCCTAAAGACGATTTTGGTGCATCTTTTACAGGTTTTTCAAGGGTTCCAAACCCTTGAGACCTTGCATTGTAATTGAGATAAGTGTACTTTCAATTCAATCAATATGTCTATGTGTTGGTTGTTTATATCTTGTTCTTGTCTCAATTCTACTATACTAGGCTAGATCTCTTTTGTGTTTGATTAGATCTAATGAAACCTATATGTTAGGCTTAAGAAAACTGGCAGATCTCCAAATGGTAACATGCTTGAACGTCTTAAGAAACATGAATCGAGGCGTACTAGGTCTTTATTGGTTGTATTTAATGCATGAGCCACTGTTTACAATCCCTATAGTTGTGCTGGGTCATGGTGTAGGAGGAGATAAGAGCTCATAGAGTTGGGGAGTTATGTATGCCACCCCACGAATGGTATTAAGGAATTCAATCCGTCATCCATACAAGTGTAACAAGTAATTAACGTGTAAAAGATATCTAGGGAGTAATGAAGTCTAAGTAAACACAATTTCTCCAACCACTGCTCACAACCTTAGTATAATTTAGTTTAATTTCATTTTCAGTATTTTATTTTAATTATATATTAGCTTTGGGTTAGTTGAATAGCAACTAATTCCGCCCACTCTTCCAAAACCCGAGATTTTACTTGCTTTCATAAAAATATAAAAATACAAAAATAATCATCTTTCACCTCTAGAACTATTAATTAGGTTTTCTAATCCTAGCGACACTATTCCTAAGCTGAACGATCAATCCCCCGGTACTTGTCACTATACTATACTACAACGATCAGGTACACTGCCTGGTGGGGGTTGTAAGCTTCTCGAGATCCCTCGAGAGGTAAAGCAAGGTGCGATTCCCACGCATCAAGTTTTTGGCGCCGCAGCCCGGGGAATAGTTATTGTCTAGGTTAGGATTTCTTTTTATTAGGTCTGCTTGCTAGATTCCTTTCTAGTAAGATTTTTATTTTTATTTTTAGGTCTTCTTTAGTCTATCTTATTTCTTTGTGCCTCTGTTAGTAAACTAACCTCATTGACTATTCTGTTGACCATTATGGAAAACACGAATCCACCCCTTTCCCCTAGTGAAGTTGCTGTGTTACGTGGACAAATTGAGAGTGAGATTAGGGAGCTTAGAGAGCTTAATAGGTTGATCAAGATTGAACTCGAACATACATTTAGCGACCTAGCGACCGCCTTGTATTCAAATAAGAACCTAGGGCCTAATGACTTTGTGAGTATTGTTAAGAGACCGGAAGAGGAAGAAATGGATCCGAGGCTTGACGACTACTTTAACCTATACCCCACTAAGGAGGAGATTGCATACTATAATAACCTTATTGAAAACCCGCGATTTCCCTTCACCATGATTGAACCTAAGATCAAGAGAGGCGATCCTAAGAATGCTAAGATACCATGTATGATTGGATATAGGCACATTAGCAATGCTTACATTGACTTTAAATCTCCAATCAACATTATGTCCTCAACGGTTTATAATGATATAATGAACATAAGACTTGAACCTAGAAGGGATCCCAAATGCCCCGGTGGAGTTTGTAACTTTGTCGGGAGAGTTAAAGGTTTACGTGTCTTTGTTGGTAATTTCACTTTTGTCACCGACTTTATGATTGTGGAGGATCTTGCTAAATTATTGATTGTCGATTATCTAATGTTGTGTTTGGCAAACCATTTGTTGAGGAGTCTAAGTTAGAGTATGATGAGGTAGAAGGCACGATCCGATTCGCATGTAACACCGATAGTATCACCTATAGGATGCCCAATAGGATGAAAGAATTTCGCTTTATATCTCGCCTTGATCAGGACAACATTGGTGCTTTTGAGGATATTGATGAGGAGGATAAGAAAATGGGCATGGATTATGTATGGGAAAAAAGGAGTCTCTACTACAAGGATTGCTTGGCCCTTGGACCAAGGTATAAAGTTGATGAAGAATTTGCCCAAATGATTATGGGGGCGATTGAGAAAAAGGTGATTGGTTTCTACAAGGAATATTTACAATCGGAGAGTGGAACCAATGATGAGATTACGTAGTAACCCACGACTTTGAGTCTAGCTACAAGACTAGTAAATAAAGAAAAGCGCTTCTTGGGAGGCAACCCATGTTTTGTGTGATTTTAATTGTTTGATTGTTATTTGCTTCCGTATGCATGTTTTATTTTTATTGTTGGTTGATCATGTTTCTTAACTAAATTGTGGAAATACTTTATTATGTTGTTTGGCCTAGTCTTAACTTCAACCTAAAGGTATTTTTGCAAAAGATAAGTGTAAGGGGAAACCCCAAATATGTTTTTAAGAAACAAACCGATCATGATTCTCCACAATATTTAATGAACATGTATATTCGTATTTGTTAGAGTCAAATGCTTGTATTGAGTCATAATGAAGTTTTGCAGGATTTTCCAGGAAGTAGGACAAGGTTTTTCCAGAAATTTTCCAGAAACTTAACATAAGAATTTCTGCAGGTCCATTCTGACGGCGTCAGGGTATTGCTCTTGACGGCGTCAGGAGTTAAAAATCTGGAAATTTTACCGGTTTTGTTTTTCTAATGGAGTCTTATGGTTTTTGTGAATTATTAAGTTTTATAATCTCCAGGAAATCTGCAAACTTCATTCCACAAGCATTATATCTTACTTTGTTTTCTAGGATTTAGTAACTTATATAGGATGCCGCTGATTTTACGCGAGGTTGCCTTGTCTATTGTTGTCAGGATTTACAGGTTATTTGTGACAAGAAGATGATTTATATTCTGGAAGGGAAGCTTTGATTGTTCGTTTTCTTGGAGGGAGATTTAACCTGGCCAACCTTTAATCCATACCGAGCGAATCAGGGGAGTATTTGATTTCATTCTCTTTACTTCTTAACTTTTACATTCTTTACTTGAACATTGGGGAAAATGTTCATCCTAAGTGTAAGGGGAGGGTAAAAAGATGATACCTTACATATGCACTTTCGCTTGAGTTTGTTTTGTTTGAAAGTAGATGAGTAATAAAACTATGAGAAATACTTGTTAGTGTAATTTTAGCGCCAAATTTAAAATTTTTTACAACATTTAGGAGTGAAACTTTAGCCATAGCAAGCGTCTCATGGATAGGAGATTGTATGACTAGCACATAACCGTATATTCAGAAAAATTTTCCACCCAAAAATGTGAGGTTCGCCTATAGATTTGATAGGAAAAGCATTTATTATTGGTGCTTATGAGTGTACCGGTAGCATTTAGATTCTAGAACTTGCGTTAGTGATGCATCCCGAGACCGCTAGTGAGACTACATTCGTGTGGTAGGATTTACTACATGATAAGAGGCATTAGGATTACCCTTGTGTTAAACCCGTATTATAATTACTTGACCATTTAAGTCATATTACTTGGCTAGTTAAGTCAACTAATTTTTCCCACACCCTTAGCGTTGTACTCATTTTTAGTACACGAAACCCCTAGTACACCCCTCCGAGCCTATCTTTTCGTTTCTAACTTTAAGCATCTTACTTAAAGGAAGAATTTGTTACACCCCACTTAAATGTACACCCATATCGCCTTAGCCTTCCGTGTATGCGCTCATTTTTAGTGCATTATTGTTATTTGTTAAACCCTAAGTTAACTTTCTAATTGATTACATGGTTGCTAAGTCGAGTCATATCATTGTACATATTGTTTTGGGACGATTGGGACTCATGGGTAAGTACTTATTTTATGGAGTAATGGGGAAGAACATCATATTATTACCCCCATATGTACGTTAATCTTAAAAGTGCTCCAAGTGTTTTGATTTTCTTAATTCGAGTCATTAGAATAGTTAAATGTAAAGTATGTAAAGATTCAAGTGTAAGGGGAATTCTCATTCCCTTTGATGTATTATTTTGGATGGTAGGGTAAGAGTGTATGCAAAAAAAAAAAAAAAAAAAAAAAAAAAAAAAAAAAAAAAATCGAAAAAATTAAGAAAAAAAAGAAAAAAATAAATAGAAAAGAAAAAGAAAAAGAAAAAAACATACGGACTACCATCCCGTTTTTATTCTATGTTCATTTTATGTTTTTGTTATTTTTCATTTATTAGCTTAAGTCGAGTCTAGTCTTGGCTTAGCAACGCCATCTTGTACATGTAATTAACCAAGATTGTTAACTCGCCACCAGTAAAACTTCCTTTATCCAACAAAACCGTGTAATTCATATCCCTACACCTAACGTTATAACCTTTTAAAAGACCTCTTTGATAGTTTATCCTAGGTGCTTACGCCATGTAGTGGAGGTTTGATCCTTTCCCAAGCCTATGGTAATCTATTTTGCTATGACAGGTAGTGAGAGATATCTTCCATTTCCATAATGTTATATTACTTTATTACACCCGAGAGATGTGAGTATCTAAACACTATTTGTGAGGTGCTTGTGTATGACCTCCGTGCTTCTCTATTGGTCTTTAGTGGAACGATTATTTGTTGTAATTACTTTTATATTAGTGTTAAATGACCCCTAACTTGTCTTTTGAGTAGAATAAAAGCTCATTTGCTTGAGGACAAGCAAATCTCAAGTGTAAGGGTATATGATGAGGCGAAAAATGATCCGTTTTTAGGGGGTCATTTAAGCCCGAATCCGAATTTATTTGATCAAATATTGCCCTAAATCGTTCCTTTTGTGATTTTAGGTGTTTGGAGAGTGAATTCTGGAAAAGAAGCCATTTTGGACGTTTTTGGAGCATAAGAGTGAAGAAAACGGCTAAGTACCAAATTTCCATGCTGAAGATACAAGGTGACGGCGTCAAGACCACCATCTTGACGGCGTCAGACATGAAGAATTAAATACCGTAGGTGGTGACGGCGTCAGAAGGCATCATGACGGCGTCAAAGTGGCAAGAATAAAATACCGTGGGTGGTGACGGCGTCACATAGGCCGTCATAAGTGGATCAAGGCCGTCCGAGGAAGTATATGGCGGCGAGGTGACGGCGGCACAAGTAACTCTTGATGCCGTCAGCCTGTTTTTCCTATATATAGTTTTCTAGTTTTTTCATTAAAAGAGAGAAGTTTTGGTGAAACCCTAAAGACGATTTTGGTGCATCTTTTACAGGTTTTTCAAGGGTTCCAAACCCTTGAGACCTTGCATTGTAATTGAGATAAGTGTACTTTCAATTCAATCAATATGTCTATGTGTTGGTTGTTTATATCTTGTTCTTGTCTCAATTCTACTATGCTAGGCTAGATCTCTTTTGTGTTTTCTTAGATCTAATGAAACCTAGATGTTGATTATGTGTTGATTACTTGTCTATTCTTGTTTTGGATGAATGATTTATATGTTAGGCTTAAGAAAACTGGCAGATCTCCAAATGTTAACATGCTTGAACGTCTTAAGAAACATGAACCGAGGCGTACTAGGTCTTTATTGGTTGTATTTAATGCATGAGCCACTGTTTACAATCCCTATAGTTGTGCTGGGTCATGGTGTAGGAGGAGATAAGAGCTCATAGAGTTGGGGAGTTAGGTATGCCACCCCACGAATGGTATTAAGGAATACAATCCGTCATCCATACAAGTGTAACAAGTAATTAACGTGTAAAAGATATCTAGGGTGTAATGAAGTCTAAGTAAACACAATTTCTCCAACCACTGCTCACAACCTTAGTATAATTTAGTTTAATTTCGTTTTCAGTATTTTATTTTAATTATATATTAGCTTTGGGTTAGTTGAATAGCAACTAATTCCGCCCACTCTTCCAAAACCCGAGATTTTACTTGCTTTCATAAAAATATAAAAATACAAAAATAATCATCTTGCACCTCTAGAACTATTAATTAGGTTTTCTAATCCTAGCGACACTATTCCTAAGCTGAACGATCAATCCCCCGGTACTTGTCACTATACTATACTACAACGATCAGGTACACTGCCTGGTGGGGGTTGTAAGCTTCTCGAGATCCCTCGAGAGGTAAAGCAAGGTGCGATTCCCACGCATCACTTCCTGACAGCTCAAAAAGCATGAAAAAAACTACACCACCCATGATTTGGAGTTAGGTGCTGTGGTTTTCGCCTTGAGGATATGGAGACATTACTTGTATGGAACAAAGTGTGTTGTGTTCACTGACCATAAAAGTCTACAACACATCTTGAATCAAAAAGAGCTCAATATGAGACAACAACGTTGGATTGAGTTGCTAAGCGATTATGATTGCGAAACTCGCTACCATCCTGGTAAAGCAAACGTTGTTGCTGATGCTCTTAGCCGAAAGGAAAGAATACCACCATTACGAGTTAGGTCATTGGGAATGACTATCGTATCGCCATTACCGTCTCAAATACTTGAAGCTCAAACGGAAGCGTTGAAAGCAGAAAACCGATCTGCTGAGAATATATTTGGGATGGCTAAGAATGAGAAAGGATTTGTTAAGCGTTCTGATGGATTACTATGTTTTGAAGATCGGATGTGGGTACCTTTATATGGAGGAATTCGGGAGTTGATTATGCATGAGTCGCATAAGTCGAGGTACTCTATTCATCCTGGGTTTGACAAGATGTACCAGGATCTTAAGAAGTTATATTTGTGGCCAAACATGAAGGCAGATATAGCATCGTATGTTAGCAAGTGCTTGACATGTTCTAAGGTTAAAGCCGAACATCAGAGACTGTCAGGATTACTGACGCAACCAGAACTTCCAGTCTGGAAATGGGAGCGGATTACAATGGACTTCATTACCAAATTACCGAGGACAGCTAGCGGTTGTGACGCTATCTGGGTAATTGTGGATCGTCTGACTAAGTCTGCTCATTTCCTAGAAATTAGTGAAGATGATAGTGTGGATAAACTTGCGAGGTTATATGTGAAGGAAATTATTTCTCGTCATGGAGTCCCAATATCGATTATTTCTGATCGCGATAGCCGCTTTACGTCAGCTTTGTGGCGATCACTTCAAACGGCTTTGGGGACGAGACTTGATATGAGTACTGCATATCATCCCCAAACCGATGGTCAAAGTGAGAGGACCATTCAGACTTTAGAGGATATGCTTCGTGCATGTATCATAGACTTTGGTAAAGGCTGGGAGAAGTATTTACCCCTTGCGGAATTCTCCTATAATAATAGCTACCATACAAGTCTTAAAGCTGCACCATTAGAAGCTTTGTATGGTCGAAAATGTCGTTCGCCTATTGGTTGGACAGAAGTTGGAGATAGCCAACTCACAGGCCCTGAACTTAGCTTGGAAACTACAGAGAAAGTAGCTCAGATTCGTGATTGGTTGCAAGCAGCCAGAGATAGGCAGAAAAGTTACGCCGATCAGAAACGTAAACCCTTAGAGTTCTAGGTTGGAGACAAAGTGATGCTGAAAGTCTCGCCTTGGAAGGGTGTGATACGTTTTGGGAAACGTGGAAAACTCAACCCACGCTACATTGGACCATTTCTTATCTTAGAAAGAATTGGGCCCGTGGCTTATAGGTTGGAATTACCACATGAACTGAGTAAAGTTCACGACGTGTTTCACGTTAGTAATTTGAAGAAATGTCTTTCTGATGAGATGCCTATTATTCCGATGAATTATATTCGTATTGATGAGAAATTGAATTTTGTAGAAGAGCCAATTGAGATTTTAGATCGTGAAGTTAAACGACTCAAGCGAAGTCGCATTCCGCTCGTCAAGGTTCGTTGGAATTCCCGACACGGACCAGAACTTACGTGGGAACGTGAGGACGAGTTCCGGAAGAGAAATCCGAAGCTTTTCACTTCGTAGATGAATTGTTCCGAGAGAAACCCGGGACGGGTTTCTTCTGAGACTGGGAGGATGTGACAAGCGACAATTTAGGGAGCCATTTTGAAAACCCGCATTACGTTAAAGTTCGTTTATAATTTTTATTTGGAATTTTTATTCACAACGAACTTGTAAGACCAATTTTATGGATAATTATATGTTATGTCGTTAAGGGATTCGAGAATTATTTTAATAATTAATTATGGAATTTACTTGATGATGTATTTTTTTTAAATTCTCACTGGTACTACGTTGACTCCGGCACTAGGTTTACCTAACGGGAAATTTTATGATTCGTTTTACGAGTCCGACTATATTTAATTATTTACGGGATGTTTTCAGTGGATATTGAAAGTTTGAAATGAGTTCGGGTTTCGGGCCGTATGTTTTACACTACCCATTTGTACCCACTCAAAACTACTAGTAATATTATTATTACTATTATTATTACTATTATTATTATTATTATTATTATTATTATTATTATTATTATTATTATTATTATTATTATTATTATTATTATTATTATTATTATTATTATTATTATTAGTTAAAAAAAATATATAAAAGAGTGAACCACAAAGGGTCCTTGTTTGGTCCGGTTTTCACACAAACACAACACCCTCACTCACACATCTCTCTCTCCCTCATTCCCTCTTGTTACTCAACCCTAGCCGCCACCCCTTTTTTCCGGCCATTACCACCACACCGCCGGCCACCACTAAACACCACCACCATTTTCTTAATCCCCATCATCTAATATTTTAGCTCCACCCCTACACACGCCCTATAACATCATTTTTCATCATGAATCATCACCATCTTTCACCACCAATCGTTATTTTTGAAGGGTTTTATGGTTTGGAGCTTTTTAGATCGAAGGTGAGGCGAGTGTTACTCGTATTTTTGATAAAAACGTGACCCTTGGTCACGATATGTTGAGATTCGAATGGGATTGTGTTGGATGGAGATGTATTGATTTTTATGACAATTGCTTATTACTTTGGACTTGGACAATGAGCCGAGAGTCATGACTCGGACATGTGACCATTTCGTATGACTCGATAACTATTTACAATTAAAACATAAATAATAAAACTCGTAATAATAGTTATTGGTAATATAAACGTTTATATAAATATATAGACGTGAATAACGGATATATAATTGTATAAATGCGTATATTAATAATAATAAAAATCACGAGTCGTATTATAAATAATACTACTAAATATATATTAGGCTACGAAAGTAGCGTAATATTATTGGAAGTATTATCATAAAAATGTATTATAAAACGAGAAACTCTCGACAATTACTAAATATAAAATAAAATGTCATTTTATATATATAATGAGTAAACCTATCGAGTTATGCGGAGTCGTGGTCACTCGAGTTCAGGTAAGTTTTGTTTCTCACTTTCGTGTTGTCACGGATATATGACGATTAATATAAGCATTTTCTATAACTAAATAACTACTTAACCGAAAGGTTGAACCGGGTTATTTGGCTATACGAAATGAGTATATTAATGGGCATCGTATCCTAGAACGCCCATAGGTTGTGGTATATGTAAAGGGTAATAAATTGCGAATATATATATCGGGAAATCTGGCCAATTTGACGATGTATATAAGGAGTTTATTAAACTACGATATATACCATATAGTGTTTATGTGCTATGTGCTTTAGGTTGGATGTAATCTTGGAACAGTATGTTACGTAAATAAATATGAGGATTTTCAAATCGATGGATTTGGTAAACTTCGGCGATTTATTTAAATGATATATTGGGCTAATATTAGATCTATAGTTTATTTATTATTCTTTTGTGTGACTTTTTGGTTTGTTTGTGTCGACCCACCACCCGTATGGATACCAAACGTAAATACACCAAACTATTACGAAATGGATTTTCGGAAAATAAAACGGATTACGTCCGGGTTTGGGAATATTTTGAATTTGAAGAAATGATTTCTGAACGAGTTGATATTGTTAGGTCGTGCCGAGTCCGTAGTTGCCGTCTTGTGAGTTATTATACATCTTACTTCTACCGATTTCTTCTTGCTGTTTTATGGACTTGAGGTGAGTCATAGCCCCACTTTTTACTTTTGAACTATGTTTTCAATACTTGGGGTGAGAAACGTGCAAATTATTTTATGTGGACTATTTATCGCTTCTATATTATTTCTAAAACTTGCTATGCGTATGGCCTAGGATGTATTGTCAGCTTTAGTCACATATATTTTGTGTGTGCTATTCAAGGTTAGCTTATTTTGGTGAATTGTCAGCTTTAGTCACATGGTTTCGTGTGTACTATTCAAGGTTGGCTTATTTAGATACTGTAGTGTGCACCTATAGGTTATTAATACTTCGGAGGTTATCCGAGTATTTATGATATTGCGGGAGTTACCCGAATATCTATGTTAGAGCGGAGGGTATCCGTGTTTTATGTTGGAGCGGAGGGTATCCGCAGGCTTTTAGCGAATCCTTAGTCCAGCTAGCAAGCGTTTTGCGTATATGTCCACTATATTGTTAGTTGAATTTAAACCTATGATCTCACCAGCGAAAGCTGACTTTTAGCACGTTTTCTCAGGTAATTAAGTGATGATATGGATGCATGGATTGGAAGGCTCGGCTAAGGCTCCTGGTTTATGGATCTATTTTTCTAAACTCTGATATTGAATTATGGACCTACTGTTATTTTCTTTTGGGCCTGACTCTGAATGATGTTGGGATAAATGTAAACTTTAAAACCCCGTTTTGGTTGTGTTTTTATTTTGTTTACTTTATCTCGTTCTATTATGTCTTGTGTTGGATACCAATCCCCGTAGCACCCCGCAAGCTTGTTGAGTCTTCCGCTGTATCAAATTTTGGGGGTGTTACATTATCTATCTTTATTAGCAACAAATAAAAAAGAATCGGCCATTGCGCTAAAGAAACTAGGCAAGCTACCGAATTATCTACAACAAAATGCCAGTCCTCATCAAATTTAAGTCAAAATAATTCGCTAAACCTAAAATTTTCGAACTCAAATCAGCAATGTCGGTTTAAATAGACTTGATCCGAACTGATCCTTTAAACCTAAAGTTCAATGACTCAAATACGCAATCAAATCAACAATCAAACAAGTAAATTTAACACAAATACAAATGAATTATTCAACGAATACACAAAATTTCAGGCAACTAACATAACATCTTCCTAATTAAATGAAATTAGCTCTTAATAATTAGGGATTAGATATAACCTCTAAAAAAATTAGGGCAAAATAGTGAAAGTGAGATTCGGAAGATGTCAGCCATGGCGGAATAGTGCTAGTGTGTGTTTTTAGTGTGTGAAACTGTAAAGAATTGAATGATTTTTAACATCAAGTTATAAAATAGATCAAAACTACAGTCGAACACTACATATTCCGATATCTATTCAATAAAGTTGATAAAACAAGTCATCAAATAACTACATTTGACACATTCTTCAAATAAAACAAGTAAATTTTATGGAAATAAGCTATCAAATAAGCAAATAAAAACTAACTTCAACATAAATAAGCACAACTTTTGCCCTAAACCTCATCAAAATTTGTATCCGCTAAACCTAAGCTTCATTAACTCGAATAAGTAATCAAATCAACAATCAAAATTAGGTCAATTAATCTTCATTATTCAACGAATTTACAACAATTTCGAGTAAGTAACATCAATTCTCGATAATTAGACAAAATTATTGCGTAATAATTAGGGATCAGAGATAAGAGATAACCTCAAAAAAATAGGGGGAAAAATGAGATTCAACTGATGTTATCCATGGCGGAATGGTGTTAGTGTTGTTTTTAAAACGTTTAAGCATTTTGTCAATTTAAGTCCCTGTAATTTTTAAGAGATAACAGAAAAGAGCATGTTAATCAAGGTAGTGACGAATAGTTCGTGACTAAGTTATATAATATGTAAAACAAAGTGACAAATTTTTTTGTCATCACTATATGGTCTTTTTAGTGTCCAACTTAGTGACAAACTTTTTCGTGACTAGCTGAGTGACGAAAATTTCGTGACTATATATGCAAGTGACGATATATAGTGACGGCAATTCTATATCGTCATTAATTAGTGACGAAATATATAAGTCGTCATTAAATTCTCGTCACTATAGCCTCTTTTTTTTGTAGTGGTGTCAAAATGAATGGGTCAAACAAATTGGGTAGCGTGCGAAGCTGGGCCAACTCACAAACACTGCTAATGGATCTATTTTATTTGATCTATAATTGAGGTTTGAAATATAATTATTAACGGAATTTGACCTCTTATAAATTAATAGAACCCGAATCGACCCATTTAAAAGTGAATGAAACAAACCCCTCTCAATACATCTTAAATGATAAAATTAACAATTTTCATTATAGTGTCTTATCATCAATGTTAATGGGAAAATAAAGAATGTTAAACGCCGACGCCTATTTGCAACAGCTAAGTACAAAGACATATTCCTACCCAGAAACTTTAGCGATTGAAGTAACAATCAAAAGGGACACGGGTGTTGGCAAAAATAATATTCATAGAGACTCACCTGTGCATAGCTCATGGGGAGACAGCCTAGCATGATCACATATTGTCATCCACCTACTCGATCTTATTACAAAGGAACGTCCAGTAGCTCCCTGTACCATAGCAATCAAATCTGAGAATCAAAAGAAGAATCGAATTCAAAACATGGAACGAAAGTGACCATGAGATGTAGAGAGCTCCTACAAATAAAATATATGAGTGGCAAGTTAATTTTTTTGCATCATTACCATCGCCACCACCTACCACAACCCAACACCACAACCGCCAACAACCTCCACCCACCACCTCCACCCTCCACCGCCACCACCACTACCCACCGCCAACACGCAGTGCATTAAGTTGTGGCTAAAAGCCAATTTGGGTCATGCTTAGTTTTGGCTAAAAAGCCAATAATTGAACTAAGACCAGTGGTCTTAGTGACAATTAGGTGTTTCATTACACTTATAGTCTTAAAACCAATCTTTATAGGATGAAGATTGATTCTTAGTTGTCTAAATGCCAATTTGAGGTCTTTGACCAGTGCATCAAGTTGTGGCTAAAAGCCAATTTCGGTCATACTTAGTTTTGGCTAAAAAAAGCCAGTAATTGGACTAAGACCACTGGTGTTAGTGACAATTAGGTGTTTCAATACACTTATAGTCTTAAAACCAATCTTTATAGGATGAAGATTGATTATTACTTGTCTAGTAGGTGATTTATAGACCTTAGTTGTGGCTAAAAGCCAATTTGGGTCATACTTTGTTTTAGCTAAAAAGCCAATAATTGAACTAAAACCAGTGGTCTTAGTGACAATTAGGTGTTTCAATTAAAAACAGTTTTCAAAATGGGAACCAGTTAACTGAAAATTTAAAGAACTACATGAAAATTAAAAACATAACATAACTAAGCAATATTTGTATCGTTAGTATTCATTGAGTTAAAATATTTGCATCGTTAGTCCTCATTTTGTTAAATTTTTTGCATCATTACCATCGCCACCACCCACCACCACCCAACACCACAACCGCCGCCAACCTCCACCCTTCACCGCCACCACCACTACCCACCGCCAACACGCAGTGCATTAAGTTGTGGCTAAAAGCCAATTTCGGTCATACTTAGTTTTGGCTAAAAAGCCAATAATTGAACTAAGACTAGTGGTCTTAGTGACAATTAGGTGTTTCAATACACTTATAGTCTTAAAACCAATCTTTATAGGATGAAGATTGATTCTTAGTTGTCTAAATGCCAATTTGTGGTCTTTGACCAGTGCATCAAATTGTGGCTAAAAGCCAATTTCGGTCATACTTAGTTTTGGCTAAAAAGCCAATAATTGAACTAAGACCAGTGGTCTTAGTGACAATTTAAAGAACTACATGAAAATTAAAAACATAACATAACTAAGCAATATTTTTGTTGATCCCAGTTGAGCTAATACGATCTTATATAGAAGTTAACTTAAACAAATACTTAAGCTTAAACGCGGAATATAAAAGCTTAACTTAAGAAGATTAAGAATTCTCTTTCAACACTTCAATATTATTAATACGAGCACTCGATAATGCTAGGGTTTTACAACCTTGAAGTGAATAATAATACGTACATAATCTAACCCTAGGATCCTCCTTTTATAGGCCAAGGAGTCCTACTAGGTTTACAATACCTTTCTCTACAAGATAAGAATAATCTAAATAGATAAACTATACAAAAAATCTATTCCATAATTATCCTATCGTATACAATGCTAATCTCTTCAGCAGTAGTTTCACCAAGCAGCAGATTGTCTTCAGCAGCAGAGTCATTAACACTAGCAGCAGTTTCATTGTAGCAACAGTATTACTCAGCAGCAGAGTTTCATAGCAGCAGTGTCACTTGGTCAAAACCCAACAATCCTCCCCTAAACTTAATATTTATTTCTAAATTTTCAAGTTTCTTCAAAGCTCAAAACATTACTAGGAGGATGCTTCCAAACACTTCATCCCTTGAGAATTCAGTTGATCAAATATCCTCTTATACTTTGTCAGCAAATTGAATGCTTTATCATCAGAATCATAGTCGTTCTGCAGCTTAAGTGTTCTTTCACTATTAACCATCTGATTAACAACATTCCAGTATCTTACCACTGGGTAATCCTTTTCAGCTAGCATATACAAGGTAATTGGCCCAAGAGTTAACATATAAACTCCAGAATCTTGAAAAAGTCTCCATCTTCTTACCTTGTAGTCAGCTATCTCTGTCCACTCAGAGTCATCCATTGAAGGTTCAAACATAAGTTTAAGAGCTCTCCACAAAACATTATCAGAAGCAGTTAAGACATGATCAATTTGATCTATCTCATACTTTTGACCATCAAATTTCTTAGCTCGAAACTTTGCCTTGTATAACTTCCACAAGTCTTCAACATCCTCTCTATCAAAGTAATGTAACATTTGTTGAAATCTGAGAAATCTGTGAGACTTACCATCAGATCTCTGGACATCATGAAATGTTCCAATATTAGTATCATACCCTGTAGTTACTTTGACAATTGGATATTTGACTCCTAATGGTTTAGCATCCACAACTTCAGGATCTTCCATTTTGCCAACCACAGTATACACCTTCAATCTTTCTTTAAGATGCTCAGCAGGAATGTGATCAAAATCATGTTGAAACATATCTCCTTCTGGCATTGAACTGCTTCCTTCTCCAATCTTTCTCTTCTTCTTCTTGGCAATTGATTTTTGAACAACACCTTTTCTTTTATTACCTTGCACAGAAGAAATAATCTTTGTTGCATCACTTTCAAGCTTTTCAACAACATAAGCTTCTTGAATCTGCTCTGCTTCAGCTATCTTCTCAGGCACCAACTTCTTGTTCATCTGAGCAATTTGCTCCAAGTCCTCAGCACATCCCATATTATAAAAAGTATCTGTTCTCCTCTTGGTTTGTTGATACAAATCAAAAACTTCTTTGTCAGAGTAAGCTTTCAACTGCACCAATGTCCATCCACCCATATTCTTTAGATACCTTTCATATTCTTTCCTTTGCTGTTTAACTGTTGGACCTTTGAATACTTTAATTTTTCTTCTAGCAGCAGCATTTTCTTTTCTCTTATTGGAAGCAAAATTACTAAACCAAGATTGCACATTAAAATTTGGAACTTCATTTTCTTCAATCTTGATCAGCTTGTTTAATTCAATATCAGCAGCAATTCTGATCTTTTCATCATCCCATTCATCATACATTCTTAAACCTTCAGCCTCTTTCTCAGCCAGCTGCTGATCTTCCAAATTATACACCTCTTGTGCTTTTATAGCAGCAGCTTCATCATGTTCAACTTGCAATGGCTTAGGCCAAGAATCAAAAGGTACATCAGTAAAATCAACCCCTTTATATATCCACCTCTGAACATCAACTTGCTTGCCTTTACCCTTATCTGTAGAAGATGATGTGATTGTCTTCTTTTGAGTAGCAGCAGGTTCTCTTATTGTTATTCCTTTTTGAGGTTTTCTTGTTGCTGATGTTATGCTTGTTGTTGTGATAAATTGTGATAATGATGGAGTTGGTAATTGTGGTGTATGGGTGTCAGTAGCAGTCTTCTTACTTAGCAAGACCATTGCCTCTGCAGCAACCTTGACCATAGAACCAGCAGCAGAGTCTTGAACTTCAGCAACATTCACTATTCCACTAGCAGCAGAACCATCAACATTCTTAGCAGCAGAAACATGAACAGCAGTAGAGTCAGCAATAGCAGCATTTTCCACTGAATCTTCCAAAGTCTTTAACACATTATCCACCTTTTCTTGTGCAGCCACCACCTTTTCCATAACAACTTCATTCCCAGACCTATCAGCAACCACAAAATCTTCATCATTCTGAGGACTATCCACATCCATATCTTCAATCACTGGAACCTCCCCTGAAACTATTCCAGTATCCATATCTTGAACATTATCAACTTTTTCAAGATTTACCTCCCCTGAATCCATGACAATCTCTTTCCTCCCCTGTTTGGAAGCATCCTCTTCCAAATGAGTAGATGGTTCAGAAGAACTTACAACCTGAGTAGTCCCCACTTTCTTCAATCTTTTCAATGAGGTTGAAGATCTTGATTTCTTGAAGCTCTTAATCTGTTTGCGCATTTTGATGATAACCTTGGCTTGACCAGCAACAACATCAGATAGATTAAGAACCTTATCTTCCAAAGACTCACATTTCAACCCCAAAGCAGTACAAGTAACCATCAATTCTTTGATAAGTTGCGTTGTAGTCTCATCACTTCGACCTGTATTACCTGGTCCGAGAGGTGAATCACTGACATTGTCATCATGTACAAGTGGATCCGTCAATTCATGAGTCACTGTCCTGTCCTCATCACTTCGACCTGTGTGACCTGGTCCGAGAGGTGAATCTTGGGACAAAAACTCAGTATCAAACCTAGTTTGATCAGCTGAGCCCCCTATGTTTTCCATTTGGCTAGGGTTATCATCCTGAGAAGCAGACTCATAAGAATCCTTGTCTCTAGATGTTGCCTTGGTTTGGGTCTTAATGATGTTATCACTGTCCTGCTCTACTGCTAAGCTAGAAGCAGTAGTGACAGCCCTTGCCAACATGTCCTCTCCATCACCTAGGACAGCCTCATCTGGTACAGCCATACTAACACTATCCTGAGGTAGATTAGTGTTCTTTTTGGTTTTCCTACGGGAATATTGTTTTGTAGGTTGTGTAACAGATGTAGTAAGATTGGGTGTGTGATGGGAATCAGTGGGATTTCCTGATCCTTCACCCTGGTTGTTGTGCACAATTTGTTCCATAAAAGATGTAAGATTTGTATGTGCACCAGAAAAACCTTTGCCATGTTTATTCAAAAAGGTAAAAGTCCTTGAAGCCAATTTTGGAGCATCATATTCAGCAATATGGGTTCTTGTTTTAGAAATTTGTTTTTCAATAAAGATTTGAAGAAATCTTGGATATAGCAAATAAGAACCATCTTCAACACCTTTAAGCAACCCAGCCAATATCATTTTTGAAAAATTAAATGGTTGACCTTTGCACAGACATATCATTGCAGAAGCAATGGTAGTACTGAAATCATGCCACCCAGATGTTTTAGGACTCAAACAATGAAGGAATAGATGTATCAAAAACTTGTATTGAGGACATAGGAGAGCTTTTTGAAATTTTAAATTAGTATGTTTCCCCTCATATCCCAATTCCTTTAAACCAGCAAAAATAGCATCATTGGCAAGGCAAGTGGTCTCTGTTTCATCATCTAAGAGAAGAAATTCCCTTATTGATGATTCAGTTACACGAACCTTTTGCCCATCAACAAAAGCACTGACATGTTTTTCCCCATTCATAGTTTTGATTTTGGCAGTAAACCAAAACTGTTTGATGTAGGAAACATATATAGTAGGGTTCACAGTGAGTGCATACCTAAGAGAAGTAGCATTCAAAAACTTTATCATGTCTGTGAAACCTTCTGGAACTAATTCTTCATTCAAAACGACCACACTATTGTGTTGCTCAACCCAGGTACGTGATAGCTCCATGAATTAGGTTCAGAGAATTTGGGGGTTTGTGATTTTTGGAATGATTAGGTGTAAGGGTTTGTGATAACTTCAATTGAGAACATATGAAAACCAATTATGAAGGTCAATTAGGTTTTAAACTGATGGATGAAAGTTACACATAACACCCTCTTACTTACAACCATAGCAGCAGAACCGTATCATTCACAACTAGCAGCAGAGTGATAGAACTAGCAGCAGAGTGAACTGGAGCCAGCAGCAGAGTTGACTATAGACCTTGGTCAACAAAATCATAACAATTAATGCACATATCACTCCGTAATCCCTATAAAACCGGCAAGATCTTTTCCCCAAATTACGCAATCAAACCCTAATCACTTTCAAAAACGCCTCACACACAATCAATACTATCCATCTTTACAATCAAATCATCACACAATGAAACCAACACCCGAAATAATCAATATCTCTTCTGATTCATCATCAGAGGATGAATCCCCAATGGAACCCTTTGTTCCACCATTTCGTCCTCCACGATTTGGTTGTAGAACCAAAGAACAAGCACGCAAGAGGAAGCATGATCTTCCAGTGTTTAAAGATCTTCTCAACCTCAATCAGACTCCAAGCACCTCAAGAGGTAAACAACCGATGTCCCCTGAGGTTCCAGCATCATCAGAATCATCAGACGACCAAGCTTGGATGTTTGTGCAACCACCTCCTCCAGTGCATCATCATTAATCTCCCTTCATCTTCACATCCTCAGATGAAGAGGAAGAAGAACCACCAACCAATCCACCAGCCACTCCTGAGAGGCCACAGTCTTCAAGGCCAAGGCCACAATCTTCAAGGGCGAGGCCACAACCATCTCCTGGTCTTTCTCTTGGACCAACAAGACAAAACCCTCCTCTCCCAAAGGATCGATAGGTTGTGCTTGGGCTTTCATGCCCTAGGAAGATGTAGGTGTTAGGTTAGGATGTTTTTGTGTTTTGTCAGTTGATGTATGATCTTTCTTGTTTAATTTCTTGTAAATCACCATTCATATACCTGCAAAATGTTAGACCAAACACCACAAAACAAACAACCAATATATGTACTAGCAGTAGAGTTAGAAAATCAATGAGCAGCATAGTACATTATATCTCAAACATACACACATTAACAAGCAGCAGAATAACAAGCAGCACATGCATTACAAACTTTAACAAAAACAAAGAGATAAGTTTTTCAAAGATTAATCATACCAATGTTTGCAATTAAAAATTGAAACCTCCCCACATCAAACTGTTTAGTGAGAAGATCAGCAACATTGTTATCAATATGAATTTTAACAATTTGAATCAACTTCTTTTCATAGCAATCCCTTATAAAGTGATGCCTTATCTCAATATGTTTTGTTTTAGAATGAAACACTGGATTTTTAATTATGCAAAGTGTGCTGTTGTTATCAATATGGATTTTAGTATTCATGAAATTGTACCCATAATCCAATAATTGATTCTGCATCCATAAGACTTGTCCACAACAACTTGAAGCAGCCACATACTCAGATTCTGTTGTTGAATTAGCCACCACTGTTTGCTTCTTGCATTGCCATGACACCAACCTGCTTCCAAGAAATTGACAACCCCCTGTTGTAGACTTTCTATCCAAAGAAGCTCCAGCATAATCACTATCTGAGTAGGATACCAAATCAAATGGTGAATCCTTAGGATACCAAAGGCCCAATTTTGGTTGATACCTCAGATACCTAAAAATTCTCTTCACTGCATTGAGATGTGATTCCTTGGGACACACTTGAAATCTTGCACAGGCACACACTGCAAACATAATATCAGGCCTTGATGCAGTAAGATACATCAATGATCCAATCATAGACCTGTACAAGTGTATATCCACTTCCTTTCCATGTTCATCCTTCAGCAATGGTTTATCCTTTTCCATGGTAGTCTTGGCAGGCTTAGCATCTTCAAATCCAAACTTCTTCAAAATATCATTGACATACTTATCTTGACTTATAAAAATGCCATTTTCTTTCTGTGTAACTTGCAGACCTAAGAAGAAGGTGAGTTCTCCCATTGAACTCATAGCAAACTTGTCCTTCATAAGCTTCTCAAAACTAACACACATAGCTTTGTTTGTAGACCCAAAGATGATGTCATCAACATAAATTTGAACCAGCAAAATATCATCTTTTTGTCTCTTGAGAAACAAAGTTTTATCAATCTTGCCCCTGCTGAATCCAGACTCTAGCAAGTAGGTTGACAAGGTGTCATACCAAGCTCTAGGAGCTTGATGTAGACCATACATTGCTTTATTTACCTTGTAGACTTTGTCAGGATGATCAGGGTCTTCAAAGCCTGGTGGTTGAGCCACATAAACTTCCTCAGTAATGGTCCCATACAGAAAAGCACTCTTCACATCCATTTGATACACTACAAAGTCTTTGTATGAAGCATAAGCCAAGAATAGTCTAATAGCCTCTATTCTTGCCACTGGTGCAAATACTTCATCATAATCAAGCCCTTCTTGTTGTGTGTATCCCTGTGCTACTAACCTGGCCTTATTTCTTATTACAATTCCTCTCTCATCTCTTTTGCATCTGAAAACCCATTTTGTGCCAATCACTCTTTTACCATTTGGCAGTTCAACCAAAGTCCATACTTCTTGCAGCTTGAATTGTAAAAGCTCATCTTGCATTGCTTCTACCCAACTTGCTTCTTGTAAGGCTTTGTAAGTGTTTTTGGGTTCAATTTGAGAAAGAAAACATGCAAACAGGCAATTTTGAAGATCTTTATGACTATTTCTTTGATGCAGAGATCTGGCAAAGAAACTTTGATGTTGAGGATCTTTCAAGGCTTTAGTCATCTGCCTAGTTTGAATGGATGAGTGTGGATCACTTAAGATTTGATCTTTTGGATGATCCTTGTGTATTCTTGTGGTAGTTGTAGGACTAACAGGAATATTGAGTTCCAAGTTAGTAACATCAGCAGCAGCTCCAAATAACTTACCATCAAGTGCATCATTGTCTGTGTCATAATAGATATTTTCAAGATCAGGCATATTTGGATCATCAGGATAGATAGTATCATCAAAAGATCTACCCTGAGTGTCCAAATTAGGAGACAAGGAAGTAGCAGTAGAGTTAGTGGGCTTAGAAGCAGAATTTGGTGAAGCAGTAGTTGTATCTTTTGGCCTAGCAGTAGAGTTGTCTGAGTCAGCAGTAGTGTCTTCTGGCTCAGCAGTAGAGTCTTCTGGCTGTTTAGGAGAGACATCAACAACTACCTTGTGAATTTCAAGAGTTTCTTTTTCTGCTTCATTAGGTATGACAATACCTTCTTCAGTTTCCTTAGGTTTTTCATGAGAAACAACATCATCTGGAGAGCTTTGTTCCTTCTGAAAAGGTACAAAGGTTGGACCAATCTTCAATTTCTCAATCACAACAAACTCTTCCTGAGGTTTATCAACACTGGCAATGACAGGAACATAGTTCATTGTTTTGGCAAGAATGTCAACATCAAATAACCATTCTGGCCCCTTCCCTGCAGAATTATATGTGTTTTCACTAAACTTGATATGCAGATTCTCCTCCACATGTTTGGTTCTCTTATTATATACCCTGAAGGCTTTACTATTTACAGAGTAACCAACCAAATTTCCTTCATCAGCTTTTTCATCAAATTTGCCTAGCTGATCCTTTGTGTTTAAGATAGTAACAGGACATCCAAATGGTTTGAGAAAATCAATCATTGGTTTATTTACATGAAATAGCTCATATGGAGTTTTGTTATGAGGCTTGACTACCTTACTTCTGTTTTGCACAAAACATGCAGTGTTCACAGCTTCAGCCCAAAAAGGTACAGGTAGTTTTGAATCAGATAGCATAGTTCTTGCAGCCTCAATAAGTGTCCTGTTTCTTCTTTCTGCAACACCATTTTGTTGTGGGGTTCTTGCTACACTGTACTGTCTAAGTATTCCTTTTCCCACACAAAATTGATTCATCTCACTGTTCTTGAACTCAGTACCATTGTCACATCTGATAATCTTTACCTTGTGATTGTGCAGGTTTTCAACTCTTGTAATGAAAGCTTTGAGTACTCCTGGAGTTTCATCTTTGGTAGCAAGAAAGAATACCCAAGTAAACCTGCTAAAGTCATCAGTGACAACCAAACAATATGACTTTTTGTTCAGACTTTTTACAAATACAGGCCCAAATAAATCCATGTGTAGCAAGTGTAGTGGCACAGTATTTGTGTTTACTGTCTTGGACTTGAAAGAAACTCTGTGTTGTTTTCCCTTTTGACATGCAACACAAGTTTCACAATTCTCAAAAATCTTTGTAGGCATGCCTCTCACAAGATTTCCTTTCACCAACTTGTTCATAGTCTTGTAGTTCAGATGCCCCAGTCTTCTATGCCATAATTTGGACTCATCAATGGTGGCCTTTGCAATTAGAAAAGTCAAAGCCCTCTTAGGAATAATATTCTTAATATGGTCACTGTATATATTTTCCTTTCTAGGGACCTTCAGTAACACATATTTATCATCTGGTAATTGAAAATCAGGAGAAAGAATCATACACTCAGTGTCTGTAAAAAGAACAAAATTCTTTTTGTCACACATTTGTGAGACACTAAAAAGGTTAAACTTAAGTCCTTTCACAAGAAGCACTCTCTCAAAGTCCAAATTTCCAGTTCTTAATGTTCCAATTCCAACAATCTTTCCACCTTTTGGATCATTCCCAAAAGCTACATAACCACCATCAAAAGCCTCAAGATCTTCAAGTTGAGACTCATCACCAGTCATGTGTCTAGAACATCCACTGTCAACAATAACCATATCCTTAAGCTCATCCAGTAGATTGACCTGCACATGAAAAATAGAGAAATCAGTTTCTCTTGATGACCCAAGCCATTACTGACTTGGATCTGCCCTGTGCATCAGTATAATCAAATTTCTTTAAATCACTTGATGCACTGCTATTATTGGAAACATTATTTGAAACATTTGATTTTGGTTTCCAAGTCCAGCAAGCTGAGGCCTTAACAGCATAAAAGTGATTACCAACAACTGTATTTGGAAGATGTTTTGGCTCAGAAGTAGAAAGTTTTGTACTAGCAGCAGGTTGCTTGCTAGCAGTAGAGTGCATACTAGCAGCAGAATGCTTACTAGCAGTAGAGCCATTAGAAGAACTAGTTGTTGATTTGAAAACACCTTTTGGTTTGGCAGCATAAATTGATCTAGTAGCACCAGATCTCAACAAAACAGCTCTAGGAATCATGTTTCTATTAGGATGAGGGTGAGTTTGTTTTGTAACATATTTGTGATTCACCCTTGTGTATTGATTCCAAACAGGTTTTTGGTTCTGAGGACATCTACCAATCAAGTGATCAAAACTACCACACTTATAACAAGCCTTCTTTTGTAATTCAAACTGGTCACCTAATCTCTGTGAAACTAGGTTGTTGAAGTTTCTTTGGTTACCTCTAGGCTTATTATCAAAACATCTCAATTGTTCTCTAGACACCTCATTGTACTCAACCATTCTCCTAGCAAGTTTATTCCCTAACACAGGCTTGACAAACTTAATCTGTTCTACCTTAGGTTTAACCTGAGTAGGAATCTCTTCTTTTTTAACTGTTTGTTTTGGTTGAACCTGTTCTTCTTCACTTTCACTATCAGAATACCATTCTTCAATAGTTGGAGCCTCAGGAAACTTTCTAGACTCAACCTTAGGTTTTTCTATAGTACTTGTGCTACGTTCACCTACAGGTTTTTCAATTTCTAGCTCACTAATGAAGGATAGCTCTTTGCCTGGTGGAGCAAAAGCACTTTTGGCTGGAGGAGCCACTTCATTATATCCAATTCCACTGCCTTTTCTCATCAAGGTGCTCTCTATAGACTTATTTACCATATCAGAAGCAAATTGTTGTTTCTTTACTCTTACTACATGTTTTTCTTTTTCAGCAAGAGCAGCTTCTTTTTCTTTTTCAGCTTCTTCTAACTTATTTTTAAGAACTTCTACTTCACTATTTTTCTTAAAAATTTCTATATCTCTGAGATTAAGTTGTTCTACATATTCCTTTTCACACTCTTTGAGATATTCTAACCTTCTCTCAACATTTTGAATACCTACTTTATAACCTAAGTTATCAAGTTTTAGATGTTCAACTTCTCTATTTAAACTCTCATTCCTAGCCTTAAGAACTTCTATAGTGTCAGAACAAGATTTAAAAGAACATCCAGATGATTCAGAATCATTAGATACCTCAGAGTCAGAGCCTGATGATGAACCATATGCCATAAGTGCAAAGTTATGCACTTTGGGTTGAACAGCAGCAACCAAAGAGAAATTTGGTTCTTCTTCAGCCATATCACTCCAGTCATATTCTCCCAGCCCATCACAAGCTACCATTGCAGACTTTGATTCTTCAGTCTTCTTTGGAACTTCAGCATTCTTCTTTGGAGATCTACACTCTCTAGCAAAGTGTCCCTTCCTGTTGCAATTGTAGCATTCAATCTTAGACTTGTCAAACCCTGGACTCTCCTTAGCCTTGTATTTGACTTCTCTTCCAGTCTTTTTCCAGAACTTTCTTGCTCTTAAAGTCAACATTGCCATTTGCCATTTGAGATCAATTTCTTCAAGATCATCTGGATCAATATGATCCAAATCTTGATTTATGACATGCGATCTTATGGTTGTAGTAAGCTCAGCCAAGAATAAACATAAAGCAACATCACTGGTAGAAACCTTGTCATTTGAACTAGCAGCAGATCCAGATCCATCAGCAGTAGATACTCCATAAGCAGCAGAGTGAGTATCTTGTGTCTCTTTGGATTTTGAAGACACAAAAGCAAGGTTTTGTGTACTAGAAGATGAAGTAGAAGAAGTAGCTAATTCAGATTCATACACCCTTAAATTGTTGTAGAGGCTCTCCAACTTCATTGTTTCAAAGACAGGCTTATTCCTCCACACCACTGTGTGCATACTCCATTCAGGTGCAAGACTTCTTAGAAACTTGAGATTCACATCTTCCTGTGGAACAACATACCCAACAAGCTTTAGATGACTGACTAGTTGATTTAGCCTGTTGTATGTGCCAATTATCTTTTCTCCAGGTTCAGAAGTAAAGTTTTCAAACTGATGCTTCAACATATTCTTTCTGGACTTCTTAGTAGCATCATTCCCTCCAAACCTGAATTCTACTGCATCCATTAATGCTTTTCCTGTTTCACAATCATCAAAGTCCATTTGAAATTCATTAGGTACTCCCATTAAGAGAATACTATGAGCTTTGATTTCCAGCTTCCTTGCTGCATTAGCTTCAGCAGACTTAATTGGAATCTCCTTGCCATCAACACTCTTCTCAGGTTCAGAATCACCATTAATAATCACATTCCACATGTTGAAGTCAATCATGCGAATGTATTGTGTGATCCTCCTCTTCCATAGATCATACTCAGAAGGATTGAGCATAGGTACCCTTGAAGCAGTCACCATGTGAGTTTCATCACCCATCTTAAGCAAACGATTTTGGAACAGCAAACTTTTAAAGAAACAAAATCTTCTTGATTATAACTTCTAGATCACAAGCTCTGATACCACTTGTTGATCCCAGTTGAGCTAATACGATCTTATATAGAAGTTAACTTAAACAAATACTTAAGCTTAAACGCGGAATATAAAAGCTTAACTTAAGAAGATTAATAATTCTCTTTCAACACTTCAATATTATTAATACGAGCACTCAATAATGCTAGGGTTTTACAACCTTGAAGTGAATAATAATACGTACATAATCTAACCCTAGGATCCTCCTTTTATAGGCCAAGGAGTCCTACTAGGTTTACAATACCTTTCTCTACAAGATAATAATAATCTAAATAGATAAACTATACAAAGAATCTATTCCATAATTATCCTATCATATACAATGCTAATCTCTTCAGCAGTAGTTTCACCAAGCAGCAGATTGTCTTCAGCAGCAGAGTCATTAACACTAGCAGCAGTTTCATTGTAGCAGCAGTATTACTCAGCAGCAGAGTTTCATAGCAGCAGTGTCACTTGGTCAAAACCCAACAATTTGCATCGTTAGTATTCATTGAGTTAAAATATTTGCATCGTTAGTCCTCATTTAGTTTAATTTTTTTCATCATTACCATCGCCACCACCCACCACCACCCAACACCACAACCGCCACCAACCTCCACCCACCACCTCCACCCTCCACCGCCACCACCACCCACCGCCGCCACCACCACTACCCACCACCGCCACCGCCACTGATGAGGCGAAAAATGATCCGTTTTTAGGGGGTCATTTAAGCCCGAATCCGACTTTATTTGATCAAATATTGCCCTAAATCGTTCCTTTTGTGATTTTAGGTGTTTGGAGAGTGAATTCTGGAAAAAAAGCCATTTTGGACGTTTTTGGTACATAAAAGTGAAGAAAACGGCAAAGTACCAATTTTCCATGCTGAAGACACTAGGTGACGGCGTCAAGAGTTACACCTTGACGGCGTCAGACATCAAGAATAAAACACCGTAGTTGGTGACAGCGTCAAAAGTCATCATGACGGCGTCAAAGTGCAAAGAATAAAATACCGTGGTTGGTGACGGCGTCATATAGGCCGTCATAAGTAGATCAAGGCCGTCCGAGGAAGTATTTGGCGGCGAGGTGACGGCGTCACATGGTTGTCTTGACGCCGTCAGCCCAGTTTTCCTATATATAGTTTTCTAGTTTTTTTTATTAAAAAGAGAGAAGTTTTGGTGAAACCCTAAAGACGAATTTGGTGTATCTTTTACAGGTTTTTCAAGGGTTCTAAACCCTTGATACCTTGCATTGTAATTGAGATAAGTGTTCTTTCAATTCAATCAATATGTCTATGTGTTGGTTGTTTATATCTTGTTCTTGTCTCAATTCCATTATGCTAGGCTAGATCTCTTTTGTGTTTGCTTAGATCTAATGAAACCTAGATGTTGATTATGCGTTGATTACTTGTCTATTCTTGTCTTGGATGAATGATTTTATATGTTAGGCTTAAGAAAACTGGTATATCTCCAAATGGTAACATGCTTGAACGTCTTAAGAAACATGAACCGAGGCGTACTAGGTCTTTATTGGTTGTATTTAATGCATGAGCCACTGTTTACAATCCCTATAGTTGTGCTGGGTCATGGTGTAGGAGGAGATAAGAGCTCATAGAGTTGGGGAGTTATGTATGCCACCCCACGAATGGTATTAAGGAATACAATCCGTCATCCATACAAGTATAACAAGTAATTAACGTGTAAAAGATATCTAGGGAGTAGTGAAGTCTAAGTAAACACAATTTCTCCAATTACTGCTCACAACTTTAGTATAATTTAGTTTAATTTCATTTTCAGTATTTTATTTTGATTATATCTTAGCTTTGGGTTAGTTGAATAGCAACTAATTCCGCCCACTCTTCCAAAACCCGAGATTTTACTTGCTTTCATAAAAATATAAAAACACAAAAATAATCATCCCTCCCTTAGAACTATTAATTAGGTTTTCTAATCCTAGCGACACTATTCCTAAGCTGAACGATCAATCCCCAGGTACTTGTCACTATACTATACTACAACGATCAGGTACACTGCCTGGTGGGGGTTGTAAGCTTCTCGAGATCCCTCGAGAGGTAAAGCCTGTTGTGATTCCCACGCATCAAGTTTTTGGCGCCGCAGCCCGGGGAATAGTTATTGTCTAGGTTAGGATTTCTTTTTATTAGGTCTACTTACTAGATTCCTTTCTAGTAAGATTTTATTTTTATTTTTTTAGGTCTTCTTTAGTCTATCTTATTTCTTCGTGCCTTTGTTTATAACTCTTTACCATCCGACATCATGGAAGGTGGTAACATCTTTGAACCCATCATCCCACCTCAACAAAACCCACCATTAGAACCCCTTAGGCCCCGAACCTTAGGAGAGTATTCCCGACCTAGCCACCAAGGCTACCGAAACACCATTGAGCTCACCGGAGACAATGTGACCCCCTTGCGATCCGACACCATCCGGTTGGTGCAAAGCGGATGTGCATTCCATGGACTTCATTCCGAAGATCCAAACCAACACCTTAAGGACTTCCTCAAAATCGTAGATTCCATAGACCTAGGTGTTGAAACTAGAGAGACTACCCGTTTACGCCTATTCCAATTCTCTCTACGGGATCAAGCTAGTCAATGGCTTGAGCGTTTACCCGCGGGATCCATCACCACATGGGATGATCTCACCACTCGTTTCCTTGCTCAATTTTTCCCACCGGGGAGAACTACTAAGCTTAGGAATGACATCTTGATGTTCCAACAACGTCAAAATGAATCTCTTTATGAAGCATGGACTCGTTTCAAGGACTTACTCCAAAAAGTCCCTCATCATGGCATAGATCTTTGGCTCCAAGTCCAAATCTTCTATGACCATATCGACATCTCCACGAGGCGAACCATTGACCAATCGGCCGGTGGTAATCTACGTGATCTTAGTGCGGAACAATCATGGGAACTCATAGAAGATCTTGCTCTCTATGACAACGAAAGTTGGAATGATCCCCGTTATTTGAACAAAACGGTCAAGGCAATATCTTTGCCTTCGAACAATTCAAGCACTCCCGACCGTAGGATCATGGAACTTGAGGACCAAGTCAAGTTTCTCATGAAATCTTACGAAGCTCTGAAGCATTCAAGCCAAGTGAACAAAATCACTTCTTCATGCGAATTATGTAGTGGTCCCCATGACACTCGTGATTGTGTGGAACTCCCCGGAACAGCTTTTGCGGACTACGCATCCACGCGTACCGACGAAGCGAGAGATAAGTGGTACACTTTCAAGCCCGAGCCAAACACATACGGTGATTCATACAACCCCTCATGGAAAAATCACCCAAACCATAGGTGGAAAAAAAATCAACCCAATTCTTCCAATCCGCCTAATCGTTACCAACCAAACGGTCCACCACCCAACCGTGCCTTCAACAACAATCCTTCTAACAACTATGGTAGTACCAACAATCTTGAAGGATTGATGTCAAAATTCATGGCATCTCAAGAAGCCCGCATAGCTAGGTTCGAAAATGAATTCAACCAACAACAAACGGAGATGACCAACAAGATTGACAACTTGTTGAAAGTCCTTAACAACCAAACGTTAATCACACCTAGGAAGGACACTAGGGACACCAATAGTGGAATCCAAATTAAGGACCCCTCATCATCCAAACATGTCCACTTTGTCAATGTTGTCACCATTAAGCCGATAGATAAGGAGATAGAGGAGAGTGACAAGGATGAAGTTAGAGTAGAAGCCGATAGTGAGGATGAGAGTAGGGAAGTTGAGGATAATAAGGATGAAGAATTGGAGGAGGTAGAAACTATAGAGGAATACTTTGATAAGTTGCCAACCGAGGAAGAACGGGAATACCATAAGGATTTAGTCGATAGTCCCGAGAAAACATATATCTTTGGCGACCCCCTTATCAAAATGGGAGACCCCTCCAACATTAACATCCCATGTAATATTGGGCACATGCATATATGGAAAGCTTACATCGACCTTAAATCCCCCGTGAACATCATGACTAGAACCTATTACAATTGGGTGATGAAGAAGCAACTCAATTTTAGGATGATGCCCGGTAAAAATTGGATAAGTAATTTTGCAGGAAGAGTTAAGGGAGTACATGTGATTATAGGGAATCTCACCTATGAGATTGATTTTATGATAGTGGAAGACACTCGTCCGGTGATAGATGCTTGCCTAAGCAAAAATAATATTCGGGAAACCATTTGTTGAGGCCACTAGGATGAGTTATGATCCGACTTTAGGGATAGTTAGGTTCAAGAAAGATAATGATGAGGTTGCTTATCAAATGCCCTACAAGATCGAACAATACCGCCTTCTCTCTAATTTCGAAAAGGAACATAAGCAAGCGGCTTAATATAGGAATAAGGAGGATAGACGTAAAGGAGTAGAGTATGTTAGAAATAGGATGCTTGGTTTCTACAAAGAGTGCTTGCAACTAGGTCCGGAATACAAAACTGGTTTAGAGGACGACCTAGAAAGTGGAACCAATGATGAGATCACGTAGTAACCCATAACTTTGAGTCTAGCTACAAGACTCGTAAATAAAGAAAAGCGCTTCTTGGGAGGCAACCCATGCTTTGTGTGATTTTATTTGTTTGATAGTTATTTGCTTCCGTATGCATGTTTTATTTTTATTGTTGGTTGATCATGTTTCTAAACTAAAAATGTGGAAATACTTTATTACGTTGTTTGGCCTAGTCTTAACTTCAACCTAAAGGTATTTTTGCAAAAGATAAGTGTAAGGGTGTTGGAACCTAAGTTTTTACTATTTTGTCAAGTCTCGGTCATTTGTAATAATAGGTTGCTTAAGTTATTTATTACTTACACTAATGTAATGTTACAAGTTTACAAGGCTTAAGTATAATAGTCCATGGGCTTTAGGCCCATACGAAATTCATGAAAGGAAGGAGAGGGAGTGTTGCCCTAGCTCCTTCCCTATAAATAGAAGCCTTAGGTCTATGTAATACTTGGTTGGTTATTTGAAAACATTAAGGAAACTCTTGCAATTCATTTTCTCTAATTTCTCATAATCATCCCACTCTCATTCTCATCTCTTTTCTATCATTCTTATACTTGTGTATACATAAAGTGTGACCTAACAAAGGGGAAACCCCAAATATGTTTTTAAGAAACAAACCGATCATGATTCTCCACAATATTAAATGAACATGTATATTCGTATTTGTTAGAGTCAAATGCTTGTATTGAGTCATAATGAAGTTTTGCAGGATTTTCCAGGAAGTAGGACAAAGTTTTTCCAGAAATTTTCCGGAAACTTAACATAATAATTTCTGCAGGTCCATTCTGACGGCGTCAGAGTATTACTCTTGACGGTGTCAGGAGTCAACAATCTGGAAATTTTACCGGTTTTGTTTTTCTAACGGAGTCTTATGGTTTTTGTGAATTATTAAGTTTTATAATCTCTAGGAAATCTGCAAACTTCATTCCACAAGCATTATATCTTACTTTGTTTTCTAGGATTTAGTAACTTATATAGGATGCCGCCGATTTTACGCGAGGTTGCCTTGTCTATTGTTGTCAGGATTTACAGGTTATGTATGACAAGAAGATGATTTATATTCTGGAAGGGAAGCTTTGATTGTTCATTTTCTTGAAGGAAGATTTAACCTGGCCAACCTATAATCCATACCGAGCGAATCAGGGGAGTATTTGATTTCATTCTCTTTACTTTTTCACTTTTACATTCTTTACTTGAACATTGGGGACAATGTTCATCTTAAGTGTAAGGGGAGGGTAAAAAGATGATACCTTACATATGCACTTTCGCTTGAGTTTGTTTTGTTTGATAGTAGGTGTGTAATAAAACTATGAGAAATACTTGTTAGTGTAATTTTAGCGCTAAATTTAAAATTTTTTACAACATTTAGGAGTGAAACTTTAGCCATAGCAAGCGTCTCATGGATAGGAGGTTGTATGACTAGCACATAACCGTATATTCAGAAAAATTTTCCACCCAAAAAATGTGAGGTTCGCCTTTAGATTTGATTGGAAAAGCATTCATTATTGGTGCTTATGAGTGTACCGGTAGCATTTAGATTCTAGAACTTGCGTTAGTGATGCATCCCGAGACCGCTAGTGAGACTACATTCGTGTGGTAGGATTTACTACATGATAAGAGGCATTAGGATCACCCTTGTGTTAAACCCGTATTACAATTACTTGACCATTTAAGTCATATTACTTGGCTAGTTAAGTCAACTAATTTTTCCCACACCGTTAGCGTTGTACTCATTTTTAGTACACGAAACCCCTAGTACACCCCTCCGAGCCTATCTTTTCGTTTCTAATTTTAAGCATCTTACTTAAAGGAAGAATTTGTTACACCCCACTTAAATGTACAACCAAATCGCCTTAGCCTTCCGTGTATGCGCTCATTTTTAGTGCATTATTTTTATTTGTTAAACCCTAAGTTAACTTTCTAATTGATTACATGGTTGCTAAGTCGAGTCATATCCTTGTACATATTGTTTTGGGACGATTGGGACTCATGGGTAAGTACTTATTTTATGGAGTAATGGGGAAGAACATAACATTATTACCCCCATATGTGCGTTAATATTAAAAGTGCTCCAAGTGTTTTGATTTTCTTAATTCGAGTCATTAGAATTGTTCAATGTAAAGGATGTAAAGATTCAAGTGTAAGGGGAATGCTCACACCCCTATGATGTATTATTTTGGATGGTAGGGTAAGAGTGTATGAAAAAAAAAATCGGAAAAATTAAGAAAAAGAAAAAAAAAATAGAAAAAGGAAAAAGAGAGAAAAAAACATACGGACTACCATCCCATTTTTTATTCTATGTTCATTTTATGTTTTTTGCTATTCTTCATTTATTAGCTTAAGTCGAGTCTAGTCTTGGCTTAGCAACGCCATCTTGTACATGTAATTAACCAAGATTGTTAACTCGCCACCAGTAAAACTTCCTTTATCCAACAAAACCGTGTAATTCATATCCCTACACCTAACGTTACAACCCTTTAAAGACCTCTTTGATAGTTTATCCTAGGTGCTTACGCCATGTGGTGGAGGTTTGATCCTTTCCCAAGCCTATGGTAATCTATTTTGCTATGACAGGTAGTGAGAGATATCTTCCATTTCCATAATGTTATATTACTTTATTACACCCGAGAGATGTGAGTATCTAAACACTATTTGTGAGGTGCTTGTGTATGACCTCCGTGCTTGTCTATCGGTCTTTAGTGGAACGATTATTTGTTGTAATTACTTTTATATTAGTGTTAAACGACCCCTAACTTGTCTTTTGAGTAGAATAAAAGCTCATTTGCTTGAGGACAAGCAAATCTCAAGTGTAAGGGTATATGATGAGGCGAAAAATGATCCGTTTTTAGGGGGTCATTTAAGCCCGAATCCGACTTTATTTGATCAAATATTGCCCTAAATCGTTCCTTTTGATATTTTAGGTGTTTGGAGAGTGAATTCTGGAAAAGAAGCCATTTTGGACGTTTTTGGAGCATAAAAGTGAAGAAAACGGCAAAGTACCAATTTTCCATGCTGAAGACACTAGGTGACGGCGTCAAGAGTTACACCTTGACGGCGTCAGACATCAAGAATAAAACACCGTAGTTGGTGACGGCATCAAAAGTCATCATGACGGCGTCAAAGTGCAAAGAATAAAATACCGTGGTTGGTGACGGCGTCATATAGGCCGTCATAAGTAGATCAAGGCCGTCCGAGGAAGTATTTGGTGGTGAGGTGACGGCGTCACATGGTTGTCTTGACGCCGTCAGCCCAGTTTTCCTATATATAGTTTTCTAGTTTTTTTTTATTAAAAAGAGAGAAGTTTTGGTGAAACCCTAAAGACGAATTTGGTGTATCTTTTACAGGTTTTTTAAGGGTTCTAAACCCTTGATACCTTGCATTGTAATTGAGATAAGTGTTCTTTCAATTCAATCAATATGTCTATGTGTTGGTTGTTTATATCTTGTTCTTGTCTCAATTCCATTATGCTAGGCTAGATCTCTTTTGTGTTTG
Organism: Artemisia argyi; assembly: GCA_030686995.1. Lineage (NCBI taxonomy): Eukaryota > Viridiplantae > Streptophyta > Magnoliopsida > Asterales > Asteraceae > Artemisia > Artemisia argyi. Next base: position 243,144,048 of record CM060703.1, read on the forward strand.
CTTAGATCTAATGAAACCTAGATGTTGATTATGTGTTGATTACTTGTCTATTCTTGTCTTGGATGAATGATTTTATATGTTAGGCTTAAGAAAACTGGCAGATCTCCAAATGGTAACATGCTTGAACATCTTAAGAAACATGAACCGAGGCGTACTAGGTCTTTATTGGTTGTATTTAATGCATGAGCCACTGTTTACAATCCCTATAGTTGTGCTGGGTCATGATGTAGGAGGAGATAAGAGCTTATAGAGTTGGGGAGTTATGTATGCCACCCCACGAATGGTATTAAGAATACAATCCGTCATCCATACAAGTATAACAAGTAATTAACTTGTAAAAGATATCTAGGGAGTAGTGAAGTCTAAGTAAACACAATTTCTCCAATTACTGCTCACAACCTTAGTATAATTTAGTTAAATTTCATTTTCAGTATTTTATTTTGATTATATCTTAGCTTTGGGTTACTTGAATAGCAACTAATTCCGCCCACTCTTCCAAAACCCGAGATTTTACTTGCTTTCATAAAAATATAAAAACACAAAAATAATCATCCCTCACCTTTAGAACTATTAATTAGGTTTTCTAATCCTAGCGACACTATTCCTAAGCTGAACGATCAATCCCCCGGTACTTGTCACTATACTATACTACAACGATCAGGTACACTGCCTTGTGGGGGTTGTAAGCTTCTCGAGATCCCTCGAGAGGTAAAGCCTGTTGCGATTCCCACGCATCAGCCACCCACCACCGGCACCACTACCCACCACCGCCACCCACCACCGCCATCACCCATCGCCACAGCCACCCATCGCCACCACCAACCACCTCCAGCCATCACCACTTACCACCGCTGCCGCCCACCACCACCACTATATACTAAACGAATATTATAAGTGGTGGTGGTGGAGGCGGTGGTTAGTGGTGATGGGTGGAGGTGGTTGGTGATGGTGGTGGAGGTGCAATTTCAGGTTAAAATCTCGCGTGTCTTGATGTAAAACATTATTCCAGAAAACTTTTGTGTTTCACACTTTTGATGATTCGGACCAGAAACGGGTCAAAATCATGAATTAAAATAGATTCAGAAACATTTTAACTCATATGGTGGCGGCGGTGGTGAGTGGTGTTGGGTGGCGGTGGTGGGTAGTAGTGGTGGCGGCGGTGGGTGGTGGGTGGTGGTGGTGGTAGGTGGAGGTGGTGGCGGTGGTGGGTGGCGGTGGTGGGTAGTGGTGATGGCGGCGGTGGTGGTGGTGTTGGTGGGTGGAGGTGGGTGGCGGTTGTGGTGTTGGGTGGTGGTGGGTGGTGGCGATGGTAATGATGCAAATATTTTTAGGATGAAGATTGATTCTTAGTTGTCAAGTAGGTGATTTATAGAACTTAGACCAGTGCATCAAGCTGTGGCGAAAACCAAATTTCGGTCATACTTAGTTTTGGCTAAAAAGCCAATAATTGAACTAAGACCAGTGGTCTTAGTGACAATTAGGTGTTTCAATACACTTATAGTCTTAAAACAAATCTTTATAGGATGAAGATTGATTATAGTCTTAAAACCAATCTACTCTATAAAGTCATTGTCTAGTAGGTGATTTATAGAACTTAGTTGTGGCTAAAAGCCAATTTGGGTCATACTTAGTTTTGGCTAAATAGCCAATAATTGAACTAAGACCAGTGGTCTTAGTGACAATTAGGTGATTCAATACACTTATAGTCTTAAAACCAATCTTTATAGGATAAAGATTGATTATTACTTGTCTAGTAGGTGATTTATAGAACTTAGTTGTGGCTAAAAGCCAATTTGGGTCATACTTAGTTTTGGCTAAAAAGCCAATAATTGAACTAAGACCAGTGGTCTTAGTGACAATTAGGTGTTTCAATACACTTATAGTCTTAAAACCAATCTTTATAGGATGAAGATTGATTATTAGTTGTCTAGTAGGTGATTTATAGAACTTAGTTGTGGCTAAAAGCCAATTTGGGTCATACTTAGTTTTGGCTAAAAAGCCAATAATTGAACTAAGACCAGTGGTCTTAGTGACAATTAGGTGTTTCAATACACTTTTTTGTTCCCATATTTAACCTTAAAGGGGGATATCAAGCTCATGTTTAGGATCCTCTTTTTGGTTCCCATAAATAACCTTAAAGGGTGATACAAAGTTAAGAACCGGATCCCCTTTTTGGTTCCACTATTTAACCTTAAAGGGGGATATCAGGCTCATGTTTAGGATCACCTTTTTGGTTCCTCTATTTAACCTTAAAGGGCATACCAATGATAAGCTCCGGATCACCTTTTTGGTTCCAATATTTAACCTTAATGGGGGATATCACGCTAATGTTTAGGATTCCCTTTTTGGTTCCCATGTTTAACCTTAATGGGGGATATCAGGCTCATATTTAGGATCCCCTTTTTGGTTCCATTATTTAACCCTAGAGAGGGATATCAGGCTCATGTTTAGGATCCCCTTTTTGGTTCCCATGTGTAACCTTAATGGGGGATATCAGGCTCATGGTTTGGATCCCCTTTTTGGTTCCAACATTTAACCTTAAAGGGGGATATCACGCTCATGTTTAGGATCCACTTTTTGGTTCCGCTCTTTAACCTTAAAGGTGGATATCACGCTCATGTTTAGGATCCCCTTTTTGGTTCCATCATTTAACCTTAGAGGGGGCTATCAGGCTCATGTTTAGAATCCCCTTTTTGGTTCCAATATTTAACCTTAATGGGGAATATCAAGCTCATGTTTAGGATCCTCTTTTTGGTTCCAACATTTAACCTTAAAGGGGGATATCATGCTCATGTTTAGGATCCACTTTTTGGTTCCACTATTTAACCTTAAAGGGGGATATTACGCTCATGTTTAGGATTCCCTTTTTGGTTCCAATATTTAACCTTAATGGGGGATATCAAACTCATGCTTAGCATCCCCTTTTTGGTTCCCATATTTAACCTTAATGGGGGATATCAGGCTCATTTGTAGGATCCCCTTTTTGGTTCTAACTTTTAATCTTAAAGGGGGATATCACGCTCATGTTTAGGATCCCCTTTTTGGTTCCCCTATTTAACCTTAATGGGGGATATCAGGCTCATGTTTAGGATCCTCTTTTTGGTTCCCATATTTAACCTTAATGAGGGATAACTTAATGTTGATCCTTCCTAATGTTTTGAATCTTTCCTCGATGTCACGCACCAATTCTTCTTCAGTATGGATTTTTATGACAAGGTCATCGACATAAACCTCCAAATTAAAAATCCCACATTAAAAAAAATAAAAATAAATAAATAAATAAAAATACACCCAAAAAGCCAAGTAATCCTTGAGTCTTGTCTCTTTGAGCATTTGTATTCCGTACACTTATAGTCTTAAAACCAATCTTTATAGGATGAAGATTGATTATTAGTTGTCTAGTAGGTGATTTATAGAACTTAATTGTGGCTAAAAGCCAATTTGGGTCATACTTAGTTTTGGCTAAAAAGCCAATAATTGAACTAATTAGTTACAATTAGGTGTTTCAATACACTTATAGTCTTAAAACCAATCTTTATAGGATGAAGATTGATTCTTAGTTGTCTAGTAGGTGCTTTATAGAACTTAGACCAGTGCATCAAGTTGTGGCAAAAACCCAATTTCGGTCATACTTAGTTTTGGCTAAAAAGCCAATTATTGAACTAAGACCAATGGTCTTAGTGACAATTAGGTGTTTCAATACACTTATAGTCTTAAAACCAATCTTACCCACCACCGGCACCACTACCCACCACCGCCACCCACCACCGCCATCACCCATCGCCACAACCACCCACCACCCATCGCCACCACCAACCACCTCCAGCTATCGCCACTTACCACCGCTGCCGCCCACCACCACCACCATATACTGAATGAATATTATAAGTGGTGGTGGTGGAGGCGGTGGTTGGTGGTGATGGGTGGAGGTGGTTGGTGATGGTGGTGGAGGTGCAATTTCAGGTTAAAATCTCGCGCGTCTTGATGTAAAACATTATTCCAGACAACTTTTGTTATTTTCAAAGCTAATTGTTTTTTTACGATCTCTACGCGCAAGAGTACTTTGGAAAAAGGTGTTAAGAGTAGTACTGTTTTTTTGTTGGATAAGGATGAGCAAACCGCTCCATCTCATTCACTGTATAAGTTTCCATTAATCTTTTTTTTCTTCATGGTCCGAGTTTCATCTATCATCAATGCCTTGTCGAAAAATGTGTGACATGTTTTTGGACTTGACATCCATGATAGATGAAACCTATCAATAAATCATCATGAAAAAACGATGATGGGAGACTATGCACCGTTAACAAGGTAGAACAAGTGAATCTCCTTATCCAATATAAAAAAAAGTAATAACTTTTTAACTTTTTTTAAAGTACTTTTGCATATAGAGATTGTAAAATACAGTCAACTACATGATGTGTAATTGAATTAAAAAAACCGGGTTATATCTAGCCTTACAGTCCAATGTCTCAACAAGAATAACGAGTAATTGTAAGTTGCAAGAGTCCCACAAAATCAAGGATTATTCTTAGATAGGTTATAAAGACTCCTTAAAACACTATTTGTACTCTGTTTTGTTATTTTAATTTTATTTAATTTCTTTTTTATTTTTATAATTTTTTTATTATAAAACTACAATACTGAAGTATGGAACAAAAAATATAAAGTTTAACACGTCAAGAAAAATTAAACTGACAAAAAAATACGAAAAACAAACTGATAACAAACCGTCTCTTAGAGGGGAAGGTGTGATCTCGTTGTAGCTCGCCGTTGCCACCGTGGCAACTACTCATCCCTCGCCACCACACCGCATGACTTCCTCATTGCTCACCAAAACCATCCTCCTCACCTGCACGGCGAGGTGAACTTCTGACAAAAGAACCGTTTAGAGATGGGGCCCAATTAATTTGAACGGTAATATTACCGTTTAACTATTTTTTTCGTAACGTTATTTTTAGTTGTGTGTAATTTAGTATGTTGTAATGTAATTTTATTTTTAATGAAATGAATTTAGTTTATTTGTTATGGTAGTCATTTGTATGATGTCCCTTTTCCATATGGTAGTCACAGAACTTGTCTTGGTGTTCCTTTCTGGGAGGATAATTCATTGGCTTAGGGGGCGGTAAACGTTGCTAATGTTCAGTTGCTAGAATTTCTTTGGGGAGTTTTGTGAGGTAGTCTAATGTAAGTCGGGGTGCAGGATAGGTTGGACGACCTTGGTAATCGTTCCTTCCTGGTATTAACGGAGGCCTGTCTCTGGGTTTATAGGGAGCGTAACCTTTGCGTCCGAAATGGTTAGGACGTCCCTCCTTGTTGTAACACCCCAATTCAATGATGCAGCGGAATTCAAACTGGGTGTTACTTGACGGCACAACAGTCATAAAACGATCTCTAACTGAGTCGTTTAAAAGACTTATCATTCGATTTATTGAAGTATATCAGAGTTACAAAGATAGGTCCCAAAAGGTTCCATGTTTACAAAATACATCAATATAAAGTCTTTTGATGTTTTGTCGAATGATAAAGTAGATTATAGCCTTCTTGATTTAGTCTGTGCCCCTCCGTGCCATCCTTGACTATGATGCACCTGAAATACATGCTTAAAACTGTCAACACAAAGGTTGAGTGGAATTCGTAGGTTTAGTTAAATCGTTTGAACACAATAATCGTAACGTGAGGTAATTAATCCCACATTCATAGTTAGAAAACAAAACCGTTATTATTTCACTAAGCTCATGCAACCAAAGCATTAACATTGAACCAATAAAATTGGCATTATAGAAGCCCTACCAAGGTAATATTGCCATTATACCTCTAGATCTCAAATATAGTTCGTTTGTTTGAACTCGTACTTGTACAATACAAACGGGATTCATCAACCCCAATAGGACTATTCACAATATTCGCGCTCACTAAGCTAGTGACTAATGGTTCATGATATAGGGACTTTGAACATGGCAATTGCTACTTAGTGACAGTAGAACATAGTCGGGTAAGTATACAGTAGAAAGCATTGTGTTCGAGTAGAAAAATAATAGAATGTATCCCCCCACGGGTTTGTAAAATAGTTAAACAATAGAGAGTGGGGCTACGAACTCACCGTGAGTTATGTAGTGAGTAATGAAAATGGTAGTTGAATTGTGAAAGTCTCTAAGAGCAACCTATAATAGAACGTTGTGCTTTAGGTTTGGAGTAATGTCAAAGAATACGAAGAATTGCCTATATATGACTTGCATATTGATCATGATGTAGTAATTAGTATATAGTGTAAGTCATTGTATAAAAATGGTTTATGAAACATGTATAGTTTGTATATCTCGTACTACCGTTCCGGCTATCATAATTCAGAGGACATGTAGTAAACGTTCGAGCTAGGACATTTTAAATCGTAAATCTAGCAACTCGTCGATCCATTTACCCAAATGAAACCCCTCACATGAAAAATTCCGTAGTGTTGTAGTATTTGATAGAAAATATATGTTTTTGATCCTAAAAAGTTACATTTCCAAAAAAATTGAATAAACTAAGGAAAGTTTATTTTGAATGAAGATTGTTATCGTTAATGAGTTTATTAAGCCTAGAATGGATATGATATTACTTGCAAAGTCTCATGGTCATTGGATGGAGTAGATCCAAATTAGTTGATTATGTTACGACTAACACTTTTAGTTCATGTTTTCGGCTTAGAAAGCCATAAGGTCTTAGTCGTGGCTTTGCCGTGACTTTAGTCATGGCTACCATGGTCTTGAGACTCATCCTTGGCCTTAGCCATGGCTGTGGTCTCGGCTTTAAGGTCATTAGACCATTTGGTTTTACCTTAGATGTGATGAACTATTCAATGATGCAGCGGAATTCAAACTGGGTATGTTACAATTGTGTCTCATATCGTTTCTTCTTGAGGCTGTCTATCCTCCTGGCGAAAGTTACCATCCAGGAACCTCCTAATGGTTTCTGACCTTTCTCCCCTTAGTAACTCCGTGCTGGCGAACGCTTTCTCCGATCTGACGAAGTTGTCGAGCCGTGTCATCATCTCTGTCACAGTTTTGGGAACCTTATCTGCATAGCGCTTCGCTAACTCTGGGCACTTGCATACATCCATGAATGAGGAGATCTTCATGACTTCCGGAACTCCGAGTATGAAACCAATTTCCGTAGTCCATCTTTCTTTAAACTCAGGGAGAGATTCGTTTGTTTTTCTTACTATTTTGGTGATCTCCGTTGGGTCTTTGAAGCATGTCCGGTGTAAAGCGAAACGAGTTACAAATTGATCACGGAGGTCCGTCCATTTATCAATACTTCTCGGAGAGAGCCTATCGAACCACACTCTAGCTCTTCCATCTAAGGTTTGTTGAAACATCCGACACCACACCGGCATAGGCCACTCCCCGTGCATGGATGCCCCGGTGAACCGAGTGAGATGGTCCTCCGGGTCCGTCGAGCCGTCGTAAAGTTTAATATGGGACGGCATCTTATGTTCCAGCGCAGAGAACTCCAAGATCCTTTGGGATAGCAGTGACCTTGACACTTCTTTGAAAGGCTTCCCCAAATCTTCGTCGGCCACTTTTGTTCCAGTAACTATCCCTCCGTTCTTCTTGACGATGCCTCCATTATTGCCTGGGCCTTCGTTATCAAAATCCAACTGTATGGGTTGGACATTTTCTCTTCGGGTGTGCTCTTTGATCATGGACTTCAAGGTGGACACATACTGTTCGATCTGTTCTCGGGTTGCCGAAGGGGTATTGTCTCCATTCCCTCCGGAACCGCCTAGTCCGGAACTTGACATTCTATAACCTGGTTAGATTAAATGCGAGTCCCACGGATGGGGCCAATTTTTTTGAGTAAATTCCCGTCTCCTAGCGGAATGACCGAAATGCCCTCCATCCAAAGCTGCTATGTCCTTCGGTATCTGTATGGATGCAACAAATGCCTTAGCCTCGCCCCGGATGTTATCCCAGGACCAAGCTCTGGCGTAAGAGTAAGTGGAGGTTATAAATGAGGGTAGTAAATATGTGTGTGTGTGTGTGTGTAGTAAATGCTCATGATTTGTGGGAGTAAATGAGAAGTATTTATACTACCTCAAAACTGTACCTGGTTACTATTCCGCCACTGTGTCGGGTACAACTTAGGTGATTGTTCCTGACATGTAGGGTGTGGGTGCCGAACTAACCCTAGTCTTAGAGTGCCAACTAGGATAAACACGTGGCAGACACAATCTCGTAAAATCGGGGAGAGAATGCGGCGCTGTCGGGTCCTTTCGGTATTTAATCCTTCCGGATATGGATCTACCGGTACCGGTCCTTCCGGTCATATACACGAACAATACCAATGAAAAATTGAAAAGTAAACGCTTTGCATGTGGTCTTGTTGACTTTTTTACTATAAAAGTATGATTGAAAAGTATACTAATTAGATAATAGAAAGTGAAAGTTGAGGCTTCCATCTCCTTTCATTTTTCTAAAAAGGCAGCCATATATACCAAAGCAAAACCATAGAAAATACAATACAAGGTTTCCATAATTTACAAACAAGATGCTTAAGAAAAGAGAACAACACACAAGTTAACTCATGAATATGGATAGCAATAAAACCCGTTCCCGATGGAGACCCAATCCCTAAACCTGATTTGACTTGGGAATCCTCGAATTTTGTAACCGGGTATGGGGCGGGGATACATCAATCCCCGAACCCGAACCCGACTCCAATTTTTAATGTATTAATATATGAAAATTATGTATGTCCATATAACATTTACTTTTATTTGTATATATAGCATTGATATGTAATGTATAGGCATGTATGATATATAAATGATCAAATAACTTTAAAAGTATAAACAATTACACACTAATTACTATATATACTTAACCAATATTTTGTCTGAATACACACATACAATGCACGTTAGTCCTATATTATATGTGTTGTCTTAGTATCTACAATGCTTTAAAGTTGGATTAACAATGTAAATAATTTAAGTATGAGTGATGTACGTTAATTAAAACAGTTTATAGGTTAAATTCTTTAGATTTTCGATGTGTTTGTGTATTTTTATGTTTACTTGATAACGATGGAAACTCCCCGAATTCCCACGGGAATCCCTGATCCCCATTAGGGACGAGGATGGGGATGTAAACTATTCCCCGACGGGGATGGAGGCGGGGGTGGGGATGAGAGTGGCAAATGGGGATAGGGATGGGAAATACGATCCCCGAAATTCCTCGACCCGTTGTCATCCCTACTCACGAAGGGTGTTACAACACTTCATAGTATTAATTTAAAAATGTGTTTAGTTGTTGGAAAATGATAATAAAAACCCAGTTTTCTACTTATTATTACTATGAGTTAGAGAAGTTGAATTTTTAGAGTTTTTCAGTTTTCAAAAGGTTCTCTGAAGAAAGAAGGGTTACTCCGTTCTCAAGAAAAACTAAAGAAAGAAAATTAAAAAAAAAACTTTTGAACAACTAAACACACCATATATCTTTAGTATTTTGGACTTCATAAATCTATAAAACTTGTCGTAATTGTGTGCTTGAGCGCTACATCAGCTCATACTTGATCATCAAACAATCACAACACTAACCACCAAACCAACCATCAAATTAATTTTTCTTTATATATTAAACATTTAAAAAGTTACCAAGCTATTCATGTCGAAAGAGGAAAACGTTGGTATTGAGTTATGATACTGGCATGTATCGAAAAGAACATAATACATCATATGTAAGGTTGTCAATAGGGTCGGGTCAACCAGACAAAAACCCGAACCGAAACCTGGTCGGGTTGAATCGGGTTGCAAGATGTTATCTGGGCTTATCGGGTTAACCCGAAAACATTATAGGGGCGGGTTAGGGTTATATTATATACTTAATCGGGTTACCGGGTCAACCCAATAAGACCTGAAAATTTTCACCTACTGTTTAGAATTTTTGTTTGTTAGTTTTTGCTTCTTATTTTGCCTACAGTTTGATTTTTCATTCATCAAAAAAGAACATTTTAACTCTTAATGTTTTTTAATGAACTACACGAATTTGCAAGTATTTTGCCTATTGTTGGAATTTTTTATATGAATCAAAGAAAAACGTTTTATATTCTTCATGGTAATTTTTAATGAACTAAACCAATTTGCAAGTGATACTGGAATAGTGGACTATGTAATTTGCCATTTATTTTTAATTTTTTTTGATAATGCCACTTTTTAAGCACATAATTTTATGCATTGGAGCATCTGTAAAATTTTCGCTACTTACAACTATTCGATTTATTTTGTTTCTCCGTCAACTAAAATGGCTTGATACTTTTTCTTTGTATAAAAATTATGCCAACCTGAATTGACCCGTTTGCTCAAAAAATTAAAAAAATAATCTGAATTGACCCAATATAACCCGAACCCTTGTAGGGTTGGGTTGCGGATCACATAATTTCAAGTGTAAAAACTAAATCCAAACAGTCCTAAATCTTAATTTGGGTGATAAAGTTGCGATACCACTTATTTGGGTGGTGACACTACAGGAAGGACAAAAGAGCAACAAGGCCGTTTTTAGCTGCCCTAGGCGAGACGGTTTTTGATGCCCTATATAAGACATCGAAAATGACTACAAAATACTGTAAACAAAAACACATTATGTTGTAATGATTTAGCTTTAAAAAATGTGTCAACCTAATAAAACTTGGGCAACAATTAAATTTACTCTATCGTATGAATTATTGACTTTTGACATTTTGTTGTATTTTGTCAATTCTTATAATTTGGGTATATTCTAAAAATTATTTGTCCAAGTATTACAATTTTACAAGCTAAAGGAAAAGTTATTTTGATGCTTACAAGTGTGACTAATTATGTGTTTAAATAAATGTGATAATAAGTTATTAGTTTGTGAGGAAATCGGTTATCCCTGTGTTACAAACTGAATGCTGACACATAAGTTTAAACATGTAATTAAGCATATAAGTTAGGCATATCAATCAATGCTCAAAACTAAATGCCATATATATAGTTGAAGCTATTGTGTGAATTCAGTCTAATAGTCGAAACTTATGAACTTTTTTTTGCCGTACATTAAATTGAGTTACTCTTTGTTAGTTACAAGATTTATGTTATAAAGGAAAATGTTAAACGTAGTCTTTAGAGCTACGTATCAAACATTAAAACGTGTATTGAATGCTTATACTTTAATAATAAATCAAGTATCTATGCATATAACTATTGTCTATCGACCTAATATACAACAACTTTTAGGTATTTTTAACTTTTAAATATAAACTTTATAGCTACAATTAGCCAAACTCTATTAAAAAAACATTACCAAAACTAAATATAAGAATACAAGTTGAAAAAGCAATGATAAAACAACATTTTGAGCATTAAAGCCTATCAAAATGTGAATATAAAATGAAAATAAAAGAAAACCGACAACTAATCTTGAAATTTGCAATATTGCCATTCTTTTTACTGTTGGTGCAATTTTTTCTTTTGGTAAAAGGCAAAACTACAGTAGTTTTTTCAAAACTAAGAACATGTTTCTCTCTCAAGGGAGAAAATTACTACAGTACCCCTGCCACATCATGTGTGTCTCAATCTACCCATATTTTTTGTGTTTCTCAATTCTACCCCAACATGTCAAGTTTTTTTTTACACGACATGTTAAAGACGTACGTGCCATTCATATATTGTTTCTGGACTCCGAAAAAAAAAAAAAGACATGTCGCGTAGAAATATAAACAATATACACGACATGTACCAATACCAATTGAAAAGCTAGTGTGCAAGTTAAAAAATTAAAAACATACAAAAAATACCCTTTAACTTTTTAATAATTACAACTTTTTTATATAACAAACTTTATTTGTCAAATATTTAGCAAATATATATCAAATTTGTTAATGAAAAAAATATCGTTACGAAGAGCTCTGAATTACGAACAAAACGAGCCCAATATTGATATGTTTTTGTCATACGTACGATTTTATAAAATTTCAAAATACCGTTTATAGGTTTAGAAAATTATACCGTTTTTAATTTATGAATATTTATGTTTATATTTCCCAACGATATTCATATTTCATATAATTGTACGTCTTTGTCCCTTGTGGTTTAAGCGTATGTTTTATAAGTTAATAAAATCGTACGATATTCTATTTCATAGAATTGTACGATATTCTTTTGTATAGGAGACACCCACTAAGTGTTTGATGAAATGCATGAGTAGAAATCCTTTACTATTATACCAGCAAACTGTCGTTAGCTATAACTCTACAGCCTGTTTGTAGATTTTTTTGGATTTAGGATGTATTAAGAATAGATTGTTTTGTTTTGAAGTGGAGATGTGTACAGTAACATTGCTTGATAATTCAATCATGAAGTCCTTAAGTCTCACTGACTTTGTTTTAAACCTTTTCCCTATTCCTAATTCAGTAACACTTTTGAGCTTGTGGATCAACCAAGTGATTTGTTGTTGCCACCTCAGTTTGATCATTAGTCAACAACTCATTATCTTCATTAGGTAATTCAACTTTCTCGTGCATGACACCCCAACATTGACCTTGTCGACAAGGTTGCATTGAGGATAAGTGGTATAAAACACATCAGCTTGTACCCAGGTGGCTTCTTCAGGAGCTTTGCCGGGCAACTGAACTAAATATTGGTTTGGTATATCTAGTAATGTGTCTGCCTCTCTTATTTGTACAATAGCTTGTGGTGTCATTTGGGATATCCTTCCCTTGCCACATGGTCATTGGGGCTGTCTCAGTAGTCGTGCCATGAAAACATTTAAGAAGAGAGACATGATAAAGATCATAGATTTTAGCATTGACATGTAACAAAATTGATAAAGATCATAGATATCAATCAATAGGTACTGCATTACATAAAAGAACTGCTATATCTTCCTAGTTTATATGTCCAAACACCCCTCAAGTAATATATAAAAACTGAAGTATCGGTTTATCTAAAAGCGGGGGACTAGAACTGTAACTTGCGGATATTAAGTTGACTTTTGGATATCAAAACACATGGAGACTGATTGCATTCATGTCCTTAACCCATTGAAAACCTGCAAGTCATCCATTTCTTTTACACTTTCATCACAAAAAGGCATTAATCTATATTACTGGTCTACATAAGTAAAAATTGGTTCACCAGGAAGAAAGGTGAAAACCAGAGTGGAAGCACTTGAGATGTGCGTGTGCAAGCACGTGTTTTGTGTATAATGCTATCAACCCTGTTCGTAACAAGTCTAACGACGCACAAAACACTTTCTCATGATAATATTCCAAGTCAAACCAATCCATAGTTAGTAAAACACACAATGAATATCAAATTTGACTACGCGTAATTCTTGGCATATGACTGCTTATGTAACTAGTTTATTACCAATAAAAATGTTAAAACTTTAGCGTACGTTATTTTTACAATAAGCATCTAATAATCAATACTGGATATTTATAGTAATTGCAATCCAATATTAGAATTTCTAGTCAAAAAATACCAAAGAAATATCGTAAAGTTCTCATGCAATGGAATCAAAGACAAGCAAGTGATACAAACAGAAACTATCAAGCTGGTAGAAGACAAAAATAACACCACCAAACTCCAAACTAAAATGCCCATTTATCACTTTCATTTTTCCCCATTTGACTTTCTGACGACACCTTAAATGGTCTGGTTGACCCAAAGGGAAGTCATCAAATGAATATGTATGACCGTGGTCAAAAGTCAAAACCTGCATTGCTACTCATTGAATCAAACCTTGTGAAACTACGGTCTTGTGCCGTGCTGCTCATTCAGTCGAATCTTGAGAAGTTATTATCCGGTGTGGAGCTGCTCATGGAATCAAATCTCGAGAAGGTTTCTTATTTTAGGTTTATATTTTTCAAATTATGACATGCATACAAAACAGTTCGCAACTGATACAAAACCAGTTTTAGAATGGTTCAGTTTCCAGGTCCACTCTAGAGTAGTACGTCGAAAGGGAAGTCATCAAATGAGTGTATGACCATGGTCAAAACCTGCATTGCTACTCATTGAATCAAACCTTGCGAAACTACGGTCTTGTGTCGTGCTGCTCATTGAGTCGAATCTTGAGAAGTTATTATCCTGTGTGGAGCTGCTCATGGAATCAAATCTCAAGAAGGTTTCTTGTTTGGGAGAACCTCGGTCAGTGGCAATGAAAGAGTCATATCTCGAGAAATTATCAAAGAAAGAATTCTCTGCTCTTCCCCCACTGTATCGTGGTGAGGTGCCAGCTCGAGAATGTTAGGTCACCATTTAGTAAACACAAGTATGATATTGAAAGAAAATAGATGAGAATGAGAGATGGTTGATTATAAGAAGTGTGAGAAATGTAAGAACAAGAGTTTCACTAAGATATTCAAATAACCAACAAAATGAAATGTTACATAAGCTTTCTATTTATAAGGGAGGAGTTAGGGCAACACTCTCTTCCTCCCTTATCTTTCTATTTCGTGGGCTTTCAAGCCCATAGGGCTTTAACAGTTAAGCCTTGTAACACAAAGTATGTAGAATAAATAACTAAGCAGCCTATTACAAAAGGTAATGACTGAGACTTGACTAAAATACAAAAGTATGATCCCAACAATCTCCCCCTAAGGGTCGGTCATCACGGTTGCTTGACGTCTTCATCTTTGTCGTTGACTTGTGACATGTAAAACTCTAGACGTCTTCAAAATGGTTGAATGATAATGAATATACTTTGCTCTTGTGTCTTTGTTCTTTGGTGATGATGTAGTGATTGTGTTATGAAGTTGTCTGCCGTTCGTCACTCCTGCGTCTGTGGTGGTTGTCTGCCATTCCAACACACTCATACATCTTCGGACTTAAACTTTCACGTGCACAAAGTTCCTTTTCATATTCTAAGATCTTTAAGTCTTTCTACTTTGTAGATTCTTCTTTATTGACGTAGAATCTTTCTTTGACCTTTGTGGTGCTAAGATCTTTGGGGGAGCTTTCTTTGACTTCAAGATGTATGTATGAGCATGTTAGAATCTACCATCATGGAAGTGAGGTACCTGAGAGTAAACAGTTAGCAATAAAACAACCGGTACTTACAGATAAGGAATTAGAGCTCATCAACAGCATATTGTGAAGACTCCTTCTAATCCTTATCCAGGCCGTTCCCATATCAGATACTCCCAAAGGAGCTTAAGAGACCTACTAAGTAGCTCAATGACTGGGTGAGTCGCTGGGGGTCACTCCACGACTGTAGACCGCAATGGAACCACCGCAAACACTAAGCGTAACCCTTGTGGGGTTACCGAAGTGACCTGCTGTCAGGGCTGTTTGATGTTGACCCTGGCAGGATTTCCGTTCAATCATTGAGAAAAACATAAGTAATCCTCTCATAAACGTTCTAGGCAGATTGCTAAGATCTGCGAAGGACTCGATAATTTACAGCTGGTGTCCATTGAAGTAGAACACCAGTTGTAGAAATACTAAGTGTTCCTAAGAGATCTTTGATGTATCTCAAGGCTCTAGACTCTATAAGTGCACACTTAGGTTTCCTATGCGGAGACTAGGGAGGGGTCTCCTGCTTCAATATCAACTATCTCTAAGAGATAAGTCGATAGATAACGCTGGTTCCCCGTGAGAATGAAACAAGCTCTTTTAAGAGAACTTGAGTGGTTAAGAAGGTTTAGTGCATTGCGTCACTGGGTCCATGACGACTTTGTCTTCAATACCGGTGTTGTCTTTTGCAACAACCAGTAGCATACGTATTGAACCCGGTGTCTGCCCTAAGGTTGAACATATGGAGGGCTATTTCTTTTCACCCTTTACTTTACTTTTCTTTTTAATTCTTCAACTCCTTCTTTCCCTTTCATTCTTTTCTCCTTTTATCGTATCATACCTAAGGACTTCTAATTCTAACTGTGGGAGATGTCCTTGGGTAGATCCCTCCGGCTCTGGCGGATCATATGACGGATATTCCTATCTTAATCACCTTATAACTCTGACAGTAGCCAAGAAACCTTTGATTGAAAATCTCTCAAAGTGTTAGTGATAATCAAATATTTTGGTTAACACTTTGAGAGTTTTGTGTACACTTTTGAAGCGGCCCCCCTGCACATGTGCTCATAAGTATTTAATAAATTTGCACATGCGGGAGGAGCAAGCATTTTGATTTGATCCACTTTCCGTGAACAAGACCGATTCGAGACACGCTTACATCACTAGTTAAACTAGCTTGAAGTTATTACCCGGCCTGGTCAAGTCCACAGAAAGTTTCTCGAGACGGTACATTTCTACTAAGACAAATCCTTTTCGAGACACGCTTACGTGGTTAGTTAAAGAGATGCATTGTCAGCTTTTAGGTGACAACTAGCTCTAGTAACTAACTTGATGTTATTACCCGTCGAGGATAAGTCTTTTCGATATTACTAACTTATGTTGTCTCGTCAATTCCTGGGTCATTACTGAGTCTAGCTCGGACATGATACAACTTTTAAGCTTTGACTTCATATATTTTAATCACTTTTTCATTTTCTCCCCCTCAAAAAGCATATAAAATGATGTTTTTGACAATCCTTTAGATTAAAATATGCCTTTTGAGTCTTACGGGGAGATTCACCAAGAACTTTTGATTTTGAACAGAGTATTTTGGTTTTGACAAGTGCTCCCCCTCAACCAGTGATTAGGTCTTATTGAGGTGAAATACTTGTCCTTTTGAGCAGAATTATGGAAAATCATAAATGTTTGATTAATTCTACTCAAAAGTAAGAAGCCTTCGCTCCTTATATTAGGATTGAGGCACTGATGCGTACCTCAGGGTCCTTTCTTTACAAGTTCGGGTTGTGCACTGAAATGTGTACACAAGCCATTATCAAGTATAATATTGACAAATCAAATCAAACTCTTACAATTTTCTACCATTCAGGCCTCTGAAATGTCAACACCGGAAATTTTGATCTGCCTCCAACATAGCTTTCCAATCTCCGAAACTGATCCCTGCGCTTCAACCGGTTCTCAATCCTTGTAATGAATCTGCGAGCGTCCCTGGCCTCATTGGTGTTCTACCTTTTGGATTTCCCCAGTTCTATGTCATTAATTCTGCCTTTGATTCCATCTCTGATGAACTTCAGGGTTTCATCACAGAACTTATGAATTTCTTCATAGGCCATAAAGCAGTTGCGACCGTTGACACTGCGGTAAGTGATCCCAAATGCCGGATGTCTGATCAAGGAGTATTGAGGTAGATGTTGAAGAACGGGATGTCAAACAGGTTTGGTTTGGTGAGATTCAGCTTCTTCTGATAACTTTCTACTCCCAATTGAAGATCTTCTACTCTTTCTCTGATGACTATTTGCCTGATGAAGATTAGGAGAGCTTGGATAAAGGCAAGCTGCATCTCTTTAGGCAAGCCGCAGAGCTTTCCTTGAACTTTGAGTAGGTACATGTCTTCGATGTCATTGAGAAGTAGTCGTGGAAAGTCTGACTCGGAAATATCGTACTCCTTTTCATCAAGTCTTTTCAGTGTGATTTTGCTGAGGAAGGGGTACCCATAGTGAGTGACAGTCAAAATGAACTGAATCGAGACTATCTTCAAATCACTTGTCACATCGCCCATTGTCTGATTGAGTCTGCTGCTTCGATAGTACTGTGCCCGGTTGCCTGGCCAATGATGTATGCCGTAAAGTGCGTTCCGGTCATATTCAACAATTTTATCAACGAATAATGCTGAAGCTTCTTCTTCGATGGCATTGTTGAGATATCGAGCTGCAGGGAGAAAGGCGAGTGAGGTAACGTACTTCTTTTCAATCATGCTGCCAAGTTTCAGAAATTCCAAGTCTGTGTTGAAGAAGAACTTGTACGGGATCTTCGGTTCCTTAGGCTTCCCAATCATCGGTAGTGGTTTGGACCAGTCAGTAATGTAAGGTGCGGTTTTCTTTGTGACCGGATCGACATAAGATTCATGATTGATCCAGTCAATATTGCTTGACATAGCTCGAGCAATATTTTCCAGATGGTACTCAAGCTCGATTGAGTTAGCAGACCGATCTTTCAGAAGATTGAACGCATCATTCTTGATTCTTCGCAGCTCTTTCTTATTCATCTTTTTCATCTTAAACCTTTGCTTAATTATTTGAGCATATTCCGCCGTTCGACCATCTTGAGGTTCATGATTGTCTTCAAGTGGTGGTTGCGAATTGATCATCTTCTCAAACCAGGAGTATTCGGCACTATCGTCTTGATCTAGCCAGTTGAGGACGGTTTTCGGTTTCTTTGGTTCTGTGCGTTTTGATGAGGTGTCCGGTTTGGGTTGATGATGCTTTCCTTTCCTTTCTTTCTTCTTCTTAGAGGACGGTTCTGGAACTTCATAGGGTTGAGGAATCTCGTCACCACTGGTGTATACAAAGTGGTCGTGTGCCTTGGGAGCGGAACCTGATGCCTTCGGTTGTTGTGAGGATGTTGTTGTTGTTGGAGGGATGACCGGTGTTTTAGATTGAGATGAGGGTCCTTCGGCTTGTTTTTGCTTCTTTGCCTGAGAATTAGGATCCCTGTCTTCATCATCTCTTTGACGCTTCAGTTTATCGGCCTCTGTGCTGCAAGTCTCTTTGGTCATTTTGTCTTTCAATGCTTCCAGGACTTTGGCTTCTTCAGGAGACAATGTGAACTTGCTTGCCAGCTTGTCCAAGAGTTGAGCTTCTAATTCGTCCATAGATAGTCCTGGTAGTGGAACAGTAGACTTGTCAGCTCGAAGAGTAAATGTTGTCGATCGGATTACTTTCTCGACAGCTTGCTCTGCGAACTTGGTGAGTTCGTCTCTCATGGGTGCCAGCAGATCTTTCAACTCCGCAACTAAATGTTGTTCCATGTACTGATGTGCTTGAGCTGCTAATGTGGCTTCCAAGTTCTCCTGTACGTCTTTAGCTAAGAAAGTATCAACTTTGTCTTGCAACTCTTGGATGTTCGAGTTCAGCTTCATCAATTTAGCAACTTGGGTTGCTAGTGTTGCAACCTGATCTTCCAGTCTGCTTCTCTTCTTTTCATGTACTCTTCTGAATGCTGACTTAAGCAACTTTGATGCAGCAGAGGCTTTGGTGCTTGGTTTCTTGATTGATTTGTCGTGTGTTGATTCGGATGCAGGAGGTGATGACTGTGACAATTCAAGATTGGTGGTAAGGTCTTTGTCATCTCCTCTTTATGGTTCGGGTTGATCAACTTTGGTAGCTGTAGCTGCTTCCTCTTTCAATCTCTGTTCTTCAGCAAGTCTTTCAGCTTCGGCTTTAAGCCTTAATTCTTCAGCAAGCCTGGCTTCTTCTTCCCTTTTCAACTTTTCTTCTGCCAGCTTGGCTGCCTCTTCAGCCTTCCTGCTTTCCTCTATATGGATAGTTTCTTCCAGTTTGGCTTGGGCAAGATCCTCAAGCCTAGCCTCTTCAGCTTCCTGTTTTCTCTTCAATTCCTCTTCCTGAGCCCTTTCTCTGAGCTCCATCTCTTCCATAGTCATCAATCATGGAGCATCAGTATCCATGGGATCTTCCTCTTCCTCTTCTCCCGTTGCTGAAGCATTAGTCATTTCAATGTCTGTGGGAGATACCGAGGGATTGTCGTAAACGACCAAGTCTGTGTTCATCCCTGTGGTAGGCTCAGGAATGCTGCTTGATCCGCCAACTTCGGTGGTTTGAGAGAACACTGGAGGTGGAGGTAGCTCTGCATTGAATGCATCATTGATTCGGCTGTGGAGGAGACCCAGATTGAGAGCCCTTTCATTTTCTTCTTCAGCTGACAGGCCTACAGACTCTTGTTCAGCAGTCACTGGTTCCTTCATCTTCTCTCTCCTAATCCTTTCTTCTTCCAAAATTGTCTGAGCTTCAGTGAATGGTCTTTGATTGAGGTATGATGGATATACGGCATTATCAGCAAACTCATCAATGTTTTTATTCCAATCTTCGAAAGTCAAGTCTTTGTCATTGATGTCTTCAAGGTTGACATTCTCAGTGATATTGGCAAAGGCTGCCCTGTAAACTGGACCTTCGTCGGATTCGGTTTGTTCAGAGTCAGACGGTTTTGGAGAAGATTGTGGTGAGGGAAACCACCCAGGTTCAGGAATGGATGCGGGCTTCTTGGTAGGAGTCCTTCTCTTGAGAGTACCCTTCTTCTTAGGTTTAGACTGGGTAGAACTGCCGGAGCTCCCAGGCTTACTGCCTTTCTTTCCCTTCTTCTGCATGCACGAGGGTAGAACAACTTCATCCAGGAAACCAACTTTGTCATCTTTAAGAGCTTGGTCGTAATACTTGTAATTCTTGCAAGCCTTCACTTTGGCATTCAAGAGATAATCGGGAAGTTTCTTCCCTTTCTTGCGTGTGCTGGTGTCAAGTCTCTTGATGACTCTGAGAGTATCTTCATTTCTGAACGTGTTCTTATCCTTTTCATCAAGTCTCTGTGGGATATCGTCATACTCACGAAGGAAGCTTTCGATGAGTAGTTTAGTGAAGCGGACAAATGGAATGTTGGTGGTCTTGTGTTGAATGTGCCACATAAGGTCTTCCTAAATGATACTGGCATAATCAACTTTCTTCACATTAGCCACTGCCCAAAAGAGTTTGAGGTGTTGGAGCTTTGGGTGTTCATGCCCAGTATCTCTGCCAGATAAGGACTAGGCAATCAGAATGTATAGGGTTCTCCATGGTTGTGGAAGATATCTAATGTTGACCCTAGAATGTCTTGTCACAACTTCTTCTGATTCGTCATAGCCAATATCACGTAACCACTCTATCAACTCTTCTTCGGTGGGAACTTGATCATATACTTCATCTGGGCCGAGTTCAGGTAACCCAAGTACATTCCTAAGCAAGTCAATGTCCACAGTGACTTGACGGTTATGAAGCATACAGGTGAAGGAAGCCTCTCCAAGATCTAGCTGAAGTGTATGCCAAAACTGATGGATATAGAAGCAGGAGACTGAGGCAGACTTGGTGAATAACAGCTTGTTGGGGTGATATAGGAGAGCATCCACTGCAACAATATATTAGGACTCGTTGTAGGTGATTTTGTTGAAGTTGATTCGGAGGTTGTTCTTTCCAATCTTTCTGGTGTAATCATCTGGAAATGTCTCTTTCCATGAAAGCTTAGGTTCGAGTTCTGGTCCGTATGGAACGTCATTGTGTTCTGCCATCTGAATTGATCATAAACAAATACAAACATGGCAATGGTTTACAATGTCAGTTCAGACATAAGATTACTTGATTTTGCATATCATTGATTGATCAGTGGGTGTTTGTGTGTAAAAAAAACTGTTGTTATATGATAAACTTGAGTTGTTATGACTTGGTAGAATCTTTTAACAATTAAGTTACAACATCAGTTTAACATAACAAGAGGTTACACTTTGTAAATTTTACAACACTTAGAAAAAATTCTTGATTAGGACAAGTTTACGCGTAACATGAAAAATCTACGCGTAACATGACATAAGCGTAAGAAGTGAATTTAGGCGTAAGTGCAAAGTCTACGCGTAAACTTATAAGTTACGCGTAAGGTGAATCTTATGCGTAGGATCAATCTTACGCGTAGGATAAAGTCTTAGGCGTAGGAATTTAGCTTATGCAAAGGATTACACTTAAGCGTAAGATATAACTTATGCGTAGGTTATGACTTATGCGTAAGTTCAAGACTTGTGTGTAAGGTCAAAACTTATGCGTAAGATTTATCAGTTAAGCGTAAACCTTGTCTTATCCAAGACAAGGTTTGTCCACGTGTCGAATCTTACGCGTAAGATTCAATCTTACGCGTAGGATGAACAACTTGCGCGTAAAAATGCCATTTACCAGAAAATCACCTTGAGTAATTAGTGTTGTATGATTCCTGAAAGTGTACAAAACATTACCACTGATCAATATTCATACCTACACGCTTAATATGCATTATTATGCGTAAACATGCTATAATCCATAGTTACGCGTAGAAACCCATGATCACTCAATCATAAACACATTCAATCATGTATCTGGGTTGAAATGAACTGAGGGCAAGTGTTCCTTACATCCTTAGGATCATATGGTCCAAGTTATAACAAGAATTGACCACAAAATCATGAGATCACAACTGCTCATGCATACGAACCCTAAATCTTTAATACATGATTAATTCAAGTAATTGAGACAATTAAACCTTAATAACATGATCCTAGGCACATAACAACACAAACCCCATCATCAATATCAAGTATTACACACAGAATCAAGAACCCCTATTTGACTCGTATGAACCCTAATTTCAAATCGATCGATTAGTGTATCTGGGTGCGATTAGAGTTAAGAAACATGTTTATATACATCCTAAGATCATTTCCCATCAACCAATTCAACCCTAACAACCACAAATTTCTGGGTTAATGATTACGCATAACCCTAGATCAAATTAAACGATTGACACAAATTGAACCGTTGGATTGTTATGAAATTTAAAACCCTTGTTTCTAAACATGATCAAAAACGTTTGACACTTACAGATTTGAAGATTGATAACCGGATTTGAAGAATGATTCTGAGTCGTTAGATTGAGTAGGTGAAAATGTTATTACTTTTGCAGGTGGTAGTAAATGCGTGTGGGTCAATTGGTTTTGACCAAAGTTAAAACATGTTTCACATTTAGACAAGTATGGCCCCTTAACCTCATTACACTTACACACCTAATGCCTAAACTCACTAACTCATTTAACTTTCGTTAATAACACCAAGTTACGATAAGAACAACTTGTGGTACTCCCCCTCGACCTTAGACCGTAATCAAAAAAAATACTGAAAAATTTTATTATATTGATCAAGGAGAGTAACCCGAAACACTCTTTGAATCAACACTTTTGATAAAAACGTATTTATTTTTGGTAAAACGCAAGTATAAAAGCTAATATATTTTTTGAGAAATTTGAAAAATTACTTTTCCTCCCCCTCAACACTTGTTTTAAATAATTGAAGACATTTTATAAAATAGTGTTGAAAGAGGTGGTTTATACTTGCATTTTTTTTATTTTTATTTATTTATTTTATTTTATTTTATTTTTTTTAATAAGAGACCAAAAATCTTTTTGAGTTTTTGATTGGTTTTATATTTTTGTATTTTGTTTTTGAAAAAATATTTACAAAGGTAGTTTTGATGTTTGACGATCAATTGTGTTTTAAAAACTTTTCCAGATCATCTGGAGTCAAACATCTCATACCAATTTGGTGAACTAGACTAGCAAACCTTGATGGTGCTAAGGATTTGGTAAGTAAGTCCGCCAATTGGTACTCAGTCCCAACAAAATAAAGTTCAACGGTACCCTTTTCCACGTGCTCTTGATGAAGTGATATCGGAGATCGATGTGTTTAGATTTGCAATGAATTACTGTGTAGCAGGAGATAGCAATTGCACTTTTGGAATCACAGTAGATAGGAATCTTGTTGAACAGGTAACCATATTCCTTAAGTTGTGATCTCATCCAAATGACTTGAGCACAACAAGCAGACATGGCTACATATTCAGATTTTGTTGACGACAGTGATGTGCAGTCCTGCTTCTTTGATTGCCATGACACAAGTTTGTCTTCGAGAAATTGTAATCCACCAGATGTACTTTTGCGTGTGTCTAAACATCCTGCATGGTCAGCATCTGAAAAAGCAATTAGTTCAAAGCCAGAATCCTTCGGATACCAGATTCCCAAGTTAATGGTTCCCTTTATGTATCGAACGATTCTTTTGACCTCACTGAGGTGTTTTTCAGTTGGTTTAGACTGATAGCGAGAGCACATGTAGACAGCAAATACTATATCAGGTCTACTAGCTGTGAGATACATAAGGGACCCAATCATACTTCGGTATTTGGTAGGGTCAACAGCAGTCCCATGTAAGTCAGCATCTAGTTTTGTGGTATAGCCCATTGGTGTATTATAAGTATCACAAGTCATCATTCCATGTTTCTTTAAAATTTCAAGAGCATATTTGGACTGATTTATAAAAATTCCACGGGGTGATTGATGAACTTGTAGTCCTAGAAAGAACGAAAGTTCACCCATCATGGACATTTCAAAATTATCTTTCATTAATTTTACAAAATCATTAGAGTAACGTCTTTTTGTTGAGGCAAAAATGATGTCATCGACATATATTTGAACAACAAGTAAGTCCTCCCCGTAGGTTTTTGTAAATAGTGTTGGATCCACCGATCCTTTAGAAAATTTATTGGCCAGCAAGAAAGTGGACAGTTTGTCATACCACGCCCGTGGGGCTTGCTTAAGTCCGTAGAGTGCCTTTTTGAGTCGGTAAACGTGATTAGGACGCTCAGGATCAACGAAGCCGTCTGGTTGGCTAACATAAACTTCTTCATGGAGTTCTCCATTAAGAAATGCTGTTTTGACATCCATTTGGTAAACCACCATGTTCCTGTGTGCAGCATAGGCCAAAAAGATCCGAACAGCTTCATGTCTAGCCACTGGAGCAAAGGATTCAGCAAAATCAAGTCCTTCTAGTTGAGAGTATCCTTTAGCTACCAGCCGTGACTTGTTACGTATGACAGTGCCTTCAGCATCTAGCTTATTCTTCCAAATCCATTTTAACCCGATGACAAAGACTCCGTCAGGTCTTTCAACTAATTCCCAGACTTCTAATCTTATGAATTGCTGAAATTCCTCTTGTATAGATTCAATCCAGTTGGCATAAGTCATTGCTTCTTTAATGTTCTTAGGTTTTTCGTGACAAATTGTGAGTGCATAGATACAAGTTTCTCCATCTGTGTGAAGTCGTTGTCTTGTCATAACAGGTGCATCTGGATGGCCAATAATATGCACTAGTGGATGGTCTCGAGTCCATTTGTGTGTTGAAGGGTGTAGTTGTTAAATATCTCGCATGTTAGCAGGATCCAAATTGCGTGTTGACGACTCAGCTATATCAGGAACAGTAGGAGCCGGTGCATACGGGTTAAAGAACGCATCGGGATCATGTTCTGCGGGTTGTGGAACTGATTGTGGTGTAGGATCTTCAGCTGAATGGCGGGAGTTAGAAACAGTTTGTTTTGCTGTAGATGGTGATGCAATTGGAGGACCGTCTCTCTCAACAGTTGTAGAAGTTTGTTGAGGTGAGTCTGGTACTGGAATGTTTTCAGGTTGAGCAGCGGAATTAGGTGAGACCTCAGTAGGACGGTATTCAATTGTGTCATCACACAGTGGAGCAAACAAGGTTTCCAGTTATTTATGGTTGAGTGGCAATGGTTTAGTCGAAGATGCCGGAGAGTTAAGACGGTTGAATTCGGGTCCTAAGCTGTGTTGCTTAGAAGCCATTTGTGTGAGTTCATCAAAATTAACGTGAATAGTTTCTTGAATTTCTCTTGTTCGACGATTCCATATCTGAAAACCTTTAGAATTTTCACAGTATCCAACGAACACTCCGATGTCAGCCTTTGCTTTAAGTTTACCTAAATCATCACGATCATTTTTCGGATAACAAAGTGCTCCAAATACATGAAAGTAGTCGATGTTCGGTTTCCTTTTGTGAACAATTTGATAAGGTGTTTTGTGATGGCGTTTAGTGATCATGCAACGGTTTTGGGTATAACATGCAGTTGAAACAGCTTCCGCCCACAAGTAATCTGGTAATTGAGCATTAATCAACATAGTTCTAGCAGCTTCCACTAACGTCCTGTTGCGTCTTTCAACAACTCCATTCTGTTCTGGGCTTCTAGGAATATATGTTTGATGTTCAATTCCTACTTTCTCATAATACGACCTAAGTGTCTGATTCTTAAATTCTGTTCCATTGTCAGTTCTGACTATTCGTACCGTGTTGCGTAACTGAACTTGAATTTTAGTGAGAAAGGTGATGATCATTGAAGGAGCCTGATCTTTACTTCGTAGAAAATAAACCCAAGTCCATCTGGAATAATCATCCACAATTACAAGAATGTAGCGTTTACCGTTGATACTTTGAACACGCATCGGTCCACACAAATCCATATGTAGCAGTTGTAAAACATGATTCGTACTATGCTCAGGTTTTGAAGGAAAATAAGCCCGAGTACTTTTACCTTGTTCACAGGCTGAACATAAGTGATCTTTGGTAAAACGGAATCTTGGAAATCCATCAACAAGTTTGTAACGAGCAAGGTCAGTCATGGTTTTGAAATTCAAGTGCGAAAGACATTTGTGCCATAACCAAGATTTAGTTGATTTCGCTTTGGAGAGAAGACATATCGGAGATGTAGCAATCATATCTGACATTGATATTGTATAAAGGTTAGAACCACGTGAGCCAGACATTAGATCGTTTCCTTGTAAGTCACGAACAAAGCCCGTTTTCTCACGAAATGCAACTTCTAGATCCCCATCACAAAATTGACCAACAAAGAAAAGGTTGTGTCCAAGGCCTTCCACATAATAAACATGTCTTATTTCAATGTTCCCACTGACATAGTCACCATATCCCATGATTAAAGCGTAATGGTCATTCCCGAATCTGACAGTACCAATGAACTTTGAGACAAAGTTGTGTAACAGTTTGAGATTGCCTGTCATATGTCGGGTGCATCCGCTGTCAACAATCCAGAGAACAATCTGTACCACCTGCATCACAAGAAGAAGACACGGATGGAACAGAAGTAAGGGTGGAACCCAAAGAAACTGCGGGTTCCTGTTGGTTAGAAGCATATGTATTCAACAATTTAGGAATCCATTTAAAGTCTGGTTTGTGTTATAACCAACGTTGCCAATTCCAACTAGTTCGAGCTTTCTTAATGGTGAATTCACTAGTGTTTGGCTGATTCCTAGACTTGTTCTCTGCACTTATGGGGGTAACATCAACTTCATTAGAAACCGTAGAAGGCGGCTTTCCTAAGATAGACTTAGAGGCAGTAGTGGGCCTAAAAGGAATGCGTGTCCTACGTTTCTTATGACGATTAAGTAGAGAATTAGCTATACATTTTGTATGATCACCAGATGAAACGCTTTTACGACAAAACACATAAGATGCATTAATATTCAAAACATTCAAAGGTTCATCATTTGTTACATTTAGATTTTGATTACAATTTGCCAGATTAGAATCTAAATCTGATGCAACATGATTTTTATTCAAATTCCTAAGTTGATCTTCTACTTCTTGAGCTTCTAGTGATCCTCTTTTACGTTGCCAGAGCCTATTCTTCCTTTTACTTTTAAGCTTGGGTCTGCTAATGCTATTAGTGGAGACTAGCCCGATAGAAGTAGAGTTATCAACATTAGTGGTTTGAACAATATTTCCTTTAGTAGCTTTGTCTAATTGATACAATCCTGGTGCTATCACCGTGGTGTCAACCATTTTTCCTTTATGAAGTAGCTTAACTTTCTCTTTTAAATCAATGATGATGTGATTTTTATCCTGGATTTCAGACTCAAGTAAACCATTGCAATATTTGATGTCATCGCGGTTTTGTTGCCATTCGGCGTTTTCAATTTTTAAATCCGCAATTTCTTTCTCGTATTTGAGACACAAACTTTTGAAGACTCATTGTTTTTGCAAAGCTGACAAGAGTTTGAAATATTTTGATTTTGAAGTTTCAATTCCGTTTTAAGACTTTGAGCTTGACACCATTCAAGCCTTTGTTTGAGTTGACAAATTTCTTTTGAAAACTGTTTTGTCACATCATCATTCTTTTTTCTCAGATTGTCATTCTCATGTTTAAGTGTCTCTAATTCCACGTTTAACAAGTTATTATCAACACAAAGATCATCCACAAGCATAGAAGTACCAGATTTATAGAGATCATTCATGATAATAGACAAAATATCAGCATTGAGAACCTGTTCCAAGAGTCGATCAACATCATTTTTTAAAACTCTATTTCTTTCCTTTTCAACCAAAATGTCATTTTCAGTTGCGTTGAAAACGTTTATCATATTTTTGACCTCCTTTTGAAGTTCCTGATCCCAACGTGTAGCACAGAGACGGAGGTGTTTGACAATTGGCAACATTTGTTTTTGAAAAATATCTCTCTTTTCGCTCTCGTAAGCGGATTGAAAAGTTTCAATTTTTATTTCGGAATTGCGTTCAATTGTTGTAAGGAATTGTTGAAGATACTACTGACAGATACTACTGACAGGTTCCTGCGGAAGGCTTAGTGACTTCCTGCTGATAACTAGTTCCTGCGGACGAATATAGATCCTACGGATAGAGTTCAACCGTGGATATAATTTATGTATTTTAGGACAAGATATGTACAATATCTTTTATTGGTTTAGTATTATTCGTTTCTTGTAAGAAAGGTTAGGGTTTCCACTAGTATATAAGGAACCCTAGGTCATTGTAATAGATACAAGTATTTAGTACGAAGTTTTATTAATATTATCGATCCATAGAGGATCAAGTTTAGTATACGTTTGTTTTTATATTCCGCATAATTACAAACTCACAGAGATTATCTAACTTAGTCTAGCTAGTGATTACATTAGTTGGCTAACGATCTATTGGCTCGTGATCTATCAAGGTATAGATCTCTACAAGTGGTATCAGAGCCACTAGATACTCTCTGTAAACACAACACAATCACATAACTATTCGTTTAGTACCAATGGGAGACAAACCAGGAGGTGATGTTGTTCTCTCTGAAGCAGGCTCTCTTACTCAACAACTACAACAAGTGGCCTTCTCCAACAGCAATGCAAAACTTCCTTTTCTTAGGAAGGATGAGTATGAGATCTGGGCCATGAAGATGCAGAACTGGATTGCAAGTGTTGACTATAACCTCTGGAATGTTATACTCAATGGTTGTCGTCCTAAAAAGCAAAGTGTTGATGCTGCTGGTAAAGTTACTATTTTGGAACCTGTTTCTGCTGAAGAAATTCTTGCCGTTCAAAGGGAGAACAAAGCAAGAACCATATTGTTGCAGGCAATCCCTGATGACCACATGGGAGATTTTCATTCCATGACTGATCGAAGAGAAATCTGGTGGGCCATAAAAACTAGATTTGGAGGGAATGAAGAATCAAAGAGGATGAGAAAGAGTATGTTGAAGATGGAGTTCCAAGAATTCAAGATTACTGAAGAGGAAGGTATACACAAAGGTTATGACAGGTTTCAGAAGATTCTGAGTCACTTGAACCAACTTCTAGCTAGACCTAATAATGAAGAAGTGAACTCTAGATTTTTAAGAGCCTTACCTCCCTCATGGTCTCAAGTGAGTATATCACTAAAAACCAAAGGTGGCTTGGACTACCTCAGCTTTGATGACTTGTACAACAAACTCAGAGCTTTGGAAGGTGACATAAAGGGATTCTCTCCATATGCAGCTACTCCTTCACAATTTGCATTTGTCAGTTCTAACTCAAACTACATGCCACATACCTATGCAAACCCATCCCCAACACCACAGGTTTACTCAAGTCCATCCCCTCCAAGCCAAAATCTTCCAATGACCACATTGTCTTTTTCAAGTGCTAATCCAATAACTCATCCAAAGATTAGCAATGTGATGGAAGATGTACTTCATTCATTTGTTGCTGAAGTTGATAAACAGCAACAAATAACTTATGAAGACTTTGAGCAAATTGATGAACTTGCTTTGGAAGAATTGGACTTAAAATGGCAAATGGCTATGCTCTCCCTCAAGGTCAGAAGATTTGAGCAAAAGGTTGGTAAAAAGCTTAATGTTGAAGGAAGAGATGCAGCTAGGTTTGATATAAGGAAGGTGAAGTGTTATGCTTGTGGAGAAATTGGTCAATTTGCAAGAGAATGCTCAGCCAAAAAGGGTGAAGCCAGTACCAGGTATTCAGCATACAAGAAGAAAGAAGTGGAAGCTAGAGAATCAAAGGCCTTGATCACTGCTATTGATACTAGTGTGGACTGGAATGAGCATGATGATGATACAAGCTCTCCTCAAATCTCATGCATGGCTAGTTGTGATGATAGTTTTGGTCTCATGGGAATCTCTCCTCAGGTATCTACTTGTGCTTGTGATTGTGATTCTAAATATATTACTCTAAAAAAGGCTTATGATGATATGGAACCAAAATATAATGCTTGTTTTATTGAAGCAGCAACTTATAAAGAAGCTTTTAAAACTTTAGAACAACAAAAGATGTGGTTTCAACAGAATCAGTTAGCTTATGAAGAAAAGATTAGAGTTTTAAGCAGAGATTTAGAATGTGCTAGCAATGAATTAAAGTTTTCTGAAAAAGAAAAAGCAAAAATTGAGTCTGAGAAAAATGTTTTGCAAGAAAAACTGGATAAAGAAGTAGCTAGGCATAAAGAGAGGCTAGTTTCAGGAGATAAATTATCTAGGTTACTCTACAGCAGTAAGTCTGTTACTTCTGAGATAGGTCAAGGGTTTAAAAAGTATGTAGGTCCAGAAGCTAATCATTATTTAGATAAGAAGAATCATAATTATTCTATTCCTGTAAATTATCTAAATGAAGATGAGATGCATGCTGTACCAGGACCTATCAGGGGTGTTTTATGCCTTCTACCAAAACTTCTGACTTTTATGGTTCACACCATCTCTTTGGCAAAAAGTCTAAAGACTTGCCACATAAGTCTGAAGTCTCTCCAAACATAGGAACCCCTAAGCCCACATCCCATAAGGTTGACTTACAAGAATCAATGGAAACCACTGGCATTAGGATCAATGACTCCCCTGACACTAGAAGTATATCTAGTAATGATTCTAATAATTATGTCTCTTGTTCTTCCAGGGACAAGATCTCAGAGACCTCTAGTTATGCCAGTTGTGATTCCAAGACCAAGTCAAACTCACCCAAGTCCTCAATAAAGATTTCTGACAAGACATCTTACAAGTCTGTGGACTCTGAAGTTGCTGCTGATGAAGTTCATTCTCAACCAGCCTCTTTTGAAGACTTGTTATTTACTTCATATGAAAACAATTCTTTTCAGTGTTTCCAAAACAATTCTGTTTCTGATGTTTGTTTGAATAATTCTATGTTTAATAAGACATCTTTTGGATTTAATAAGTCTTATAAGAAAAAGAAGTGTTTTGTTTGTGGTAGCAAGTTGCATTTAATTAAGGATTGTGACTTTCATGAAAAGAGGATGGGTGTTTCTGTTGTTAACAATAAACCTAGACAAAAGTGGACTAATACATATACCAAACCCTCAGTAGTTCCACAGGCTAAGTATCATGTCAGCAGAATGTATTCCACTCCTGCTGATTGGCCTGTTTCTTCTAATAGGTCTGTTTTTAATAATAGATATATGTATACCAATAGAAATAGAAATAGATCTCAACCATTTAATGGTGTTCATCATTGGTATGAATATACTGACCAAATGTGTATGGGAAGGAGTAATTGGGATTCTGCTGAAAAGTCCTCAGCAGATTGTTCTTGGATATATCAAAGACCAATTCACTACAGGGAATCCAGGAACAATTGTTGATCGAACTCATTATCTTGGGTTCATCAAAATGATCCACATGGCAGGCTCAAGTCTTTCATGACTTAAGTCTTTTAATTCTTGTTGTTGTTGTATATTAACTTTCTTTGTTGTAGGAACATCCTCTTCTTAATAAAGACTTAGGTATTGTTGATAGTGGCTGTTCAAGAAACATGTCTGGTAATGAAGAGAAGCTGCATGACTTTGTGCCAATTAATGGAGGCATAGTAAGATTTGGAAGTGGAGTAGGAAGGATCATAGGCAAAGGAACCATTAAAACTCCAAAGGCGGATTTTGAGAATGTCTACTATGTGAAGGAGCTTCAAGGATTCAATTTGTTCTCAGTTTGACAAATTTGTGACAAAAAGCTTCCTGTGCTTTTCACTGAAGATGGTTGTTTCATTCTTTCACCTGATTTCCAAATTCCTGATGACAATCTTGTATTACTTAAGGCTCCAAGAAACCATAATCTTTATACCTTTGACTTGAATGTTGTCAAACCTGAAGGTGATCTAACATGCTTGGTGGCTAAAGCATCCTTGGATGAATCTACAAAATGGCACAGAAGGATGGCACATGTTAACTTTAAAGTCATCAATAAACTTGCTAAAGAAGGACTTGTTCATGGACTTCCTTCCAAGATCTTCACCAATGAGCATAATTGTGTAGCTTGTAACAAGGGAAAGCAACACAAAGCTTCTTATAAAGCCATTACTACTGTAAGCACTATCTCAGAACCATTGTAGCTGCTTCACATGGATCTCTTTGGTCCTACATCCATCAGGAGTATTGATCATAAGTACTTCTGTTTGGTGATCACTGATGCTTTCAGCAGATTCAGTTGGACCTTTTTCTTAGTGCCTAAAGATCAAACCTTTCAGGCACTCAAAGAATTTATGGCTCTAGCTGAAAATCAACTTAACAAGAAGATTAAAAGTATTAGGTGTGACAATGGGACAGAGTTCAAAAATGCCAATCTAATTGAACTTTGTGGTTTAAAGGGTATTAAAATAGATTATAGCACTCCTAGAACTCCACAACAAAATGGAGTTGCTGAAAGAAAGAATAGAACCCTTATAGAGGCTGCAAGATCAATGCTTGCTGACTCTAAACTTCCCACCATGTTTTGGACTCAGGCGGTAGGAACTGCTTGTTATGTTTTGAATAGGGTGTTGATCACTAGACCTCACAATAAGACACCCTATGAACTATTGACAGGGAAGAAGCCTACCATTGAACACTTGAAACCTTTTGGTTGTCAGGTGACCGTACTGAATACAAGTGATCACTTGGGAAAATTTGAAGCTAAAGCTGCTGAAGGATATATAGTTGGTTACTCAGCTCATAGCAAAGCTTACAGGGTCTATAATTTGGCTGCAAATAAGATAGAAGAGACTCTGAACCTGAAATTTCTGGAGGATAATGTAAATGTTCAGGGTAAGGGTCATGAATGGTATTTTGACCTTGATTACCTGACTAATTATTTGGGGTATTCTAGACACACATCTAACCCATCTGCAGGTATACAAGTGTCCTCTTCTAACAATGCAGGTACCCTACAGGATGATTCAGACAGCGATTCAGAAGGTGATGAACCAACAATAGTTGTAACAACTCTACCAATCAAGATAGCAGATTCTCCCACCAAAGAAGCCTCTGATGCCAAATCTGCTGATGATTGTGGAAAATTCAACATATGCAGAAGATCTTGCTAGACTCAAAAAGCAAGAACATGCAACTGCTGAGGAAGCTAAAAGACTTGGTCTTGAATTTGCTCAAGATACTGAAGCTCTCTTAAAACAAGCTGCTCTTGAAGCAAGCAGAAAACATAGTTCTGCTGATATATCAGCAGATGCAACTAGAGATTCTGCTGATGGAGATTCTGCTGAACCAGCTGCACTTCCTGTTTCCACAAGTTTAGATGAACCTTTTGGCAGGTTTCCTACTCCCTCAGATCTTGCTAATGTTGAGCAAAGTGATGGTATTTTTCAATCAGCTTTTTATGATGAAGACTTTGCTCCTACCTTAACCAATCTTGATACCTCCATTGATGTGAATCCTGTTTCAACTAAAAGGATCAACATCATACATCCACAAGATAATATACTTGGTGATCCAAATGCTATGTTACTCACCAGGAGTGCCATTAAAAATACCAAGTTTGGGCAATGTGCATTTTTGACCTATGTATCCACTCAGAAGAGAGACAACCACACAGACCAGAAGCATTGTTTATTTGCTTGTTTCTTGTCTCAAGTTGAACCCACAAGCATTAAACAGGCTTTGAGTGAACCTAGTTGGGTTGCATCTATGCCAGGAAGAGATGCAACAATTCAAGAATCAAGATGTTTGGATACTAGTTGATCTACCTGCAGGAAAATTTGCAATTGGGACAAAGTGGATCTTAAAATGCAAGAGGGATGCTAGAGGTATTGTGGTCAGAAATAAAGCAAGATTAGTGGCTCAAGGTATCAGACAAGAAGAAGGTATTGACTATACTGAGGTCTTTGCACCAGTGGCCAGGGTTGAGGCTATTAGACTGTTTTTAGCCTTTGCCTCTTATATGGGGTTTAAGGTCTATCAGATGGATGTCAAGAGTGCCTTTCTCTATGGCAAAATAGAAGAGGAGGTGTATGTTACTCAACCACAAGGCTTTGAAGACCCCCATCATCCTAAAAAGGTTTACAAAGTTGTCAAGGCACTTTATGGACTTCACCAAGCACCAAGAGCATGGTATGCTAGATTGTCTACATTTCTTTTAGAGCATGGATATAGAAGAGGTGCTATTGATAAGACTCTCTTTATCAAGAAAAACTCCAGGGACATCATTCTAGTACAGGTCTATGTGGATGACATCATATTTGGATCCACAAAGGAAGCATGGTGCAGGGAATTTGAAGATTTGATGAAAGGTGAATTTCAAATGAGTGCAATGGGGGAGTTAACCTTTTTCCTAGGGCTGCAAGTCAAACAACACCCTGAAGGGATCTTTATTCATCAGGAGAAATATGTCAAAGATATTTTGAAAAAGTTTGACTTTGAACTTTTGAGGACTGCTACCACTCCATATGAACCACCCAAGCTTAAAAATCCAAATGAGCAAGATGAGGCTGTGAATGTTCATCTTTATAGGTCTATGATTGGATCACTCATGTATCTCACAGCTTCTAGGCCTGACATTACCTTTGTTGTCAATGCTTGTTCCAGGCATCAAGTCACTCCACTGACTTCCCATCTCAATGCAGTGAAGAAAATTTTCCAAGTACATAAAGGGCCAACCCAAACTAGGCCTTTGGTACCCAAGGGAATCACCATTTGTGTTGGAGGCTTACAATGACAGTGATTATGCTGGAGCTAATTTGGATAGGAAATCCACAACAGGAGGTTGTCAATTTCTTGGAAGAAGACTCATCTCTTGGCAGTGCAAGAAACAAACCATTGTGGCTACTTCTACTACTGAAGCAGAATATGTTGCTGCTGCCAATTACTGTGGTCAGGTACTTTGGATTCAAAATCAGATGTTGGATTATGGGTTTAACTTTATGAACACTAAAATATACATTGATAATCAGAGTACTATTTCCATTGTTAAAAATCATGTTTTTCATCAGAGAACCAAACACATAGAAATTAGGCATCACTTTATAAGAGATGCAAATGAGAAGCATCTAATTCAAGTGCTTAAAATCCATACTGATGATAATGTGGCTGATTTGTTAACAAAAGCTTTTGATGGACCTAGGTTTAATCACCTAGTTGTTAACATTGGGATGGTTAACCCTTGAATGCAATGTTTGAGGGGAGGCATAAGCCTCAGGGGAGGCATATGCCTCAGGGGAGGATTATACATGTTGTATTAATGTAGATTATTATGTTTACTAACTTTCTTTTGCAGGTTTTTACTAATATTGTACAATTTTATGGTTGTTCTTTTGTGCTTTTGTGTTTTGTGTGAATGTCTGGTCTCAGGTCATGTTCCTGCTGATGATCAATAGTCTACATTCAGTGGAATAAGATGTAAATACTTAAAAGTAAATTTTATTAATTCATGGCAAGCTTGGTACATCATGATCAGTCATAAGAAGAAACACAGATTACATAAACATTTATAAGACAAACAACCACCATCTTACCACCACATCCCTTAACTAAAATCAACCACCAACATACCAACACACCCCTAACAAACAGCCTACTCCATCTTTCGTTTCCCTTTACCCAAGTCCTTTGGGTTAGGCATCTTCTTGTGGATTCCTCTGGATTGCATGTCTTTGTTCCAGAGTTTGGGAGCTGCAAGACCAAGCACCACCTTCAATGGACCCTTCTTTCTACCTGAGGACTGTGACTCCTCAGTGACAGAAATTCTTCTCATATCATAACAGACTCTTTCCATCTCATGTGTTAAGAATGTTGTAACAGGGGTGAAGTCAGGGATAATCATAGCTAGAGGAGCTGGTGCTTCCTCAGCTTCAGTGGTTTCCTCTGATGAGGTTGGAGATGGACATAAGTCTGAAGGACCTTCATTCAAATAGTAATATGATCTTTGTATTTGAGGTATGTCAAAAGTAGAGTCTGATGAATCAGAAGAAATTTCAATGATATTGGGGGATGGCTTCATGGTATAAATATGTGAAAAACTTTGGGATATGTTATTTGTGGAATGGTGAGTTGATTATGACTTGAAGACTTCTTTTAAAAGAGCTGATTTGGGTTTACTTCTAGTTAATGTAAGTTAATGGGAGGTAGTTGAGTCAGTAGCAATTACTAAGTGTGCAAGTTGTCCACTTGACTGGATACTTCGGATGAAAGTCAATGGTTTGACCAACATGCTGCTGATACAAGTTGTCTTGTCGTTAAGTGTGTTCCTGCTGATGGATTACTCAAGTTCAAATTATTCAGGGGCATGCTACTCAGAAGAATTAAAACAAGTAATTATAAACCAAAGCAAATTTTATTGATTCTTCAGAGGTACAATACAAGATAATGAAAGTGAAAGACACACTACAAAGTCCCTATTCTACTTTATTCTTGCCCTTGCCTTCCACAATCTTCTTTTTGCCTTTGTTGTTGATGTTGAAAAGTCCATGCCACTGAGGACAGGGCAAACCTAACACAACTTTTCTAGTCTTTGGTAATGGGGAATTTTTTTCCTTTTCCTTGGATGAGATGACTGAGGCTTATCAGAGGTTGTAGGAGTGAACAGATCATCATTCTCATCATCCTCTTCATCAGAAGATGCAAAGAAGATGAGAGACTCATCAGGATTGAGAACTTGGTTTGCACTCTCTAATTCATTCCACTTTCTCTCCAACTCTCTTTGATACTCAGGATCATCAATCTCAGAGGGAAAGGGTGGAAGATCTTCAGATGATGATGAACATGGTGTAGGCACATCATGTTTCTTCTTCTTAGCTTGTTCCTTTGTAAGACCACGAGGACGTGTTGGCATATTCCATGGTGGTGGAGATGTAAATGAGTCAGAAGTATCTGATGATTCAGATGTAAGGTTGATGATGGGTTGATTGGAAGTCATGAATGTATTTTTGATTGGCGATATGATAATTAGGGATTTGATTTGGAGTTGAGAGATTTGAGGATAATTAGTCTTTATTTATAAGATCCCCCAACCGCGTATCTTTATTACCATTAATGCGAGGCAGTTTGAAGATTATTAAGGGTGCTTTAAATTTTTGAATTAAAAGATCTTTGTTAAAGATATTTGGTTTCCACTAAAGGGTAGATTCTGCTGAGTGATGCTGCGGATGGATCTGTTGACCATAGTCAACGTTTGACTATTTTCTGCGGATTGACCATTTGTTTTCAGCCGTTTGATTTGGTTGCTACGGATGAGTCAGTTAATTGGGATTTGTTTTAGTTGATGATTGGTCAAAGATTTCTTTCCAATTATTCATATCAGTTTCATTCCACGTTTGGTAACTTCTATAATAAACCACAACGTGTATATCCCACTCCCAAATTAACTGATTCCCTCTCACTATATAATTTTCAAAACCATTTCAATATCTCTCAGAACTTCTAACCCTAATTTCTAATTCTCAATCGATGGCTGAACTATATTTCAAAGCAGATCATAACAAACATGCCTTTCTTGGTCGCGGAAAGGGTGATGCAGATTATTTAGGCATGATGGAATTTCTTCAAAGGTCCAAGATTAGGTATGCTCTGCTCCCATACCCAAATGTTATTCATTAGTCTCTTGTTGTACAATTTTGGAATACGGCACAAACAAGGACTGTTGAAGATGGATCACCAGAGATTGTTGCTGTCATAGATGAGGAAGAATATGTGGTCACTGAGTCTTTGGTCAGGACCAAGTTACAGTTGGATGATGAAGGAGGAGTGATTGATTTGCCTAAGAGTGAGATCCTTAGAGGGCTTCAGGCTGCTGGGTATTGTGGTGATGGGAAAACATGTTACAAGAATCTGTTTTGTCCAAAATGGAGGTTCTTGACACACACATTGCTTCAGTGCATGGGTTCAAAGTCTGGTGGATGGGATCAGTTCTCTACAGACATTGCTCTTCCTATTGTGTGTCTCTCTCAAGGAAGAACATTTAACTTTTCTAGGTATATCTTTAATGCTATGCTTGAAAATGTTAAGGATACCAAACTTAAATATCTAATGTATCCTAGGTTTCTTCAAATCATTTTAGACATTGAGACCAATGACCCCACTCACTTGCCTGTTAAGGGTTTACCTAAAAAGTTGTTTTCCCAAATGAAAATTAATTTTGCTGGTGAACAAAGACCCTAACTTCCAGCTATGTTGCCTGGTGGCAATGCTCCTGATGGAGCAGCTGTTGATGAAGCTGCTGATGTAGCTGCTGATGCCCTGGTGGGCAATCCTCCTGATGGAGATGCAGCTGATGCAACTGCTGGTGGTCAAGATTCCCCTGATGCTCAAGCACCAGAGGATTCTCCTGATAGAACTGAAGATGCTCCTGATGCAAATGCTTCAGTTGCTTCTGATGTTCAGCCTCCACTCTCTCCTAGGCTACCCACACCTGTACATTCACCGATGGATATCAATTCTCCTGAGCATGAGCTCAATGAAAATTTAGGCTTTGACCAACCTGTAAACTCACCACAATTTACAAGACTTCCTTCACTCAGTCCTTTGAGACCTCAATTTGAGGATCATATAGATGTAGATGTAAATTTAGGTACTTCTTCTTATAGGACCAATGATGCTCCCAATACCACAGATATCCCTGTTGGTGGAGCTGAAGGTCCTGTTACTCTCACTTCTGTATCAGATTTGTTGAACAGGTATGTCTTAAAGGTGGACAAATTGGAGAATGATCTGAACTTCACTAAAAAGAATCTTAGCAGTGCTGTTTTGACTTTAGTTGGAAGAGTTAAGAAGTTGGAGGGTAAGCTGAAGCAAAGAAAAAGACAAGGTGTGGTGTATGACTCAGATGAGGATTCCACTAAAGCATCTGATAACATTGACTTAGAAGGCCTTGAACTTCTTTCTGCTACTACTTTGAAGAGTGTTCAGAAGAGTGCTGACATTAGACCTGAACCATCTGTTGCTCCAATTGCTGATATTGCTCATGCTACTGATGCAAGTATTCCCAAGGAATCCAGAGAACAGAAGTCTGCTGATGTTGCTCATTATGTCAGAAGGAAACATTCTGCTGATAAGAAGTCTGCTGAATCTCCTGCCAAGAAGACATCTACTGATAATTCAGGAAAGGAATCATTTCCTAATTCATTGCCAGAAGTGGGTATTCCTGATCCATCAGTAGATATTCCAGCTGATCTTCAACATGATGCTCATAATCAGACTTTTGTCCATCCTCAGAAGCAAGATAAAGGAAAGTCTATTTTGGTTGATCAAGACATTCTTTCTAGAGTCAAATCCAAGGAGGAACTTGCTTATGAGAAAATTAGTGAGAATGTTGATGCACATATGCAAGCTCAAGAGGATGCTGCAGTTACTAAAGAGGAATTGGATTTGAAAGCCTCAGAAGCATTGGCTCAAAAAATTCAAGATGATTTGGACAAGATGGGACCTCAATACACTACAATCTTGCCTGCTGAAAGAAAGAAGGAGCTTGATGAAATAACTAAGAATCTTACTGTTGAACAATGGGAGAACTTGGCTGAACAGGCTGCTTCCAAGCCCAATTTGGGTAAATCTTAACTTGGTGTTGATAATCCAGATTTTGTTCAGCTGATGGTTGAAAGAGGAAGATTGCTGAGACAACAGGAGGCAGAGATTAAAGCTAAGCATCAAAAAGAAAGACCTTGGACAAAGAATGAAATCAAGAAATATATGAGGAATTTTGTGAAGAACCAGGACTGTTCCATGTTTGGATCAGGTTGGACTCAAAAGAGAGTCTGGGGATTTTCAGATCAGCAGTTGACCTATTACTATGACAAGATCATTTCCAATCATCATTCATCTGGTATAATGGTTCAAGATGTGTTGGAGTTTAGAGGAAGACTTTTGGCTGAGCCTCAAGCTAAGAAAGCAAAGATTCATGATTATGTTGCTCAACCTGCTGAGTCTATTGGATCTTTTCATGGTGGTCAGGAGAATGTCCAATTTTCTTCAGTCTCACCTCAGAAAGTTGATACTCCTGATGCTCCTATGGATGAGATTCCTACTGGTTCTCATCCTGATACCACTGAAGCTACACATGTTACCAATGATACTTCAGAAGATA
Source organism: Artemisia argyi (assembly GCA_030686995.1). Lineage (NCBI taxonomy): Eukaryota > Viridiplantae > Streptophyta > Magnoliopsida > Asterales > Asteraceae > Artemisia > Artemisia argyi. The sequence goes on from CM060703.1 coordinate 243,184,081, forward strand.
CTCCAATTGATGTACCTGATGATGATGATTCTGCAGATGTTCCTGCTGATAATTCCAATCCAGTGCCTAAACAAGAACCTAATGATGGTCCTTCTCTTCCTGTTACTGGTACTAGGAGAAAGACTAAAGCTATCAAGAGAAAGGCTCCAAAAGATATTCCTTTAGAGGATAGTACTACTTTTCTTGATTATGATTTTGATGATGGTCAAGATCCTGTTGAATGGGAGAAAATTGTGAAGTGGGAAGTTGTTGACTCTGGGCTTGGTCAAGGAAAAGTGAATGTCATAACTAGACAAGATGGATCTACCAAGACATTCTTATTTCTGAGTCAAATTTTATATATGGTGGACAAACAAGATCTTCTCTCACTTTATGATTGGGTTATCAAGTATTATCAAACTCATTCTCCTGATGAAATTGGAATGTATTTGATGGGTGATTTGCAGATTCTATGTGATTCTTATAAAGGTAATTCTGGTATAAGGTTTCAAGCATGGAAAGGTCAAAGTACATGGGTGGTTGACTATTGGAAGTTCTTTCCCCTACCTAATGTTCACATGATTGTTACAACCACTGGGAAGACTTTATATTGCTGGGCTGATGTTCTCTACCCAATCACAAAGGAAGTTATGAATCTCATGCTGGAAGCAAAGCTATCTGTTCCTTTGGATATGACTGCCAATGATCTTCATCTTGCTGAACAATTGGTAAGGTTCATCAGAAGAAGTATTTTGACTAAGAAGGAGTTAGCAACCAAGCATGGTATTCAGATGGATTCATATCTGCAATGAGCTGATCTTGGTATTGTATAGTATTGTCTATTATTGAATATTATTATTGTTTAATAGTAAAAAAAAAAAAAAAAAAAAAAAAAAAAAAAAAAAACTAACTAACATTTTTGTATAGTTTTGTGTCTGTTGTATGCAGGTTTGGTGTTGATTCTTATCACATTCTTTCTGGTCATCAACTTGCCTGATGTTGACTATTCCATCAAAAAGTTGGCTAGTCCAATGGGTACAGCTTTGGTAAAGACTCATCAAATCTGTTGATAGCTGTAATGGTTTGCTCAAAATCATAGGGTTTTCAACTCACCCATGCTTTGTTGCTGAGTAGTTGAAATGGTTGTCAATTGACCATGGATTTTTCCTTTATGGATTCCAAATAATTGGCTAGCCCACATGTATATGGCTTGTGGTAAAGGCTGTGGAAAACCATATTTGGTATTCAATTGACCAAGATGATAATTCATCAATAATTGACTAGTCCTGAGCAAACGGCTACAGGTAAAGACATATCAAATCCGTTTATAGCTGATGATTTGCTAAAAATCATTTGGTTATCAGTGTACCTTTGAACACTTGGCTACTCCAGTAGTGATGGCTATTGGTAAAGAGACATCAAATCCATTATTTTCAATGATTCACCTCTCACAGGAGTTAACACACCTAGATGTGATGAGAATAGTATGAAACTTCTATGTTTTGATGTACATTTAGTCTTGTGTTGCTGATGTTTCTTTTCAATCCTCTGGTTTATACTATTGGCGATCAATCAAGAAATCTTGAACTTAACTGTGTCAAATTCAAGATTAGGGGAGGATTGTAAGGAATTGTTGAAGATACTACTGACAGATACTACTGACAGGTTCCTGCGGAAGGCTTAGTGACTTCCTGCTGATAACTAGTTCCTGCGGACGAATATAGATCCTACAGATAGAGTTTAACCGTGGATATAATTTATGTATTTTAGGACAAGATATGTACAATCTCTTTTATTGGTTTAGTATTATTCGTTTCTTGTAAGAAAGGTTAGGGTTTCCACTAGTATATAAGGAACCCTAGGTCATTGTAATAGATACAAGTTTTTAGTACGAAGTTTTATTAATATTATCGATCCATAGAGGATCAAGTTTAGTATACGTTTGTTTTTATATTCTGCATAATTACAAACTCACAGAGATTATCTAACTTAGTCTAGCTAGTGATTACATTAGTTGGCTAACGATCTATTGGCTCGGGATCTATCAAGGTATAGATCTCTACAATTGTTTCCTCCAAAATTTCGATGTCTTCCATAAAAGTTTTGAAATAATTTAAGACACGACAACTTTTAGGTAAAGGTATAAGTTCACCAGATGATGGTAAAGGACCATTTATTTGTGCTACAGTTTGGACAGGGGCCGCATTAGAAGATGAAACATATGACTCTTCGACAAACCATGATTTCTCAGGTAAGTCCTTTTGAGTAACAAAAGATTTAGAAATGGGAGGAGCTTTTGAATAATCATATGGTGTCCAATATTGAACATAACTCATTTTAGATCGACTTTCGTCTTCAAGTTCTTCTTCTTCCTCAGTATCGAAAACAACAGCACGCACAATCGTATAATCAAGCAAATGGTCCATACTGTAAATTTTAGGAATTTCTTTGAAAGCCGTGTGAAGAAACATTGAATTGTAATCGCCAAGTGCAAATCCTTTATCGGGTCTCGGTTTTAAAGTAAATTTCTGAATTGTTGTGACAGAGTTCCCGTGTTTGTAAACAATATTACGAAATTCTTTGAGTTGTTTTTCAAGATCAACAATCTCACCAAGTAAGTTATCTATATACTTCCTTTTCCGTATTTAATGTTCACAAAAATCCTTTTTACAACTTGACAATTCTGTTTCTGTTTTTGAAAGTTCTCCTTGAAGACGTTCATTTTGCATTTTCAGTTCACACTTTTCACTTTCGAGTTTTGAAATCAACTTTCCGTTTGACTCAATTAAATCTTGCATTTTGTGTTGAAGATCTTGTTCTTTGTTGTAAGAATCTTGAAAAGCTTTTTCAAACCTTTTTGTATGTTTAATCTTGTCTTCCAGATTTGAAAGCTGAATTTTATAACACTCAATATCTCTTGCAAGTGACGCATTAGTTTCTTTTAAAACTTTGTTTTTCTCGTTGCATTTTATGACTTTCAATTGTAGAGCATCCAGTTGTTTAGATAACAATATGAGGTCAGGGTCTGGATCACATGATGGTTCATGTTGTTCGAAATGATCATGTTTATCTTTCTCAATAGGATCATCAAATGAAACAACTGTGTCATCATCAAATATGACAACTGTGCTTATTTGTTCATCTGTTTGAGAGGATAAAGATGATTTAGATGGAACAACTTGTGCCATATCTGATTCAGAAGCAGAAGGTGAGACTATTTCATGTATAAGGCATGCTTTATGGTCATGTACCTGAGACAAGCCGTCAGTGTCATACACTGGACCTGAATCATTAAACTGAAGTTCCTGCATGTTGGCCATAAGCATCACAGCTGCATTGGCTTCCAGATCTTCCATGTCATCATCGTTGTTCATATTTGCCATGAAGTTGTTATCCTGTTCAGGGAAATGTCCATCTTTTTCATCTTGAAGAGCCATGAGTAATGCCTGCTTGTGAAACTTACTACCCCGAGTTCTCGGTTTGGGACATGCTGTCGCTATATAACCTTGTTCATTACAGTTATAGTACCACACTGCATTCCCTGAGTTGGAGTTCCTAGTTGCAACTAGTTCAGACCTTTGCTGAGAAGATCCTGAGTTGTTCCTGAACCCTCCATTGTTACTAAACCTTTGACCATTCCCATAATTTCCTGAAGAACTTTCTGAACCAAATCGACCATAGTTATGATTCTGAATTTCCACTCTTCCATCATTGACAACAGCTTGATTCCTTGTGTTAGAAGATGAACGTTGATGGTTGTTTGTTTTGTTGGAGAATTTGCTGAAAGCACGAGCAATAAGAGCAAGTCCCTGATTCAACGTATTAAAGTCATCATCGTCATCGTCATTGGAGTTTGAGTAGTACACAGCATCATTGTTGTTTAACGGAACAAGTTGAGTAGAAGTATTCTGTGGAGATGAATCATAAGGGACCATTTGGTTCGAGGTAGAAGATTGTGGATAACTGAAGTAGTTTTGCTCTTGAACATATGCATGATTTGACATTGGTGGTGGAGCATAGGGAGATTGAGCTACGAGTGCCAAAGAATTTGGTGTTGGTGTTGGTGTGTATCCTCCTCGTAGAGCTCGATCTTTTTCAACTTCAGGTTCATGGTGTTTCAGAAAATCATACAACAAACCATATGGTGCATCATGAAGATTTTTGGTTTGACGAACAAATGTCACATATTTATGCCAATCAGGGCCAAGACTACCAACAAATTTGGAGTTTACTGTGATCCTTGGTACTGTGATTTTGTGACGTTCCAGATCATTGACCACATTTGTGAAACGATGATTGATTGGTCCTAAACCGTCTTATTATTGTTGACCAAGGTCAACAAGTCAAAGATAGCCTAGAATCAATACTCCGGTGATAGTGTAGTGTTTCCCCGGGTCGTGAAATTCCCAGCGAGATTGAAATGGTGCTTTTGGAATCGTTTATGGGAAAGTGGCACTGAGGACAGTAGCCAGATGATGTAGGAATGATATTGCTACTGTTATTTTGGTGTTGACAAACAGATATAATATTCACAATAATTAGATAGCAGATATATGCACAAATAGACAATTAAGATCACGTATCGGACTGGAAAAGTGGGTTTTTGGTAATTATGAAACTACAGGGGGTGTTTTTGACACTTTTCAAAACTTAAAGTTAAAAATAAAAAAGAAATGATAAAAGTGATTAAAATAATATTAAACTATTATTTAATTTAATTAAACTATTTAAATTCTAAGTTAAAATCTAATTTAATTAAACTAAAAATGACAAATGATTTAAATTAAACTAAAAATTTATAAAAATATTTTCTAAACCTAAATTAGAACTTGAAGAAAGTATAAAAAATTAAAAATAATATTTTTGTCTTTTTGTGGTTTTGTAATTAATTAAAAACTATTTAACTTAATTAAACTAATTAAACTACTTTTAATTTATATTAATACTAAATTAACTTAGAAAATTAAGATAAAATTTATAAAATTATTTAACCATCACTGGAATCCTACAAAATTATAAAAACTCTAAAATTATGTTTTAAAATTAAACAACTAATTATTTATCTATTAATTAACTTAAATCTATTTTAAACAAATAAAATAAGGAAAATAGAAAATGAACAGTATAATCTCAAAATTTATTTTCTAAAAACTTATTATACTATATTAGAACTAGAAAAATTATAAAAACTAGATTTAACCTTTTAAAAACTAATTAAGCTATTTAATATTTGATAATAATTAATAATAAAGAAAATTGAAATTAAATCTAATAAATACTAAATGACAAAATAAAAATCTGAAAAATTTATTAAAATTACTTTACTATCTAAGGTATTTAATAAAAATATAAAAACACTAGTTACTTAATTAAAATCTAAAAATGAAAATTAAACTTAACTTGAATTAAATAGAAACTATCACTTATTTTAAAACTAATTTTTTTTTGGATTTTTCTTTTACAGAACTACTAAACACATTAAAATAACAAACTTTTGTAAAAATACTTGTTGAAATAGCTTATAAATAAGCTGTGACACCCCCTTGTTCTAAACAGTTGACTTTGGTTGACTGTTTGGTCAAATAAGGTCAAATGGCCTTGGGTGGGGTCCACAGTGATGAAATCAGTTACAACTAAGTTTAACAAACTCAGATAAGCTAGAAATAACAAACAAATAGCACAAATAAGCTGAGTAAAAGGAAATAAGCACTTTGTTACTTTGAAAATGAACACAGATTTGGGACAAACTATTTGGCTTAATCTAGGTGGGGTCCACAGTGACTCAGGTCAAACCAAGGGTCAAAGGTGATACCCTGGTAGGAGGGGGGTTCTAAAAAACTAACTAAGAGGTGTGGGGTCCACTGGGTTGGTCACAAAACACCACCAAAGTGGTGGTAGTGACTGGGTGACTGGGTGAGCAGGGCACAAGCTTGCCCTGCAGTTGTCTTTGAGGGTGAATGGGGCTCAAATTAAATTTTCTAAATATGAAATGAAATCATTTTATCAAAGTTAAGCTGGTAAAGAACTAAACCTCCAATTTTCACAATCCCAATTAAATCACAAAATTCAGAAATTCTTGAGTAAGTTTGGTGAAAACTGGGAATGGGTAACTTTGACTTTTTAAGAAATTTAAACTAGTTGACTTTTATGAGATTCTAAGCTATCTAACTTACTGATTAAGTTACTATAAGCTAAAATAAGATAACTGGAAGCTAGATTGACCAAGTCTTTTCAGATTATGAGCTTATGAGATCCTAATCTCTACACAGTTGACTGTGTAGGAAATTAGATTGAGATTTTGACTTTTGCTCTAATTTAAACCAATTTTATGACTTAATTAACTAACTTAGAACTAATGTGATTTAACTTGAACCAGAAATAACAACTGAAACACCTTTAAGGATGGTGAACACAGATCACCCAAACACACCTTTATATTTAGATATTGCAGATTATCAAAGCAAATGAATGTACTGATTCAAGTTTCTGATTTCAACCTACCAAATATGACTAAGTAACTTTGTTTAGACTCTAAAAAACAGATTAAGATTACAATGGCATAAGTTTTACTCTAATACAAAGTTTGACAGTTGAAATTGAAACATTAAGTAACTAAAGATTCTAACAATTAAACTATGATTTTCAAACTAAAAGTTACTCAAATATCATTCAAGAACACAATATGAGCACAAATTGCAGACACAAGCTAAGAACTTAGAGACTTGAACTTTTGAGGTGAAAATGAAATAAGCAAGACTTACTAATTACTTCTAGCATGAACAAGAAGCTTTCCTATGATGCCTATCTTTAGATAGGCTATTTCCAAATCCATCCAGCTCCTTGATTGTGCTCAATACCTGAAACAAACAACAAACATACCAACAGTTGACTTATGTTGACTTTTTTTACTTTTTGTTTTTCTTCCACTAATACTGAGTTTTAAGAGTCTCTAAAGCTTGAACAAGCTTAATGGAGCTTATGTGAGCCTAAATTCAGTCCATGATTCCATACACCATAACTTCTTGATCAATTCGATTTCTTAGAAAATGAGTAAAATTGCAAATACAAATACTAAGCTTGAACCTTGAAACTTTATTGATTTAAAAGAGTGAGATTACAAAACTAACACTAGTACAATACTGGAATTAGAAAATTTAACACTAAATTGCTTTTAAATTGAAATACGACACTATTAGACTAAAATTAAACTAACTTTGCTTCATCTTGCATCCTCTCTTATTTATAGCCTCCAATTAGGGTTCCATGAGCATCTCTGAGCACATCCCATCAATAATATAGGCCATTGGATCACTTAGGCACAATCTCAGCCTTTGAATTATTTTTCGCGCCAAAATTGAGGATGGGTGTTCTTGGACTGTTTCTACCAATTGAGGGGTGGTGGTGCATTAAATGTGATGTGAGGTAGGTGCAGAGAGGCGTGGGAGGGTGATGATGGGTTTTGGCAAGTGGTGGTGGTGGTATTGCAGGCTTCGGGGTGGTTTTAGGGGAGAAGAAGGGTGGTTTTGTGGTTTGTTGACCGAAGTCAAACATGGGTCGGGTCAAAAGGTGGGGATGGACTGGGCTAAGTTAATTTTTGGGCTTGGGTGGGCTAGTGGTGTAGCAGGTTTAGTTAGGATTGGGTTTTGGTTTTAGTTAAGTCCGGTTTGGTTTAGTTTAATTTAGGGACTAGTTTTGCAAATCTGGATTTTTTAAAGGGTTCAACTTAGCAAATTTTCAAAAGATATTAAAGGGTGAAAAGTGCCAAATGTGAATAGTCCAAGGGCTGTTATTGATAAATTTCCATTTCTTACATCCAGGGACTATTTCTACAAAACTTTCAAACTCCAGGGACCAAATCTGTATCTTTTCCAAAATTTCTCATAAGGACCAATCCTGCATTTAAACATTAGCACAAGGACCACAAGTATTATTTTAAACCTTAGGGACCAAATCTGCCAATTTTACAAACTCTAGGGACCTGTTTTGCCAATTTTGGATTTTGAGGGGTAAAAGTGTAATTTTCTCAAATTTTATCACCCAAGGACTTATTTTGAATATATTTTGACTTTTCTTTGCCTTGGGATGATTTTCCTTTCATTTTAAACTTCCAGGGACTAGATTTGACAACTTTTGAAAGTTGGGGGACTGAAATTGCCAATTATGCAAACTTTATGTGTTTATCATCTGTTTTTGGTATTTTTGCATTTGAAACATGTAAAACACTTTCCTGAGATATTTTCACTATTTTGATTCATTATTGAGTGTTTTTGGATGTTTTGGCAGTTCAGAATTGGTAAAAATGATGAGTATTTACACACTCATCAATCCCCCACACTAAAACATTGCTAGTCCCTAGCAATCTTTTGAGAAAAACATAATGGATTTGAAACTCTTTACCAAAAGCCATCACTTCTGGAGTAGCCAGGTGTAAGAACTGTGGCACACCTGATAACCGTGTGATTTTGAGCAAACCACCAGCTGTCAACGGATTTGATTTGTCTTTACCAAAAGCCGTTTGCTTCTGGACTAGCCAGCATCTTGATGGACTAAGTCAACATCTTGGTGAGCTGATTACCAATTATGGTTTTTCACGGCCTTTACCACAAGCCATAATCTTGTGGGCTAGCCAGCTCATTTGCTTATGAGGATGCGGGGGAGCTGAGGAACCATGCAAGTTTTTGGCAAACTGCCAGCCATCAACGGATTTGATTTGTCTTTACCAAGAGCCGTTTGCTCCTGGACTAGCCAATCCCTTTGTCATTTAGACTTTGGCGGATTGATAACCACAAAAATTTTGGAATAAAGTGAAAAATTTTGAAAAATTTTGGCCTAAAATGGGGGTACTTGGAAAGTTTTATGATAAAATTCGTAAGAATTTCCCCCCCACACTAGAACTGAATATTGTCCTCAATATTCAAAGTCCCGGCTATTATGCCGAATCTCTGAATGGAAAAGCAAATATTCGATTCTAACTGTGGAAATTTCTATTTTTCACTTTATTTTATCTGTACATAAATTTTTTTTTTTTTTTTTTTTTTTTTTTTTTTTTTTTTTTGCTCACTACCTCCCAGGCTTGTGTTAGGTTTACCACGCAAGCTAATCACTTGTGAATGAGTAACTGTAATAAATTTGCCCTAACAGCCCGGGAGTTGAATGATAAAGTTTATAATATACATACACCTTCCAGGTTTGTGTCAGGTTTACCACGCTAGCTAATCACTTGTGAATGATTAACTGTAATAAATTCTCCCTGACAGCCTGGAAGATGAATAATAATAATATACATACACATCCCAGGCTTGTGTCAAGTTTACCACGCTAGTTAATCACTTGTGAATGATTAACTGTAGTAAATTTGTCCTGACAGCCCGGGATTTGAATGACATAATATACATACGAAACATGTTTATTGAATTTTGAAAAATATTTACTTTTGAAACGGTGGGGGATGGCCATTCCCCCACACTAGGGTGGTAGAAAGTAGAAAGAAGTCAGAAATACGGGTGAAAACCCATATATGTTGCTAATTTTTGTTCACCGAGTCACTAGCTTGACTCGATCCCCAAATTCATTGGTCCATGGGGAAAGTTTGGAGATCCGGGACAACCATGGGTGGTGTGTCCTCTCCAAAATAATGTTTCAATCTGTGACCATTCACTTTGAAGTTGGGACCTTCGGGTTGAGATAACTCAACAGTCCCGTATGGGTAAACTTTAGCAATGGTGAATGGTCCAGTCCATCGGGTTTTTAATTTCCCCGAGAAGATCTTTAATCTTGAATTGAAAAGAAGGACTCTGTCACCGACGTTGAAAACTCGGTTCTTAATCTTAGAGTCGTGAATCTTCTTTGTCTTTTCTTTGTAGATCAAAGAGTTCTCGTAGGCCTGATCACGAAGTTCGTTTAATTCATTGATTTGAACCTTACGGTGATCACCCGCTTTATGAAGGTCGTAGTTAGCATGTTTCAAGGCCCAGTAGGCTTTGTGCTCGAGCTCGATCGGTAGATGACACGCCTTCCCGTATACAAGCTTGTATGGAGTGCACCCAATGGGTGTTTTGTAAGCTGTACGGAAGGCCCAGAGTGCATCATCTAGTTTATCCGACCAGGAAGCACGGTTTTCACCTACTGTCCTCTCAAGAATCCGTTTAATACCACAGTTGGAAACCTCCACCTGCCCACTTGTTTGGGGGTGATAAGCGGTGGAAAGACGATGAGTAACACCGTATTTCAGCATGACTTTTGCAAATTGATCATTGCAAAAGTGAGTACCGCGATCACTAATGATGGCACGTGGGGTTCCAAAACGAGCAAAGAGGGATTTCAAGAATTTCACAACTACTCGGGCATCGTTAGTGGGTAAGGCCTTAGCCTCAACCCATTTTGACAAGTAGTCAACAGCCACGAGTATGTATTTGTTTCCACGAGAAGATGGGAATGGCCCCATAAAGTCAATGCCCCAGACGTCAAAGATTTCACAAACTTGAATAGCATTTTGTGGCATTTCGTTCTTTTGTGAAATATTCCCGTGACGCTGACAAGCATCACAGGCTTTGACTAATTCGTGGGCATCCTTATAGATTGTGGGCCAATAGAAACCGGAATCAAACACCTTTTTGGTGGTGTAGTTAGGACTATGGTGGCCCCCGGTGGGTCCAGCATGGCAAGCCTTGAGAATATCAGTGGCTTCCTGTCCGTATACACATCGCCTGATGACTTGATCGGCACAGATTTTGAAGAGGAAGGGGTCGTCCCAGAAGTAATGTTTAACGTCTTTGAAGAATTTTTTCTTTTGTTGGGACGTTAACCCCTTCACTATGAAGTTACCCGCATGGTAATTTGCAAAGTCGGCAAACCATGGGGTAGTAGAGTCACCACGAAAAGCAACCGCATTGAGTGTCTCGAGAGGAAATGTTTCATTTATTTCCTTTTTCTCGGACACATCTTGATGAGGGTTCTCTAATCGTGAGAGATGATCAGCAGCAAGGTTCTCGGCTCCTTTTTTATCACGGATAATGATATCAAATTCCTGAAGGAGGAGAACCCAACGAAGAAGCCTCGGCTTTGCATCTTGTTTTGCAAATAGGTATTTCAAAGCCGAGTGATCTGTGTACACTACGCATTTAGTCAAGATTAGGTATGACCGGAATTTCTCGAAGGCATACACCACAGCTAGGAGTTCTTTTTCAGTGGTGGTGTAATGACCTTGAGCCTCAGTCATAGTTTTGCTTGCGTAGTGTATGGGCTGAAAGTATTTTGCTTTGCGTTGCCCCAAGACCGCACCTATGGCAAAATCACTAGCATCGCACATAAGCTCAAAAGGTTGGTCCCAATCGGGGGCAACAAGAATTGGTGCTTCGGTAAGCTTTTTCTTAAGTGTTTCAAAAGCTTCGATGCACTCAGGAGAGAAGATGAAAGGAGCATCCTTCTCGAGGAGATGGGTCATAGGCCGGGCAATCTTAGAAAAATCTTGGATAAACCTACGGTAGAAGCCGGCATGACCCAAAAAGCTCCGAACACCTTTTACGGTGGTGGGATGAGGTAATTTGGCAATGACATCGATTTTAGCTCTGTCAACCTCGATCCCGTTTTTTGAAATCTTATGGCCGAGGACAATGCCCTCCTTGACCATAAAGTGGCTCTTCTCCCAGTTGAGACTTAGATTCGTTTCTTTGCAACGTTTAAGCATCTGTTCCAAGTGGGAGAGGCAAGTCTGAAATGAATCCCCGATGACTGAAAAGTCATCCATGAATACCTCCATAGTTTTCCCGATCATGTCGGAAAAAATGGACATCATGCACCTCTGGAACGTGCCTGGTGCATTACATAAGCCGAAAGGCATACGTCTGTAGGCAAAAGTTCCGTAGGGGCATGTGAAGGTAGTCTTCTCTTGATCCTGGGGATCAATGGGGATTTGGAAGTAACCCGAGAAGCCATCGAGGAAGCAGTAGTATTCATTCCCCGCAAGTCTTTTGAGCATTTGGTCCATAAAAGGGAGAGGGAAATGGTCTTTACGGGTGGCTTCATTCAACTTTCGATAGTCAATACAAACCCGCCAACCCGTGACCAAACGAGTTGGAATCAACTCGTTATCCTCGTTGGTGACAACGGTGATGCCTCCCTTTTTGGGAACACAATGAATTGGGCTAACCCAAGGACTGTCAGATATAGGGTAAATCAATCCCACATCAAGAAGCTTAAGAACTTCTTGTTTGATTACTTCGTGGATTTTGGGATTTACCCTTCTCTGATGTTGCACAGCTGGTTTAAAGTCATCCTCCATTAAGATTTTATGAGTACAAAAGTTCGGGCTTATGCCCTTAATGTCGGAGAGTTTCCAAGCAATTGCTTGTTTGTTTGACTTAAGAACCTTTAGGAGTGCAGCCTTTTCCTCATCTTTTAAGTCTTTGGCAATAATGACGGGTAATTTATTATCACCCTCCAGAAATGCATATTCAAGATGAGGAGGCAAGTCCTTGAGCTCAACCTCGGGGAAGTCTTCAGTTATTTCAACATTTTTGACTTCCGCTTTATGAAGTATTTGTGGAGACGGAGAGGGTGAAGGATCGTCATTTAACAATCTTTCAAGGAGAAGAATGTCCCCCTCCGGGTCAAGATAGTCTTCATCAACTCCATCGGGAATTGAGCTATCTTGAGCAAGAAAAGCCTCGAGCTCTTCCAAAAGGAAGTCACCTCCCTCAAACGGAGTGAGGGAGGGTGAAGAGTCGGAAATGATAGGGTCAGTAGAAAAACTGCCACTGGATGAGAAACCGAGGACCTCTTGAGAATACTCCTCAGACGCAATATCAATGATATCAATACGGTTAACCGTTTCAGCGTCATAGTTGGAGGAATATCTCGAGGTCTGATCAAGATTGAATGTGATGGCTTCGCCACCAACACGTAGAGTGATTTCTTCTTCGAATACATAGATCAAAGCACGACCCGTTCTTAAGAATCCTCTCCCAAGAATGAGAGGGACTCGTGGGTCAGCATCGAAATCAACAATCACAAAATCTGCCGGAAAGTGGAACTTTCCTACTTTCACAAAGATATCTTCGGCAATGCCGAGAGGACGGGATATGGTACGGTCTGCAAGCTCGAGTGTCATGCAGGTTGGAGTGAGAGTAGGAAGAGAGAGCCTTTTCCAGACTGAGTAAGGCATCAGGTTAATGCTTGCGCCAAGATCGGCCAAGGCAAAGCATTCAACCATCCCAGGGAAAATACATGGAATGAGAAATTTCCCAGGATCTCCAAGCTTTTCGGGAAGCTTTTTCAAGAGCACTGCTGAGCAATGCTCGTTAAGAGGAGTTTTTGCCATTTCACAAAGTTTTTCTTTGTTGCTTATCAGATTTTTGATTGTTGAAGCAAACTTAGGCATGAGAAGAAGAGCGTCCGCGAAGCTAATATCAAAGTGTAATTCTTGGAAAATTTGATAAAATTTTTCCATCTGATGGTTAGCTTTTTCGCGGTTCTTTTGTTCAGTCACTCGTGAAGGATATGGAATTGACGGCTTAGGGTTGTTCTTTGAGATTTCATCAGGACACACAGGAGGATCAAATACAACTTTCGGCTTATGAGCCGAGACCGGGACAACTTGAGGGTGGACGTTGTTGGTACCTCCGTTATTAGTAGGAAATACCTTGTCCGTAGTAACCTCAGGTTCAGGTTCCGCTACCTTAGGAGGAGAAGAAGAGGTAGGGGGAATCGAGGGTCCATTGTATGACACCCCACTTCGGGTAGTGATCGCTTTAACATCGCCCCTCGGGTTAGCGATCGTGTTGCTCGGTAATGTACCAGAGCTCGAGGGTCGATCATTTAAAGACTTCTGAAGTTCAGAGATAGTCTTGATCAATAGCCGATTTGTTTCCTCTTGTGCTTTCATGAATTGTTTAATTTCAGCATCTGAGGAAGATGGGGGTGGAACAACGTTTTGATTTTGAACAGGGGGATTTTGAACACGGTTGTTTTGAAAATTCCCTTGGTTTTGATTGTTGTTACCCTGAAAAGTGTTTCTCTGATTGAAATTACCCTGATTGTAATTCCCTTGATTCTGGTTTCTTTGAAAATTTCCTTGAAAACCTTGGTTTTGATTGCCATTTTGAAAATTGTTTTGATTAAACTGGCCTTGATTTTGGTTCGGGTTTTGGAAATTTGAGTTTTGACCTTGGTTAAAATTCTGATTCGTGTTACGGTTTTGATTTTGGTTAAAACCTGGAGGTCCGAGAAAATTGTTGGAACGATAGCTTAGGAGATTACGGTCCCCTTGCGGTTGGTAAGAATTACCTCCCGTGTTGTAGGAACCGTTAGCAGCATAAACGTTCTCTTGAGAAAATTCAGCAGTAGCTGGACACTCGGAATACAGATGTGGGCCCCCACAAGTTTCACAACTTCGGGCCACGGCTTTTATTTGTTGATTTTGAGCCTGATGTTGTATCGTTTGGTTCATTCTCAACACAGCCGTAGAAATATCATCCATCTTTTTGGTGAGAGCGATTATTTCAGGAGATGATGATGATGAGGGAGTAACGGAATGACATGACGCTTCCCTCTCCGCAGAGGAATCCCAAAAGTTATGATGGGCAGTCATGTTCTCGATTAGGTCATAGCACTCCTCGGGACGCCTTTTCATAAAGGTCCCACCAGCAGCAGCATTGAGAATGTCTCGGTGCCTCAATGTTAGACCATTATAGAAGGTATCTATAATGGTAACTTGTAACATATTGTGGTTAGGGCACCGATCAATGGCTAGCTTATAACGCTCCCAAGCCTCAAAAAGAGACTCATCGGGAAGTTGCCGGAAGTTGCTGATATCATTACGTAACTTGGTAACCATGGATGGTGGAAAATATTTTGCTAAAAACTTGGTTACCATTTCATCAAAGGTTCGAATAGAATTCTTGGGAAGTCGGTCAAACCATGCAGTGGCATGATGAGAGAGAGAATAGGGGAAGAGGTACAGCCGAAGGGCATCATCGGTGACACCATGCTGTTTCATGCTTTGGGTGACCGTGAGATATTTGTCAAGATGCTTGTTGGCATCGTCACCCGGTAATCCGTGAAATGAACACGAATTCTGGACTTGTTGGATCATGTGATGCTTGAGGCCAAAGTCCGCAGCCCCAATAGTGAGTGGTGCAATAGGCCCACCCCGCCCTTGCATGGTAGGTTGGCACAGCTCCTCCATAGTTCAGAGATCGGGAGCTGGCTCATCCCTATTAGGGTCAGGGGGTGGTAATGGTGGTGGTGGCCCAGCGGCCATTTCGGTTTCTGTGTTAGAACGTAACTCGGGTACGTCTTTCTGTTTTTTATTCTTTGCTTGAGACCGAGTGCGCATGCACTAAAAACAATTTTTCAACACAAATTCGAGGCAAATCCACAGTGAACTTAAACCAATAATCACAAGTGAGTAGCTTCTTTGAAAAAGGTACACTTCTCACAGGGATACAAAGGCAAGTTTTAATCTTAAGTTTGGGAACTTATTATGTTCACACCCCCAGTTGGTAGGTGTTCAGCCTTGGTTTGCGGTAGTAAGATTTTATGTATTTATTAATTTGAAAAATCTGCTTTAGGCTTACGGGTGTGTGTGCAGAAAACTTGGAAATTATTTTTGGAACTGATTCGTTAACCGAAATCGTCCCTTTAAGATTACTCGCAGGCTGGCGGGAGGAAGTAAATAGGTTTCCTCTTCAGTTCGCAATTTAATGTCAGAACTTACCTTAAACCAACTGTTTCAGGTTGTAATCTTAAAGAACACGAAGTAATTTAACTTCACAGTTTGTTTTGTTGTTTTTGATTTTTTTGGTGTTTTTAACACTTTAGGAAAAGTGTTAATGAACGTTTTTTCTGATATGATTATATTTTTTTTACAAAAACTTTTTACAGGGAGGGTTTTGAAAACCACTAAACTTAAAACGATTTTGTAAAACACGCAACAACCTCCCCGGCAGCGGCGCCAAATTTTGATTGGTCCTAAACCGTCTTATTATTGTTGACCAAGGTCAACAAGTCAAAGATAGCCTAGAATCAATACTCCGGTGATAGTGTAGTGTTTCCCCGGGTCGTGAAATTCCCAGCGAGATTGAAATGGTGCTTTTGGAATCGTTTATGGGAAAGTGGCACTGAGGACAGTAGCCAGATGATGTAGGAATGATATTGCTACTGTTATTTTGGTGTTGACAAACAGATATAATATTCACAATAATTAGATAGCAGATATATGCACAAATAGACAATTAAGATCACGTATCGGACTGGAAAAGTGGGTTTTTGGTAATTATGAAACTACAGGGGGTGTTTTTGACACTTTTCAAAACTTAAAGTTAAAAATAAAAAAGAAATGATAAAAGTGATTAAAATAATATTAAACTATTATTTAATTTAATTAAACTATTTAAATTCTAAGTTAAAATCTAATTTAATTAAACTAAAAATGACAAATGATTTAAATTAAACTAAAAATTTATAAAAATATTTTCTAAACCTAAATTAGAACTTGAAGAAAGTATAAAAAATTAAAAATAATATTTTTGTCTTTTTGTGGTTTTGTAATTAATTAAAAACTATTTAACTTAATTAAACTAATTAAACTACTTTTAATTTATATTAATACTAAATTAACTTAGAAAATTAAGATAAAATTTATAAAATTATTTAACCATCACTGGAATCCTACAAAATTATAAAAACTCTAAAATTATGTTTTAAAATTAAAGAACTAATTATTTATCTATTAATTAACTTAAATCTATTTTAAACAAATAAAATAAGGAAAATAGAAAATGAACAGTATAATCTCAAAATTTATTTTCTAAAAACTTATTATACTATATTAGAACTAGAAAAATTATAAAAACTAGATTTAACCTTTTAAAAACTAATTAAGCTATTTAATATTTGATAATAATTAATAATAAAGAAAATTGAAATTAAATCTAATAAATACTAAATGACAAAATAAAAATCTGAAAAATTTATTAAAATTACTTTACTATCTAAGGTATTTAATAAAAATATAAAAACACTAGTTACTTAATTAAAATCTAAAAATGAAAATTAAACTTAACTTGAATTAAATAGAAACTATCACTTATTTTAAAACTAATTTTTTTTTGGATTTTTCTTTTACAGAACTACTAAACACATTAAAATAACAAACTTTTGTAAAAATACTTGTTGAAATAGCTTATAAATAAGCTGTGACACCCCCTTGTTCTAAACAGTTGACTTTGGTTGACTGTTTGGTCAAATAAGGTCAAATGGCCTTGGGTGGG
The DNA here is from genome assembly GCA_030686995.1 of Artemisia argyi. Taxonomy (NCBI): domain Eukaryota; kingdom Viridiplantae; phylum Streptophyta; class Magnoliopsida; order Asterales; family Asteraceae; genus Artemisia; species Artemisia argyi. Next base: position 243,201,330 of record CM060703.1, read on the forward strand.
GTCCACAGTGATGAAATCAGTTACAACTAAGTTTAACAAACTCAGATAAGCTAGAAATAACAAACAAATAGCACAAATAAGCTGAGTAAAAGGAAATAAGCACTTTGTTACTTTGAAAATGAACACAGATTTGGGACAAACTATTTGGCTTAATCTAGGTGGGGTCCACAGTGACTCAGGTCAAACCAAGGGTCAAAGGTGATACCCTGGTAGGAGGGGGGTTCTAAAAAACTAACTAAGAGGTGTGGGGTCCACTGGGTTGGTCACAAAACACCACCAAAGTGGTGGTAGTGACTGGGTGACTGGGTGAGCAGGGCACAAGCTTGCCCTGCAGTTGTCTTTGAGGGTGAATGGGGCTCAAATTAAATTTTCTAAATATGAAATGAAATCATTTTATCAAAGTTAAGCTGGTAAAGAACTAAACCTCCAATTTTCACAATCCCAATTAAATCACAAAATTCAGAAATTCTTGAGTAAGTTTGGTGAAAACTGGGAATGGGTAACTTTGACTTTTTAAGAAATTTAAACTAGTTGACTTTTATGAGATTCTAAGCTATCTAACTTACTGATTAAGTTACTATAAGCTAAAATAAGATAACTGGAAGCTAGATTGACCAAGTCTTTTCAGATTATGAGCTTATGAGATCCTAATCTCTACACAGTTGACTGTGTAGGAAATTAGATTGAGATTTTGACTTTTGCTCTAATTTAAACCAATTTTATGACTTAATTAACTAACTTAGAACTAATGTGATTTAACTTGAACCAGAAATAACAACTGAAACACCTTTAAGGATGGTGAACACAGATCACCCAAACACACCTTTATATTTAGATATTGCAGATTATCAAAGCAAATGAATGTACTGATTCAAGTTTGTGATTTCAACCTACCAAATATGACTAAGTAACTTTGTTTAGACTCTAAAAAACAGATTAAGATTACAATGGCATAAGTTTTACTCTAATACAAAGTTTGACAGTTGAAATTGAAACATTAAGTAACTAAAGATTCTAACAATTAAACTATGATTTTCAAACTAAAAGTTACTCAAATATCATTCAAGAACACAATATGAGCACAAATTGCAGACACAAGCTAAGAACTTAGAGACTTGAACTTTTGAGGTGAAAATGAAATAAGCAAGACTTACTAATTACTTCTAGCATGAACAAGAAGTTTTCCCATGATGCCTATCTTTAGATAGGCTATTTCCAAATCCATCCAGCTCCTTGATTGTGCTCAATACCTGAAACAAACAACAAACATACCAACAGTTGACTTATGTTGACTTTTTTTACTTTTTGTTTTTCTTCCACTAATACTGAGTTTTAAGAGTCTCTAAAGCTTGAACAAGCTTAATGGAGCTTATGTGAGCCTAAATTCAGTCCATGATTCCATACACCATAACTTCTTGATCAATTCGATTTCTTAGAAAATGAGTAAAATTGCAAATACAAATACTAAGCTTGAACCTTGAAACTTTATTGATTTAAAAGAGTGAGATTACAAAACTAACACTAGTACAATACTGGAATTAGAAAATTTAACACTAAATTGCTTTTAAATTGAAATACGACACTATTAGACTAAAATTAAACTAACTTTGCTTCATCTTGCATCCTCTCTTATTTATAGCCTCCAATTAGGGTTCCATGAGCATCTCTGAGCACATCCCATCAATAATATAGGCCATTGGATCACTTAGGCACAATCTCAGCCTTTGAATTATTTTTCGCGCCAAAATTGAGGATGGGTGTTCTTGGACTGTTTCTACCAATTGAGGGGTGGTGGTGCATTAAATGTGATGTGAGGTAGGTGCAGAGAGGCGTGGGAGGGTGATGATGGGTTTTGGCAAGTGGTGGTGGTGGTATTGCAGGCTTCGGGGTGGTTTTAGGGGAGAAGAAGGGTGGTTTTGTGGTTTGTTGACCGAAGTCAAACATGGGTCGGGTCAAAAGGTGGGGATGGACTGGGCTAAGTTAATTTTTGGGCTTGGGTGGGCTAGTGGTGTAGCAGGTTTAGTTAGGATTGGGTTTTGGTTTTAGTTAAGTCCGGTTTGGTTTAGTTTAATTTAGGGACTAGTTTTGCAAATCTGGATTTTTTAAAGGGTTCAACTTAGCAACTTTTCAAAAGATATTAAAGGGTGAAAAGTCCCAAATGTGAATAGTCCAAGGGCTGTTATTGATAAATTTCCATTTCTTACATCCAGGGACTATTTCTGCAAAACTTTCAAACTCCAGGGACCAAATCTGTATCTTTTCCAAAATTTCTCATAAGGACCAATCCTGCATTTAAACATTAGCACAAGGACCACAAGTATTATTTTAAACCTTAGGGACCAAATCTGCCAATTTTACAAACTCTAGGGACCTGTTTTGCCAATTTTGGATTTTGAGGGGTAAAAGTGTAATTTTCTCAAATTTTATCACCCAAGGACTTATTTTGAATATATTTTGACTTTTCTTTGCCTTGGGATGATTTTCCTTTCATTTTAAACTTCCAGGGACTAGATTTGACAACTTTTGAAAGTTGGGGGACTGAAACTGCCAATTATGCAAACTTTATGTGTTTATCATCTATTTTTGGTATTTTTGCATTTGAAACATGTAAAACACTTTCCTGAGATATTTTCACTATTTTGATTCATTATTGAGTGTTTTTGGATGTTTTGGCAGTTCAGAATTGGTAAAAATGATGAGTATTTACACACTCATCAATGATAGTAGGATTCAAGTGACTCTCCTGGTTCAATTGTGATGTCAGTGTATTCCATGTAGAGTTTGGATTCCATATCATCTTTGTTCAATTGATTGCCTTCCATAAGGAGATGAACATGTTCCCACATAGCATTGGCTGTTTTCTGAGCATCGACACTTCGATAAATTGGATTAGGTATACCTTGAAGTATGTAAGCCATTGCATACTCATCAGCTTCATGATGTAATTTCTGTTCTTCTGTGAGTTGAGATTCTGGAAGAGGTCTATCACCAGGAGGACGTGGAGGATCAGCAGTTGGATCACCAGTTTCAAATCTTGTTGACCACTCAAATGGTCCTTCAAGTATCACTTGCTTCAAGAATTTCCCATGAGGTTTCTTTAGTTCAAGAAATCGTAAGAATCGACTTGACCATTGAACATAGTTCCTAGGTGTTAGCATTGGTGGTGTTTCAAGTGATTCTGCCTCATGTCGGGATTGTTGAGTTGTAATAACTTCACACATTCTATCAAACCAGTGAGGTTGTTTTGAGGAAAACTGATTGTTATGTTGTGACATTTGATGTGGTTGTTTTTGAGGAATGATTTGATGTTGTTGCATCATTAGGTAATGATGTAGTGGATTAAACGGTTGTTGTTGAACGTGTGATTGTGAAGGTTGTTGATACGGTAGTTGCTGATGGTATTGTTGTTGCTGATACTGCTGATGTTGCTGAGGATGAGGGAAGTAGTAATTAGGTGGTTGAGACATTTTATAACACTTGTGTAATAATGGATCTTGTAGAAGATTGAAATGCACGTTCCTTTGATCAAGTTCAAAAAAAAATCCTTGGAGTAAGTTGAATTCTTACACGTAACTATAATCTTACGTGTAAACTTTTAGGTTAAGCGTAAAGAGTAGTTTAGGCGTAAACAAAGAGTTTATGCGTAAGTTTTCTCTTTTCGCGTAAGCTTTGGCTTATGCGTAAGTTTAGACTTATGCGTAAGGTTAAACAACCAAACAAATCTTTCAAACTTATCCAAGCTTGAAAGATATCCGAAGTCGAAGTATTCCACTAACTTATCCAAGCTAGGGAAGTACTGAGTCACCGTAACATAAGGAGAAGATCTTTGTTGAGAGTTACGCGTAGAAACTGAACCTTACGCGTAAGATTGACTTATGCGTAAAGTTTATGCGTAGAGGCAACTTCTGCGTAGGATCTGTCTTCTGCGTAGGACTCACGACTTACTCATAGAATCTTGAGCGTAGGAATCACAACTTACGTGTAGAAATAGACTTACTCGTAGGTTTTAGGCGTAGAAAACCAAAGTTACTCGTAAGAACAGGGTTTTGACCTTAGTTACTCGTAAGAAAAGGGTTTTGACCTTAGTTACTCGTAAGAAAAGGGTTTTAGGCCAAAAGTTACTTGTAGAAAGGACAAAAAGTACTGTTCACAGCTTTTGAGTCGTACTATTCACTTTAGTTACGCGTAAACTGGTCAGAAACTTGAAAAATCTCAAATTTTTGAAGAAAAAATGCTTAGAAATAAGGTACTTTTGATCAAATAACTTCACCAATACTTAGAAAACTCTAACTATTGAAGATTTTGCTACCAAATACTAGTTTTCCAATATCAAAGAAGCTATAAAACCTTAAAAAACCTTAAAAAACACAACTTTATGCAAAAACTAAGCTTCAAATCACTATATCAACCTTGAAACTTGTCCAAGCTTCAAGATTTGAGTGAAAGAAACAAAGAAAAATTCAAAAAGATGAAGAATAAGCACCAAGTACCCACGTTAATACCAAGAAACACACTTCAATCTCTAATAGGCGAATGATACCACTTGTTAGGTCACCATTTAGTAAACGCAAGTATGATATTGAAAGAAAATAGATGAGAATGAGAGATAGTTGATTATAAGAAGTGTGAGAAATGTACACTACTACACAAAAGGCTTTAAACACCCCTAAATAGAGACCGGTTATATAAAACCATATTCCTATGATAAAAAACTAGCAGGAATGGAAGGAACTGAGATTGGTTTTTTGAAAAAAACTAGTTTTCATAATACAAAATGCATAAAAACTGGGTTTGTTAGTTAAAACAGGTCTTTTTACATGATCAAAGACACTTGTGTTTGTATAGACATCGTTTTTAGAAAAAGAACCGGGCTCTATACTCTATTACTTTGAGCGGTTTATTTTTTATTTTTTAAACAAAAGGCGGTTTAATTTAATTTTTCAATTGAGTGGGATTAATTCAAGTTTTTCTATTCCTCTTTCATTTTTATTATCTTTTAACTTTTCACTCTTTTATTTACTCCATTTAGCTTCTTATGTTTTTCCCTCTCCCCCATTCGCAAACCCTAACCTTCACAGCCGCTACCAAAAGATGATGCGCGCCTTCACACAATCTGTTGCTACTTCACACAAAGCACGTATAAGTTTTACTTATTTCCAGTCCACATCTTGAGTTCCAATATCTTTAAGAACTCGGTACGCAATCTTACTCTAACACCCATTTAATCATAAATTCGAGTTATTGATGGGGGGTTATTGGTCTGATTTTTAACACATTCGATACCACCATAAACGGTGGTTTTAAGCTTTGTTGCATAGACTTATTGCTAGCCTTGTTCATATGACCTCATACTAGCAATTATGGGTATAATATATGTATTTTTGTTCAATTTTCCATCCTTTTTGAATTAGGGTTCTTTATCTGTACGAAATTAAAGTTTAATTGAATTTTTCGTATTTAAGTTTGTATGTAGTTAGGGATCTGTTTGAATTTTTGGGTTAAATTTTAGATTTTAGTTATAAGTTATGGTGTATGTATGAGTTTAAGTTTAGATCTCCTAGCCATGTAAATTATAGTATTGTAGGCATATCATCTCTAAATACTTGTTTGCCATTTTTTTAATAGATATTAAAGAATCAGGCATGGAGTTAAGTTGATCGCAAAGAACATTATCTATGCTTTTGGGATCTGGTAAGTACACTTTCACAACATTGTGTATTTCGCTTCGGCTTATATCATATACGCTTTAATGTGCTCATTACATGGCTATTATGAACTTGGTTTTGGTCAATTGATCATTTGGCTGATTGGACCATAAAGTAAACATCATTAGCACTTTATCTTGGACAGCGTTTGTTTGGGTATTAGAGTAACTCATTTTAAGCTAAAACAATGTTTTGGTGCTATATTAATTATTTGTTATTAGGGGTGGAAACGAGCCGAGCCGAGCCCGAGCCTACCAGAGCTCGATCTTGGCTCGTTTATATTTTAGAAAGCTCGAGCTCAGCTCGGTTCGAGCCTTAAAATTTGAGCTTGAGCTCGGCTCGTGATATGATATATAAAGCTCGAGGTCAGCTCATTTGTGATGAAAAATGAAGGTCGGCTTGTTCAGCTTACTTGTTCGAGCTTGTTTATCATTTTGAGCTCGTTAACAAGCTCGTTCGTTATTTTAGATACTAAGTATGCATAAGAGGAAAAATAGTCAATTATTTTATACACTATGTTCAAACAACCTGTAAACCAATGCAACAATATAAAATTTTTCATGCAAGAAAAATGTTACTTGTGCAATGATTTATTTTACGAGGGCAATCGGAAAGAATAATGGAGTGAGTCGTTGATGAACAGATGGATATCAAAAGGTCTCATACCATTTTGGTTTAACTAAACTTATTTTAATAGATAATTAAAATAAAGATGTGATTCTAGGAAATTAGGAAAAGAAGAATAGGAAATGGCACATTTAATTTGAAGAATAGCTTATGAAGTTATTTTTTTTTCTCTCATACTAACACGTATTAAATATGTCTACATACTAATAGGGCTCCTTTAGGCTCGCGAGCCTAGTCGAGCTTTGTACATAAAGCTCAGTCTCGAGCTCGATTATTTAATGAGCTCCAATTTAGGCTTGAGCTCTGGCTCGTGCTCGTTTAGGTTTCGCTCATTCGATCTTTTTACCGTTCCGATCTCAATCTTTTCACAAGTGGCTTTGCTCGTTTCCACCCTACTATTTATTCATTTGTTTGTTTAAAAATGGGCTATAAAAGTTAACGTGAACATTGATGAGGCATGTAACATGAAAGCAAGGTACTTAAATTAATATTTTATGGAAGCATAAACTGATATGGATATTTGGGATTGCTTGTTGAATATGCTTAGCTTTTATAGGGGTTCTTTCGGATTCCTTCTTGAAATTGCTTTTTTTTATCTACCATTTATATAAAATCAACCTTTTTAACCCTTTAACAGACGCACTTCTTGCTTCCTCAACAACCACGCACCGGCTTAAGAAATGGAGCCAAAAAAACCAGAACCTGCAAAAAAAATGGAGCCATGCTTGCCACTCTTCCCAACCGCACGCATTCCACGTATCATCAATTCATCATAGTTGCTTCATATACATGTTCACCTTCACTTATCCACCATTTTTTAGGGTGTTCAATTCATTAATTTTGGTACTTTTTTTAACAGGTTATTGATTAACTTTGAATGATCGACCATATTCCTTTTTTTAGTTTGCTTTTTAGGTACTTTTGAATTGTTGTTAGATTACAGTATGGATTTTTGGGAAATTTAGTTAATTTGTTAATAGAATTAAGCTTGAACCTATATATGTAATAATATGCAATGGCGGAAACGGATTGAGAGACTATGTCGATACAGTGCAGATTCTTTCAATTGGTTTACTATGCAGTTTATGAGTCGTGTTTTGCATTGTTTTTAGATTAGCCAATGGATGGGTATGGTTTATTTCACGCTCATTAGCATTCCTAGTATTATATACATAGGGACTGTTAGGGATCCATCATAGACTGTCGTTTGAGGCGTTAAGGTAGTTTGTCTTAAGTAATGGTCCCAAAGATTATAGTTTTCGCCTAATCTGTCTGATTTTTTGGGTACAGATTTAACATCGGCAATGACAAATGTTAAGAGCAACACAAATTTACTGGAAGGAGCTTTTCTTGAACCAAAGTTGCAGCCTGAGAGGGGAAAATTAGAGTTGGAGATAACACTTTCAACATTGCTAAAATACAGGTAACTATAGTTGTATGTTTGGATTGACACGTTTTTAAGAAGGAAAAATATATGTCTTAGAGCTATGTTACCATCCAAAATGATCTTAAAAAGTTAAATAAGTTTCACTCCTTTGTAAAGCTGTAAAAAAAATAATTCTTGCAGCAAGTTAAAAACAGGCTTCATGTATGTGTCATGACTTTTAGTCAAATTAAGTTTTATTAAAAGAAAAGAGGGTTCTTAAAATGTACATATAAGAGATGTTGAGACTTGAGAATTGAGATAAGATAGAAAACTTCACTTTGGATTTTAAAACTAGATACACTAAATGGTATATTCAAAGTTACTCCACTTAGCCTTGTTTTATGCAAGGTTACTAAAGATGATAATGTGATTGCTTAAGTTTTCTGCATATGCTATTTACTGCAGAAAGAAACTTCAAGTTTTTTTCACTATCTTTGATTAATATAATTATCTAATGAATCAAAAGTACCCCAGACATTCTCTTTACTTCAGGTATAATGGAAGGCATCTAAAGGACTTTCAATTATTTGTTAACTAGCTGATACCTATTTCAGGTATACTTGGTAAAATTTGCTTTAGGTTGACTGTTCTTTGTTACTCGTTCGATAATCATTTGCCTTATGCAATTTAACTTGCTATATGCAGGATTTAGCTAAACTATTTCTGCTTCAAGACAACTATCAATAATATTTGATGGGCCTGCAAGGACGGAAGGTTTGAGAGGCCAAGAGCTGAACAAGTCGCGTATTTGGCTATTTTCTCTTCTCAAAGTTTGACACCACAGCTGGAAATATAGCACTTTATATATATTTGACAAGGATGGAAATATAGAACTTTGTGTGTGTGTGTGTATATATATATATATATATATATATATATATATATATATATATATATATATATATATATATATATATATATATAATTTGGATTTTATCTAGGATTTATGTTTAGTTGAATTGACATAATATCTTAATTTACTTTGCTGATTTTTGACATTTATGGTCTATTTAATCACTTTATATATATTTGATGCATTTGTGTGTGCGTATATATATATATATATATATATATATATATATATATATATATATATATATATATATATATATATATATATATATATATATATATATATCTTTATTAATTGGAAAATTTTAGAAATGATTTTTTTTAATAAAATATATTTATCAAAAAGACAGGTTTTGAGTTAGAAACCTATCTTTTTACTCTATATAGAGATAGGTCGGAGGCTTTTATAAAGACCGGTTGTGAGAAAAAAGGTGTCAGTGTCCAATAGAAGTATATTTATTTACTCTATAATAGAGACCGATTGTTAGGACAAAACCAGTGTCGATGCTTCTAATAGAGACAGGTTTCCAAACCGGTTTCTATGTGTTCTGATCATGAAGATACCCCCCTTCAGAGAGTGGTTCCAAAACCACTCTTCATAGGCGATTTTGACCTGTTTCTATGAGATTTTTTGTAGTAGTGGTAAGAACAAGAGTTTCACTAAGATATTCAAATAACCAACAAAATGAAATGTTACATAAGCTTTCTATTTATAAGGGAGGAGTTAGGGCAACACTCTCTTCCTCCCTTATCTTTCTATTTCGTGGGCTTTCAAGCCCATAGGGCTTTAACACTTAAGCCTTGTAACACAAAGTATGTAGAATAAATAACTAAGCAACCTATTACAAAAGGTAATGACCGAGACTTGACTAAAATACAAAAGTATGATCCCAACAGAGAAGCTGGTGAGCAGGAAATCATCAAACCCAAATGGACTCTTTTTCTGGAAGAAACTGTTATTGCCTTGTGGGGAATCACTTTTCCTTGGACTTGCAGTGAAACGTACTGTATTAATTTTCATGCAATGATATAATTGAAAAAAAGATATGAACTCACCTTTCTGTGTCACTATTGAATCCCCACACCGAATCTACATCATCATTGTTGTCAAAAGTACCCCATCAATAGACTAGTGCATGTTTAGATCTTTCCACTAAACAAGGTACACGTTTTGTTGTATTTAGACAATGAAAGATCAGACTATAAACTGAATCCAATCGGTACCTTTCTGTGTCAGCATCAAAGTTCTTTCCGTAACGTTTAAATGAATCCTCCTTGGTTGGACTTTCAAATATTTTTTGCGCCGTGGGACTACCAGCTGGGCTTTTAGCCGACTCATCTTCGTTATGTGCGTATGCTGATTCAGTCTCGAAAAGCTTCTCTGACTTCCTTTCAGCATTTGAATATGAATCCTTGGAAAGATCATCCATCGGAGCCGAGTTTTCTGCCTGACATGTTGATTTGGTATTTGCAGGCACCGTAGCATCAAATGAGAAACCTGTCATTACAAACTAGTTTAGTGCAAAGTGCAAATGTGGTTGAAGAGAGTAATGTGAGAACATATGGTAGAGGTAGCAAAATAGATTAATTAACTAATAAAAAAGACTGTTTGGGTCAAAACGGATATTTTGTGCACAGGTCGGTTTGACCCACCAACGCTGATATCTTTTAACAAAAATGAGCTAACATTGTTCTTTTTCTGATAAATAGTTAATGTAAAAGAAAGAGTGTCATACCTTCATCTTAAAGTTTATCCCAATCCTCATCCCACACTGCCGAAATCTCTGGAACTCCAGGTTGCCAACCTTTACAAATAAAATAGGTGAACCATAACACAATGTCAATCATTTGATTATAATATTATACAGATACAGTGACATTATTGCTAATGGAGTATTCCTGATAGCATGAGATGAAAGATGATACCCTTTGTAAGCTCAATAACTGCAGTTGACTTGACATCAATTCCATGTTTTTTGCAAAGTTCAGTTAAAGCCGTCAGTAGTTCCTCGAGATCGGATTGGATACGATCAGTACTGGAGCACCTGTGGGTTGCCTTTTAAAAGCATTCAATGCACCAAGTGGTTCTATCTTGGCTGCAGTCTGGGGCTGAGAAGTTACAGGACCAATTGCAGAAGAAACGGGTGGAATGCTTGCAGTTTGTGTTGGCATTGAGGATGATGACGGTTTGGATATAGATTGAGAAGCGGAAAACAAGTCACCTCCAAACATAGCAGCATAAGTAATTGCATTTCCTCCAACAGATGGTCTAGGAGCCGTGAAAGATAAGGATGATAGTGGCTCTTGGGGTTTTGGCCAAGCCTGTTAACCCTTCTTACATGACGCAAAAATAAATAAAAAAATATCCACAATCAAATGTAACATTTAGATATGCAGCTAAACACTAGCCTAAACATAGATTTCGTGTCTAGCTTAACCTCGAAAGTGAGATCGCACCTGGCTCAACTGTTCAAGGGTAGAGACTAGAGAGCACTAACCAGTGCAAAACTCCTTAGGTTGGTATCATTATCACTTGCATCAAAGGATTACTCTAAGTAACTATCAGACGGTTTGGACCAAATTGTAAATTCTAAGACCTTTATATTGCTTTCAACAAGTTGGTCTAAGTAACATTCAAGTGCGGTTAAACTCATGATCAGACTTTATTAATAGCCCGATAATAGACTTGTATGGTTTAAAATTCACAGATTAAAATGGAATAGAAGCAGAAGTTTAGTTCTTTACACTTGGACAAGCAAGCACTCGAATATGACAAGTAAAACCGCACGGTCAAAAACGACCCAAATGACACACGTGTCAACTAAAGTACTCGAATTGAGGACTTATAAGTTATAAAGGGTGACTCTCTGTATTTTATCGCCACAGATTATACTACAAAAGCTCTTTTTTTTTTTTTTTTTTTTTTTAATTATCATCCACCACAGATTCCGGTCTAGGGAAAATGAGTAAATGTTTATGCTCGGGAAGGCGCCACAAGCAAAGATCCCTTTACCAAGACAAGTTTCGAGCTATGGGTATATTGATTATTAATTTTAATTAACAAAATTAAGGGTGGGCTGAATAGCATACAAAATAGATCGATCATAAGCAATCTTTTATATAATAAAAGAATTACATCATTTCGGAGTGTTTTTGCAAATCCCTTCTCATTGAAAAAAAAATTGGACCAATAGCAGAGCTTGATTTTGCCACGTAGACGAAATCGAGCAACGTGATTGGTCAATAAAAAGTCAAAATTAAATTGATTTTGGTCAAACTTAATAAATTTGGTGTAGAAATTTGGTTGAGAAAAAAAATGCATAAAAATATAGGTGTCAAATTTATGAAAACAAAATATTTAAAAAAGAGGATGTAATTAATAAAACTTTAGTGAATGAATCTTAAATTTATATAGAGTTAATTGTAAAATTACAAATTTCCATGTTTTTTAATAACTTTATAAAAAACACAAATAAACCCTTACACTTTATACCCCTTATACTTTATAATATTAACTTTGTTTAAAATTACTTGAGTATTAGTATTAGTTTTTAGACTTTTATCAATTAAAATTACAAAATTTGATAAATATGCGAATTAGTTTTAATATACGTTAAATACTTTTTTAAACTAATGTTAGTTTTAAACTTTCATCTATTATTATATACTTATGATTTATGTGTAAATCTTTTTTTGCTTCTGAATAGAATGTGAAAGAGACCTCAACAGAACTTTGACTTATTCCTTATCTAGCTGATAGTATATAGTAACATTTTTTATGGTTTAACTTTTTTGTCATACACACCAACTTTTAGTAACTCTTTTTTATGTTTTATTGAAAACTTATAGACTTAATATTTGGGTTTTTACTATAAACACACTAAGCTATAATAGAATTAATTGTGAGTTCACGGGTTTTTTCACTAAGCTTCTAAAAAAAGCCTATAGCTTTATCATACACTTATTGTGTTATGGTAATTGAATAAGCCAATAAACACCTTTAATAAGCATAACCAAACACCCTTTTAGTTCTAATATGAAGTTTTCTTATTTGAAGTTATGACTAACTTTGTTGTTATCCTCATCATAATGCAAAATGTTAGTGGTTTTTGCAGTTTTATTATCTTATCGCACACACAAAATTGTAATGCAATTTGTTGTGTGCGTTATTTAGAGGAGGATTAAATATCAACACATGATTGTCGTGGAAGGATTTTCTACGCCTGCTTAAGGTATGAATGTATAATTTAGTTGAGTTGCTGATTTAGATAATACATGAAAGTATTTTAATGTACCAAAGTTGTGTTTTAGTGCCTATATGGGGAATTTTATGGTGGGAATTCTTTTCGGAGTGTAATTTGTCTTTGAATGAGTTAATGAAACTTAGCAGGTGTTTGCTGTCATTGATAACACTGTGGGTTTCAACCAATGGTCTAAAATATAGGTGTCTTTTACCTTGATGATTTAGGCCAATTGTGAAGAAAGTTGCATTAAAGTGAAAAGTCAGTAAGGATTTAAACAATCCTAAAAGACTTGCGAATATACTCTTTGTCATTTTTTTCATGCATTTATAATTTACTTATACAAGTAATAATAATTTCCGTATACAGTTCGGGCTTAGAGAAAAATTATTGTTATACATTATACATAAACGTAAGATTAAATTTGTGTTCTACCCATTACATCTTTTTTTGTTTCTCTTTATGTAATAAATAAGCTATAGTGTAAGCATTTATGTTAATTTGGTAATTTTATTATCAAACATGAGAAGTAAATAATACAAACTTATGTAAATACAACTTTCCAAATAAAAAGGTATATTAATAAAAATGATATGATAGTTATTCATAATAAGGAAATGAATCAATCTTAAAAGCTATCTAAATATGCTACATATTTTAACGAAAATATAAGTAAAAGAAATACCACAATTACAAAACACATCGTAAATTGATAGCACTGGTTTGCAAAACTAAAAGCATATATCACTAACATCTAATGCAATTCATCATGTGATTTTGTTTGAATAATAAAATATAATTTTTAATCCAAAAAACATTCTCTTAAAATAATATGTAGGTTATAACATATACATATGATTTTTTATTTTTAGTCCACCAAGTAAAACCATTATAAACATGTTAAGTGGTTCATTTCTTAATCGATAATAATGCATAATTAAAACAAAATTTTAAAAACCCTGTGCGTGCACAGGTATTATAACTAGTTCTACAGGATAAATAACAACAAGCCACAAGTGGCGTGATTGACAAGATGAGTTTTGGAAGATATAAAAGGAGTATGGAACTAACAATCTATGATTTCGAATAAATTCAACTACTAGTATATATCCTAACACAGTTGCGTTTTTTCAGGCTTTTAATTTATATATCTTTTTCAAATTGAAAGGAGGAGGTTGTTGATTCAGTTCATTGCTCAATTTTACATTATCAGATACATCCAAACCGGATTTTTCTTTTTATTTCTTCACTTTTCTTTTTCTTCTTTTTCTCAATGTTTAAAAAACTGGGTTTAGAATCGACCCGGTCGAGTCACCGGGTTACTAGTTCAATCGGTTTGACCGCCAGGTTAACCCGGTTTTCCACTTAAGTATATTGCAATATTTCGGCTCACCAAACACCTATAGAACCTTTAATATTCAATACCAAACATACACAAAGCCTAAAAAATTCAAGAGTAAACTACATTTTTGGTCCTTGTGGTTGTATCAAAATCCCACTTTTGGTCTAATTTTCAAAACACGTGCGATTCTAGTCCAATAGTTTGCGTTTTGTTCAACTTTTGGTCCAATTTTCTAACGGAGTTAGTTTAGTCGTTAAGTCTAATTGTAAAGTGGCAACATTAGTCCTTTAACTTAATGGTAGTTTGCAAAGTTCATCCTTTATACCAAAGATCGTTTACAATGTTTTTTTAGAATTTTTTTTCGAATTTTTTAAGAAAAATTTTTATTAGAAGCTTTTTTTCAAATTATTTTTTTTGAATAAAAATTTTTCCAAAAAAAATTATTTTTTTAGAATTTTTGTTCTAATTTTTTAAAGAATAACTAACTGAAAGGACTGATATTTTTTTAAAAAACATTTCTAAAAAAAATTATTTTTGATGTAATTTCATTTCATCATACTTTTTAAGTTTAATGTAATCGTGTTTAATGTAGTTTGTGTTTAAGTATACTAGTTAGTGTAATTTGTGTTTTATAGATCTTTATGTTAGTTTTTGAATTTTTTAAGAAAATTTTTATTAGAAATAAAAATTTTAGAATTTTTTTTTTCTTAAACAAAATTTTTTTCGAATTACTTTTTTTAGAAAAAAAAAATTTCGTCAAAAATATTTTTTTTTAGAAAAAATATTTTTTTTAGAATTTTTTAAGAAAAATTTTTTATTAGAAATTTTTTTTTGGAAAAAAAATTTTCGTCAATTTTTTTTTTAGAATTTTTTAAGAAAAACTTTTATTAGAAATTTTTTTTTCAAATTATTTTTTTTGGGAAAAAAATTTTTCGTCAAATTTTTTTTTAGAATTTTTTATAAAAAAATTTTATTAGAAATTTTTTTCAAATTTTTTATTTTGGAAAAAAATTTTCCAAAAAAAATCATTTTTTTAGATTTTTTTTTCTAATTTTTTCTGATTATTTTTTAGAATTTTTTTTAAAAGACTAACTAACTGAAAGGACTAACGGTGCAAATATTAAAAACGATCTTTGGTATAAAAGACTAACTTTGCAAACGATTGTTAAGTTAAAGGACTAATGTTGCCACTTTACAATTAGACTTAACAACTAAACTAACTCCGTTAGAAAATTGGACCAAAAGTGGAACAAAACGCAAACTATTAGACTGGAATCGCACGTGTTTTGGGTGGAGCAAAAGTGAGATTTTGATACAACCACAAGGACCAAAAATGTAGTTAACTCAAAATTCAATACAAGTCACATAATAGGTTTTTAAAACATATATTATACAACACCAGCACACATACAATTCAACGACAATATAAATTTTAAACTTAAATACGAAAATATTCATTATCACGATTAATCTAAACTTATCATATATCATTGATGTTTTGCTTTATTAGTAAAAAGTATTAAATTAGGCTCGACACACCTATATTCGACCCGACTCTATCCAACATGACTCGAGGTGATTTTAGCCGACCTGACCATGACCTAGTGAGCAACGACCTTAGCTTTTTCGCTAAGTCCGCCACTGAGTCGGTTCAATCCGATTTAATGAACACTCCTAGAGAAACTAGTAGAAAAATGGTCCATAATAAAAATGAGCTTGCAATGTTTTCCGCATTAAAATGGATATGAAATGAAAAAGGAATAATCAAAGACCTTGGAAATCAAGGAATCATCAACCAAATCCTATTTTGCATCACATCTTTTGAATAACTGAATTTTGAAAAAAAAAAAAAAGAAAAAAAAAAGACAGTGATTTGATTGAACTAATATGAGATTATTAGTCCTTTATGCAATTTAACCGAGTGATATTTTTTTACAGCTGAAGTCACCGTAAACACTTATAAAAAAGAGTAAATTACATAAATGGTCACAGTGGTTTGTCCATTTTTTCACATTTTGTCACTGAACTTTTTTTTGACAAGGTCAGTTATTAAGGTTTCAAATTGTTACGTATCCGGTCATTAAGGTTTCAATTTTGTTACATAAATGGTCACTGTGGTTTGAAACTTTAGTGACCATTTATGTAACGAAATTGACTGAATCTGTAACGATTGAAAACTTCAGTGACCATGTATATCAAAAAAAGTTCAGTGAGTATATGTGAAAAAATGGACAAACCATAGTGACCATTTATGTAATTTAATCTATAAAAAAATTGCTACAATTACATAATTTTCACATAATGAGACAGCGTGATGTGACATGATAAACTAAACACAAAAACTTATAAGATTGACATATAACTTGATACATGAAATTGATGTATAAAATATCATATCAGAGGGAAACCAGGTTCAATTCCCGGATAGAGTAAGAAAACAACTAAATAGAAATGAGTGAGCGAAAATTTCGTGATTGTAACAATTATACCTAAAAAATACAATGATACCTTTCATGGTTACCACTTTAGATTCACATGTAACTTAAGACTTAAGAGTAATGCTATTTCGGTCTACAATTCATGTCTAATGTATAAATGACTTGTACAATTGTATTATTCATTTTCTCTCTCCAAATTCTCACCAACCACTTTTTCAAATCCACCAATCAAATCATTAGGCATACAAGTAGGCTTGTTAATTAGGCATACTCTATCATTTTTCGTAACTTAATACATGAAAGTCCATGGTATCTAAATTTGAGAGACTGAAATTGAAATTAAGAATGACTTAGAGTCAACAAACTTGCCTTTACTCTTTTCTAAACTTCATTTGATCTTTTATTTTCATTGAATTCATTCACAATCTTCCATCCATCCATAAACTGTAAGTGGTTTTAGTCACAAATTACTTATATGGTAAATTTTCATTGAAGGACTGCAATATATAATTATTATGTTCTTGAGTTTTTCTTAAACAGAAAGGAAAAGAAATAAACAAGAAATAACAAAAAAAAATCGTAACATTTTTCATCAAATATTTTCCGCCTAAATATGGGTGGATTTAGACGGAAACAAAATTACACATAAAATATTGAGTATGTAATAAACAATATAACTTACAGTTAGGGAAGGCAACGGGTCGGGTTCGGGGCGGGTTTTAGTGTACCTGTATCCGCACCCGTTTATAATATCCAAACTCGTATCCGCCTCATTAACCGCCAGATACCCGATTAATATTATCCATCTGTTTTTCGGGTTTCCCCGCGGGTTTCGGTTATCCCCAATTGAATATTATACGAAAAAAATGGTGGTATTAATATTAAGTCAAACTAAAATCCAACGAAAAATAAAGGAAAACACTCTAATATATTCAAATTTTTTTTAAGTTAAAGAAAATGAATATCGTATTAAATGATTTAACGCTCTTAAATAATTCGTGTATAGAATAAAATATGTTATGTAATAGAGATACGTATATAAAAAATATAATGGAAGAAATTATATATAATGTATATATATTCTAGTTAATTATAATATCAATAAAGCTGGTATAGATTGGGGTAAACAGAAACGGGTACGGGTAATCAGGCGGGTATTACCAGAACCCGTACCCTGCTAAAAAATTATATCAATACCCAGATCCGCATCCAAACCCACCAACCCGGCCCAACCGGTTCGGGTTTCGGTTTTTCCCGTCGGTTTCGGGTGCTTTTGCCATCCCTACTTTCAATATTTTAAGTCTCTTACTCATTTGTACTTTTGTGATAAAAATGAACACGTTTTAAAAAGCATACATGTAATTATGTCTCTTTTCTTTTTATTTTCTTCGTGACTCGATAAGACAACATTTTTTATTTTCCTTTCCTTGCATTTCATTTCAACTCGATAACATGAAATAAAAAATCAACTTTTTTCCTTTCCATTTCTTTATATTCTCTTATTTACCCATCATTTTTATCCCTCCTAAAAAAGCTCCAGGGTAAGTGTTCATATTTTTATTTTGGGTTGTCACAAAGTACCTTAGTTGTCAAAAAAAAAATAAAAAATAAAAAAAAATAAAAAAATAAAAATAAAAACCGTAGTGGTCAAAAATGATATTTTATTGGTAGAGAGAATGCAGTTAGTGGGCTTTACTAAAACTTTGTACATTTAAAAAAATTGTAACACTTCAATTTTTACAATAATGGATTTAAATATATTTTAAAGCTTTCAAGTCAACTCATGTAATATTTTAAGTTTCCATTAATCAAAGGACCTTTCCTGAAAAAAAGTTATTAAAGGAATAAGGACTATCCTTGTAATGGTTTGACTAATAGGGACTAACGTTGCCAAACTTCAAAAGTTAAAAGAGTAACTCATGTATAATACTAGTAAATAGATTACTTAAAATCACAGAAACTTCATAAATCTCTTTTTTTTTTCTTCCTTATACCTCACGTCACATAACTCATGTATTATTGCTTGGAATTTTATCAAGGATGAATTAAGTTAAGCTAATAATATATGACAAAACTCAAATGATTGACATGTAACTTAATACACGAATTTTCATAGTATATAAAACGGAGGGACTGAAAGTGAAATTAAAGTTGACTTAAAGTCAACCAACTTGCCTTTACTCTTTTCTTCATTTCATCTCTTTTCATTCTCATTGTATTCATTCCATCCATCCGCTAACTGTAAGTTAATTCCAGTTACCAATTACTTGTTCAGTAGTTTTAAATTATTATTGCTGTTTCGCTGTAATCTTTAGGGTCATTTGGCTGACGTAATCCTTGTATATTTCAAATTTATAGTATATCAGACGTTTCAGTCTGACTCGATTAATAGTATTAGGATAGGGAAAATTGTCTAAATATACATTCAACTTGCCACATTTTACTATTGGATACACGTAACTTTTTTTTTTCCTATTAAATACACGATATTTCTTAATCTTTCCTATTATATACATGAACTTTCTTAATCTTCCTATTGTATACATGAATCTGACGTGGCATGGAGTTAATTACATAAATTTACATGAATCGTCCCTGTGGCTCAAAACAATTACACCATTCGTCCTTAAAACAATTACAAAAAAAGTCCCTGTAACTGAAGATGTTGGAACCGTAGTTTTACTACTTTATGAAGTCTCGGTCATTTGTAATAATGCTAGGTTGCTTAGTTATTATTTACTTTCATTTACATTTTGTATTAAGTTTACTAGGCTTAAGAATGTGATCCATGGGCCTCCAAAGCCCACGAATTGATAAGTGGAAGGAGAGGGTGTGTTGCCCTAGCTCCTTCCCTATAAATAGTAAGCTTAGGCCATTTGTAAACTGGGTTGGTTAATTCATTATTCTAAGCAAACTCTTTCATTTCTCTTTCTCTTATTGTCTTAATCAACCACCTCTTATTCTCATCTTATTTCTATCATTCTTATACTTGTGTTTACATAAAGTGTGACCTAACAAGTGGTATCATTCGCTAGAGGAAGGTGTAGTTCTTGTTTTCATTGATTTTTTCTTCTCAAATTCGTTTTTTATATATCGAATTTTTTGTGAAATTTTAAACTTTTGCTTTGTTTCTTGGTTTTTCTCACATCTTTGCTTACAAACTTGTGTTTAAAATCAAAACAAACCATAAAGTTCCAAACTTTTACAACAAAATTCGATTTCTTCTTACTTGTACCTTTATCGAGATCTTTTTCAAGTTTAAAATTTTTCATAAAGTTTTCTACTTTCCTTAAGATTTACACATTTTATACACAAAAGTACAAGTATCTTGAAAGAAAAACGAATTTAAGGATTGCTTTCTTTGAAAAACAAAACCTACATATTATCGAGATCTTCCTAAGTGCTTATTTCGAGATCTTCATAAAGTGCACTCCCTCGTCTTCGTTTGTGTGGACTCGGTATTTTCTTTCTTGTATAAGAAAGTTAAGTACTTCGACTTTTGGGAAAGTTTTCGAAATTGTATAATTTCGAAAACTAAGTTTCGCAATTTTTTCGAAAATTATCGAGAAATTTTTTAAGTATCGAAATCTATTTTTCGATAAACCTGCTTAAGTATCGAAATCTTATTTCTCGATAATACTGGAAAATTTTCGAAATCTTTTCTCGATAATTTTGCCAAGTTTCTCGATAATCTGCCAAGGTTCTCGATAAAATCCACATTTTCGAAAATCTGCCAAGTTTTTTCGAAAACATATTATCGAAATCTTTAGTGAAGTTGTGTTAAGTTTCTCGATAATTGGTTAATTCTACACTTTCTACAAGATCCATAATTACACAAGTATCTTACTAAAATTTTTCTTTCTAAATCTCTCCTTACTATCTTCTTAATTTTCAAAAAAAAAAAAAAAAAAAAAAAATTTAATTTTTACAGGAGACTAAACGTTCAATTTTTACGCGAAATTTCAATTTTGGTATAACGTTGAAAATTTTGGCCCAAAATTCAAATTTTTAGGCCTAAATTCAAATTTTTTCGGTGAAATTTGGCGGCAAAATTTTTGAAACTCAAATTTTTCTTGCAACCTTATAATTGCATTTCATAGTGATTTTCAAATTTTGGGGAAGAAAATTTTTTCAAAATATTTTGGAGGGAAAACCAGAAATCACTATTTCGACCTTGAGTGTGACATTTTGGTTTGATTATTTCGATTACATCGCATCAATCAAGGGGGAGAGAAATGTCGTTTTCAATGTCTCAAGTTCCTTCTGCCAACTACCTTCCTCACCAATATTCTCATCAGCAACAGTATCATCAACAACATAGTCACAGCTCCCTCATTCGCCATGTTCTGCTCTTTGGCAATGAATCAAGGCCTCCGATGTTGCTACCAGGAACGTATACTATGTGGAAACGGAGATTTTTACAATGGCTCACAGATCGTCCTGCTGCAGATCTCATGCTTAAATCCATTCAAGATGGTCCATACAAAATGATATTTCTTGCTGACTCAACTGGGATTATCAGAATACAAACTGATGAAGATTTGAATGCAACTGAACTTGCTCAGTACGATGCTGACCAACAGGCTGTATGGTTCATAACAGTGGCACTTCCCAACTCAATTTACATGTATATGGACTTTCAAGCTAGTGCGTATGAAATGTGGAAATATCTTGAAGCTATGCATCGTACAGAAGAACTTCATCACATCAGAATGATGCAAAATATTGAATCCTGTTTAAGCATGAATCCTCTGAAGACCATTCTCCCTGCTCCAGCTGTTGACCATGGATCCTTAATTTACACTCCAAATGGTCTCTTCTTCAATCCTCCGAATACACTTGAGCCTTTCTTCATTCCACAATACCATCCTGCAACACTACATAATAATGTGCAATCTCTTCTGCAAAATCTAGTGAAGATTAGTCAAGTATCTTCCAAGAAAGGCAATGACGATATAACTTCAACTTCTGAATGCTTAAACACAATGAAAGATACTGATGATGAAGAAGATCTTATCGAACCAAGCATGGCATTCTTGGCATATACAGAAAATATTGCAGATGAGGAAGCTCAGAATTATGATTCAACTCCAGTCTTTGACGATAATGTTGAATATAATGCCACACTTAGTCAAATGGAAGTTGAAGGGAGTTATCTCAATGAGGTTTTGGAAAGTGTCATGGGAGATATTCCATCTGATGATGAATATGCAGATTTGGAATCCAATACAGCAGATTTGGAAACCGATACAACAGATGTGATGTTAATGGCAAACATGCAGGAATCTCACATGAATAATACATGCCCAGAGCATGATTCTGATGATTCTGAAGATCCAATTGTGAGATTAAACGGAGAGAAAATGTATCAATCAAGGTCGCTGATGCATGAGTTAGAGACATATTTAGTGAAGAGATGCATGGAACAGTGTAGATCACTTAAGTCACACCTTAAGGTCCTCTCAAACAAAGACTTAGCAGGAACTCGTTCCGAGTATGGATTCATACGGGCATTTCCATCACTCCTTGGAGAAGACTTTGACATTTTCAAGAACATGATGTTCGAAAACGTGAATCAACTTGAAAAGCAGCTTGCATCAGAGGAAGTTCACGAGAATGAATCCAACGCCACCTTCAGAGTGATCAAGGAACAGGTTCAGCAGTTCATCAAATCCCGAATCGAGGATGAAACTTTCAAAGACATATTGATACGAGATTTGGATTCGATTGAGAAGGCAATTCTTCACAGAAGAAATTATGTCCAAAGAATGAATGAACAGAAGTTGCAGATTCAAGAAGAGCAATCTAATATGGTTGATGTGTTGGAAGCTAATTTGGTTTTCATGGATTACAATGGGACAGAATCAGAAGAGCAGGATGACAACAGCAGATTGGGGAATGATACAGATGCAGACTGTGCAGAGATCATACCCTTCTACGACTCAGAGCCCAACTTTGACAAAGAACAGATGGATGAGGAAGATGTCATACCCATCTATGACACAGAACCCTACTTTGACAAAGAGCACATGGATGAGGTACAATCTACTGTTGATCACATTATGCCTGCTAATGAGAAACAACAATCTGAGCAACCTAACTTCAGTAATGAAGGAGAGGTTGACCAGAATGCTATTCAATGTAAACGTTCTGAGTCTCAGTCCCTACCTGATAATCCAATTACTGAAACATCATACCAAACTCTTGAGTCTGAAAACCTTCTTCTCAAAAAGACCATTGCCCAGTGTCATAAAAATTTTTCAAGACTAGAGGCACATTGCATCTCACTTGAACTTCAAATGCAAAACGAATCTCTAAATTCAGGCAACAATGGTCAATTTTTGAATGAACAAAGAAAACGTGTGGATACATTAGTTAAAGAAAATGAGCTTTTAAAAGGTCAAATTCAAGAAAAGGTGTTTGCACATGCTGCATTACAAAACAAATTAAGAAGACTGACTGGCAATAGTGTGGATACTAAGTTTGCAAAACCATCAATCTTGGGGAAACCGCCTTCTCAAACAAACAGAAAACAATCAGTGGTTAGACAACCAACTGCATTTAAATCTGAACGACCTAAATTTTCAAAACCTCGGTTTGCCTCCCAAGTTGTTGAGAAAAACAATTTGACAAAACCAGTCACTCCACATTCTTGGCCTAAGGAAAATGCATATGTGTCTGCTAAATCTCAACACGCGATTATGCCTGGCTCATCTAGGATTAGTTCGAAAACAGTGTCTAAAACAAGCATTAAAAGTAAAGATTCTTATGGAAAATATGACATGTGCAAGAACTATGATCTAGAAAAGGCTAGGAAAAAGGCGCTACTTCAAAAGGATGGAATTCTAGGTTCAAAACCTCATATGATGCCTTCCACTGTAGTACAGAACACTGCTTGTAGTAGCACACCAAAACCTAGGAGTTCTCAACAAACTAATAGGAATTGGCTAGCTTCTAAGAGTAGTTGCGTAAATAATCATGTTGTTTGTGCTGTAAAATATCTTCAAAAGGGAAATTCACTTGAAAAGGCTCAATCGACTAAGACAAACAAACCCGTTGAACCAAAAGTCATAAGTCAGAAACCTAAGAAGTGGATCAACATAGGACGTAGGTTTTCTCTAAGAAGTGATGCTCCCACATTTCATTCAACTGCATCTAAAAGGAAAACATCTCCTAGATCTAACACTAGGTGGGTACCCACGGGTAGAATTTTCAAATCAATTGGTCTTAGATGGATTCCTACAGGAAAGATGTTTGACATTTGCACCAAAACTAATGTGATCTCCACAACTTCTACCTCTGAGACTAGAATGAAAACCATCGGCATTGTGTGTTCGAGTGTCAAGAAGATAATTGACACTACATCTTTATGCTTCTAACATCTGGAACCCAGTTACTCTTGGGGATCCTTGTTCTCTGTTTTCTTGTCTCTTCTTTCTTTCTGTGCAGATTCAACAGCAATGGCTTTTGAGCACAACAGTTTAGGACCCGTAATCAACCGTTTTAAAAGCACTTCAGCAATGGCTTCTGAGCAACACAGCTTAGGACCCGAATTTAACCGTCTCAACTCACCGGCATCTTCAGCTGAACCTTTGCCCCTTAACCGCAAAGAGCTAGAAACCTTGTTTGCTCCACTTTTTGATGACACAATTGAATACCGTCCTACTGAGGTCTCACCAAATTCCGCTGCTCAACCTGATCATATTCAGTTACCAGACTCACCTCAACAAACTTCTACAAGTATTGAGAACGACGGTCCTCCAGTTGTATCACCATCTACAGCAGAACAAACTGGTTCTACTTCCCGTCATTCAGCTGAAGATCCACATACACTATCAGTTCCACAATCCGCAGAGCATGATCCTGATGCGTTCTTTAATCCGTTTGCACCAGCTACTACAGTTCCTGATATAGCTGAGTCGTCAACACGCAACTTGGATCCGGCCAACATGCGAGATACATATCAACTACACCCGTCTACACACAAATGGACTCGTGACCATCCACTGGTTCACATTATTGGTCATCCAGATGCACCTGTTATGACAAGACAACGACTTCACACCGATGGAGAAACTTGCATCTACGCACTCACGGTTTGTCATGAAGAACCCAAGAACATTAAAGAAGCAATGACTTATGACAACTGGATTGAATCTATGCAAGAGGAATTTCAGCAATTCATAAGATTAGAAGTCTGGGAATTAGTTGAAAGACCTGACGGAGTCTTTGTCATCGGGTTAAAATGGATCTGGAAGAATAAGCTTGATGCAGAAGGGACAGTCATCCGCAACAAATCACGTCTGGTAGCGAAAGGATACTCTCAACTTGAAGGTCTTGACTTTGCTGAATCCTTTGCTCCAGTGGCAAGACATGAAGCTGTTCGGATCTTTTTGGCTTATGCTGCACATAGGAATATGGTGGTTTACCAGATGGATGTGAAAACAGCATTTCTGAAAGGAGAACTCCGTGAAGAAGTTTATGTCAGTCAACCTGAAGGCTTCGTTGATCCTGAGCGTCCTAATCATGTCTACCGACTCAAAAAGGCTCTCTACGGACTCAAACAAGCCCCACGGGCGTGGTATGACAAACTGTCTACTTTCTTATTGGCCAATAAATTTCTTAAAGGGTCAGTTGATCCCACACTATTTACAAAAACCTACGGGGAGGACTTACTTGTTGTTCAAATATATGTCGATGACATCATTTTTGCCTCAACAAAACGAAGTTACTCTAATGATTTTGCAAAATTAATGAAAGATAATTTTGAAATGTCCATGATGGGTGAACTCACGTTCTTTTTAGGACTACAAGTTCATCAATCACCCCGTGGAATTTTTGTACATCAGTCCAAATATGCTCTTGAAATATTAAAGAAACATGGAATGATGACTTGTGATACTTATAATACACCAATGGGTTATACCACAAAACTAGATGCTGATTTACATGGGACTCCCGTTGACCCTACCAAATACCGAAGTATGATTGGGTCCCTCATGTATCTCACAGCTAGCAGACCTGATATAGTTTTTGCTGTCTTTATGTGCTCCCGCTATCAGTCAAGACCAACTGAAAAACACCTCAATGAGGTCAAAAGAATCCTTCGATACATAAAGGGAACCATTAACTTGGGGATCTGGTATCCGAAGGATTCTGGCTTTGAACTAATTGCTTTTTCAGACGCTGATCATGCAAGATGTTTAGACACACGCAAAAGTACATCTGGTGGATTACAGTTTCTTGGAGACAAACTTGTGTCATGGCAATCTAAGAAGCAGGACTGCACGTCTTTGTCCTCTACAGAATCTGAATACGTAGCCATGTCGGCTTGTTGTGCTCAAGTCATCTGGATGAGATCACAACTTAAAGACTATGGCTACCTATTCAACAAGATTCCTATCTACTGTGATTCAAAGAGTGCGATTGCTATCTCCTGCAACACGGTGCATCATTGCAAATCCAAACACATTGATCTCCGTTATCATTTCATCAAAGAGCATGTGGAAAGGGGTACAGTTGAACTTTATTTCGTTGGAACTGAGTACCAATTGGCGGACTTACTTACCAAATCCTTGGCACCATCAAGGTTTGCTAGTCTAGTTCACCAGATTGGTATGAGATGTTTGACACCAGAGGATCTGGAAAAGTTTTTAAAATACCACTAATCGTCAAACATCAATCCTATCTCTGTATAATATTTTTTTCTCTTTACTATAAACTAATCAAAACCCAAAAAGATTTTTTTTCAATTTCATTTAAAAAAAAAAAAAAAAAAAAAAAAAAAAAAAACAACCTAATGCATGTATATCGCTTCCATCCAACACCTTGTTCTCACTTTACAAGTGTTGAGGGGGAGTCACGCTCAAAATTTTTCTTTACAATTTTAAATAGATATACTTGCATATTTCTCGTTTTTTTTCCGATTCGGAGAATGTGCGGGTGGTTAAGTCTTCATAAGTTAATTTTACAAAGTCTCTTCTCAAATGTCAAAGTACTTCATAGTTTAAGGACCCCTATTGTCAAAGTCTTTCTTATTATTAAACTTTTGTACACTAGTTTGTTTGGTATTAAAGTCCAAGGACCAAAAGTGACAATATTCAAAGTTTTTATATTACATAAACAAACAAACCGTACCACTTAAACCCTACAAATTTCAAAACCACTAAAACCCACTTCTAAAACCCACGGTTCATAATCAATCGAGCAAACCACGACCTTGATCCTTTAATTGTAAGTTCCTATGGATTCACTAGGGTATTTCAAACATAGGATCTTGGTAAATTGAGTTTTCAATGGTTAGATCTCTTGTATTAGTGATGTCGAGAACTAGGGTTAGGATTTCGAAAAATACGAGTAACTAGTTGTGATGGTTAATTCTTGATGGGGTTTAGTCACTTTACTTGTTTCTAATACTATCTCATCTGATTTTATCTCATTCTATCAAGTTTGCTTGGTTCTCGAAGTCAAAAAGAATGGGTCGAAGTGGATGTTTTAGCATCTGTGATTATATGGTTGATTTTTGTGGTGGGATTTGTGTCTTTGGTCTCTTATGTGCATTTTCTATCTTGCTAGGATGTTTCTCATTGTTCTTTCATGTATCTCGAAATGCTTGTTCATGAGTTAATATCGAAATCTTTGTGTTTGCCTAAGATACGCTTAATCTAACTTGGTGACAGGCCAATTTCAGTGGTTACGTGATTTGTGAAGTATACGAAGGTGTAATCTCACGAGAATTCGACTATATTCTTGTATAAGAATATTTTCGAGAAAATTGAGTTTTGTCAAAATCTTTGAAAATTATCGAGAAACTCAAGTTCTCGATAAACTGATGTTTCTCGATAATAATTTTTCGATAAATGTTAAGTTTTCTCGATAATAATTTTCCATGAATGAAAAAGTTTTTCTCGATAAACGTTTTTCGATAAATGTTAAATTTTCTCGATAATGCATCTCGATAATAAGAATGCTTTTCTCGATAAATTGTTTCTCGATAATATTTTCTCGATAAAGTCATTTTTTGGGAAATATTTTCTCGATAATAATTTTCTCGATAAAGTTTGTTTTTCAATAATGTTTCTCGAGATGCCATTTTCTCGATAAAATGTCAGTTATCGAAATCTTTCAAAACTTAACTTTCACGATAACTTTAGTTTTCTCGATATGTTGTTCTAGATAACATCAGTTTTTTTTAAAACAAGTTATCTCTATAATTGGACCTTGATGCATGTTTCGAAATCTTATATCAATGATGTGATTCATTAGTGTGATGTAATGTGATAGTATGGTGAATTGTGCTTGTCTTGTTGTGTTTATTTGCCATATGCATTGTTTAACTCTTAACTAAATGACGCATTTTGTGCCTAACTGTTTCATGTATTCATATGTATCCCAACTCTAAATTGTGCTAACACATAACAACTTTGGATGTTTGGTTTATATTGATACCTTTCAGATCAACATGGCTGAACACAATGAGAATGTTGCAGAACAACCTCTTCCACTACTCACCTTGAATGACATCACTCCTGAGAACTACCATGTCACTCTTGGTAACAACAACCCCCGAGTTGATTTCAACAAACTGAATATCACTGAGAAGTCATGCATGATTGTGAAAGACATCCTACTAGCACATCCTTGCAAACCGCTGCTCACTTGCTCTACCTCAGTTCCGCTATTCTATCTTCACCAGTTCTGGCTTGCAGCTCAGGCCAACTTGGATGATGAGTCCTTCACCGTTACTTTGGATAGCCACAAATACTCTGTGGATCATGACGTTCTTCGAACAGCCCTTCTCATGCCACAACCTGACACTGAATTTGCTCCCATATTACCTGACCTGGAACTTCTTGACTTCTTCATTGAACTAGGATATGAGGTTGATGATGATGTACCTCTTGTCAAGCTTTCCAAATTCAATGTCAAGCATATTCCTCAGCCTTGGAGAACATTCTGTCTGTTGGTGGTTAGATCTATATCTGGAAGGAAAAGTGGTCATGAACATCCTAGGCTCGAACACCTGCAAACATTCTGGGGAATGGTGACTCTGACACCGATTGACTTTGCAGTTCCTATCATGAATGATATCGTCCACAGTATTCAGACTGAACGTGCGAAGTCTATGATACCTTTCACAAGATTCACCAAGCTTATCATCGAACATCTCTGCAAAAGTTCTCCAGAATTCATCAAAAGGATGGCTGATCCTAATGAGCCGAAGCACCTATTCGAGGATGACTTCACCACCTCATTCATCAAATCGACCACTACCTCTACCAAGATCAAAGGAATGAGGATTCCCGAATACCTTCTGAATGACAGTATTAAGAACAGGGCGAACTTCAAGCTGTATGATCTGGCTTACGAAGGTGTACAGGAAGAAGCAACAATTAAGACTCGTAGAAAGGGAGGTGCACAGTCTGGGAGTACTACAAGCACCACTGGATCTCCTCTCACCAGATCTAAGTCTGCTCCAATGGCTAAACCCAAGACTGCTACCACACCTAAACCTACCTCCAAACCCAAACCTGCTACCAAGCCTAAGAAGAAGGTTACTCCTGAATACATTCTTCGTGATGAACCAACACCTCCACCTTCTGACACCGAATCCGAGTTCAATACGGAATCTGAAGAAGAAGAACCAGACTATGAACTGAGATACAGAGCACCTGAAGAAAGCTTCCCTGCTACTGACATTGCCGTACAACAAAGTCTTGAGACATATGAAGAAGAGACAAGGAGAAGAAAAGGTGTTACTATCAATGAGCCAAATGATGAAGAAGATGAACCAATCGTTGAACCATTGGTCGACAAACGCAAACTCAAGAGTATAGTTGTTGACACTAGAGCTGACGAAAAGCGGCTACTCAAGGAACAAAGGAAAGCAAGTCTTGAAAGCCGACTTCTATCACATCCTCCAACACCACCACCTATTGCTCAGTCAGAACATGAAGGGACTACAAGCAGCATCATACCTCCCACAACATCAGAATCAGCTCCACAACCTGATGACAACGTCAAGGACACTGATAAGGCTGAAGATGTCCACATGACAGAAACTGCTAACTTAGAGGAGAATGTTGGCGGACAAGAACCTTTTGTTCCGGATCAGGAACACGACTACCTCATTACTCCAGAGTTTCTTGCACGAGAAGCAGAGGAAGCAGAGGAACGTCGCAGAAAAGAAAACGAAGAAAAGAACGCGTTCGACACCAACATGTTTCTTAAATCATCGTCTCAGCAGACTTCCTCCGCACAACCTCCACCTCCTCAAGACTCTCCACCAAAGGATCCGACTCCTCCCGCTTCTTCTTCAAACTCTCACAACGAGTCATCGTCCGAATCATCACCTGAGCACTCATCCCCCACACCTTCTGAAACCGCATCAAAACAGCATTCGATCAATGAACCAAAACAACCAGTTGATCTTCAGGAGCAAGTGAACAACCTCACCAACATGGTTACCAATCTGACCAAACAAGTTAAGGATTTCCAGGAGTCAAAGCAGCTGATCGACAAGTTCTTGAACTCTGATTACGAAGGATTTATCAGAACTGCAACACATGATTTTCTCTCTGAAAATCTGGTTGATATGATCACTCCTACCGTAGCAAATCTTCTTGAACCTATCAATGACAACTTGGACCACAGAATCAAAAAGGTTACAAGGAAAATGTTGTCTACTACACCATTCACGCTTCACACCGCTAAACCTTCTACCGTGGCTCCTACCGCACCAGAAATGTCCTTCAACGACATGCTTGTCAAAGTATTTGACAATATTGCCTCCAAAACTAAACAGACAGCTGAAGAAAAGGCACTACAAAATGCTATGGAAGCTTACATGTCAACAGAGTCATGCAAAGAAGCTGCTGGAACCCGCAAAAGGACAAGAAAAGATGACGATCCTGACCCAAACTCTAAAGGCAAGAAATCCAAGTCTGGAACAGGTCCCTCATCCTCTCTACATCCTCAAAAGGAATCCACTCCTCCGGAAACACAACAACAACCCTCAACTACCGGTAAAGGTCAAACCGAAGATGAAGAAATTTTCATGGAACACGCTGATGACTTCCAGGATCAACTTGACACCGATTACCGTGCTCCACCAACTCATGATTCACGTGCTGGACCATCATCACCACCCAAAGCTAAAGACAAAGATGCTCCATCTAAGTCCAAGAAATCCAAGAAGAAAAGTCGTCACACATGGCTCGACAATGACGATACTCCTCTTAATGATTGGTTGACAGAAATGGTTCATGCACAACCTCCTCTAGAAGATGAAGAACCCCTTCCGGGCAATACTCTACAGTTTACCCAAGTTATCATGAAGGATCTTCAAATCAACAAACTAACAAAGACGGAGCTCAGAAGAATCAACAAGGACGCACAGGATTTTCTCAAGAAAAGATCTGGGAACAAAGTCGAATACGAATTTCATTTGCAGAATATAGCCAGTGCAATGTCTGCCGAATTTGACTGGCTAAATCCTGAGATGAATATCGATTTCAGCTCTAAGAACCATGAAAAACCTTACTTCACCGACTGGACAAAACCATTGCCTTTGACCGGATTTCCAGATCAGCCCAAGTTACCCTATAGTTATTTCTTCAACAAAGATCTTCAGAATATCAAACTCACCCAAGAGAAAAACAAGAAGAAATATGCTTCATCACTCACAATCTCCGTACCAGCCGCCAGATACGAGATCCCTGCCATCGAAGAAACAACTCGTGTATTCAGCAACTCCATCGTAGCATACGACAGAGATGCCCTACATGGTATTCAACACTGGCCAGATCGTCGCCGTCTCGGGTACACCAGCAGATTGGAAGAGAGATCTTTGGAAAATGTGAAGCATAAATCTAAGATCATCGCCATCTTGGAGATACACGAGTCACAACGATTTAACTACAAATTCATGCATGAAATTGTTGTTAAACGACAAGATGAAAAGAAATACAAGTTCTCTGAAGCAGACTTTCCTGACCTGTATCTGAATGACATCGAAGATATGTATCTCGAAAAGGTTAAAGGAAGAATGCGGGGGTTCGACAGAGACGTACAGTACAACTTTATGGCATCACTACTTCTCTACATCCGACGACTTATAGTTCAAGAAAGAGTGGAAGATCTTCAACTGGGTGTGGAAAGTTATCAACAGAAGATAAATTTGACTAAGCCACAATTCACGTTTGATGGGATTTATCAAACGTCACAGTTTTCTCTCAACCAAGATCCTTTTGGTTTCACGTACATCAACAGCAAACAACTACAAAGTTTCATGCGATACGATGAGGTGCACAAATTCTGTGATGTTACACTCAAATCTGTTCGTGATGGGCTGGTCAAAAGGTTGAATGATGATCGACGAAAGATAGCTAAGGGGGAACAACCTAGATGGAAATCCAGCACGCGAAGACAGGTTCGAAACTTTGTCTTAAAGATTGAGGAAAGGTTATTTCGACGGGAACAGATCAGACGACTGGAAAGTTACATCGGCGTCAGACCATCATTTCCTGTCAGAAACTTCGAAAGACCTGAACCCAAGTTCACTAACTTTGATGCTCCACTTCCGGACGAAGAGTAACTTGGTATATTTGATTATTTCATTTGATTGAATGATTTTTTTTCCATAATGGCTTGTGCACGCATTACAGTGCACAACCCGGTCTTGTATTTAAAGGACCCTGAGGTACGCATCAGTGCCTCAATCCTAAATATAAGGAGCGAAGGCTTCTTACTTTTGAGTAGAATTAATCAAACTGTTATGTTTTTTCATAATTCTGCTCAAAAGGACAAGTATTTCACCTCAATGAGACCTAATCACTTGTTGAGGGGGAGCACTTGTCAAAACAAAACACTTTGCTCTAAATCAAAAGTTCTTGGTGAATCTCCCCGTAAGACTCAAAAGGCATATTTTAATCTAAATGTTTGTCAAAAACACCATTTTATATGCTATTTTTGAGGGGGAGAAAATGAAAAAGTGATTAAAATATACGAAGTCAAAGCTTTAAGTTGTATCATGTGCGAGCTAGACTCAGTATTGACCCAGGAATTGACGAGATAATACAAGTTAGTAACATCGAAAGGACTTATCCTCGACGGGTAATAACATCAAGTTAGTTACTAGAGCTAGTTGTCACCTAAAAGCTGACAATGCATCTCTTTAACTAACCACGTAAGCGTGTCTCGAAAAGGATATGTCTTAGTAGAAATGTACCATCTCGAGAAACTTTCTGTGAACTTGATCAGGCCGGGTAATAACTTCAAGCTAGTCTAACTAGTGATGTAAGCGTGTCTCGAATCGGTCTTGTTCACTGAAAGTGGATCAATTCAAAAGTGCTTGCTCCTCCCGCATGTGCAAATTTATTAAACACTTATGAGCACATGTGCAGGGGGAGCCCTTCAAAAGTGTACACAAAACTCTCGAAGTGTTAACCAAATTATTTTGATTATCACAAACACTTTGAGAGATTTTCAATCTAAGGTTTCTTGGCTACTGTCGGAGTTATAAGGTGACTAAGATAGGAATATCCGTCCTATGATCCGCCAGAGCCGGAGGGATCTACCCAAGGACATCTCCCATAGTTAGAATTAGAAGTCCTTAGGTATGATACGAAAAAAAAAAAAAAAAAAAAAAAAGGAGAAATGAATGAAAGGGAAAGAAGGAGTTGAAGAATTAAAAAGAAAAGCAAAGTAAAGGGTGAAAAGAAATAGCCCTCCATATGTTCAACCTTAGGGCAGACACCGGGTTCAATACGTATGCTACTGGTTGTTGCTAAGGCAACACCGGTATTGAAGATTAAGTCGTCATGGACCCAGTGACGCAATGCACTAAACCTTCTTAACCACTCAAGTTCTCTTAAAAGAACTTGTTTCATTCTCACGGGGAACCCGCGTAATCTATCGATCTATCTCTTAGAGACGGTTGATATTGAAGCAGGAGACACCTCCCCAGTCTCCGCATAGGAAACCTAGGTGTGCACTTATAGTGTCTAGAGCCTTGAGATACATCAAAGATCTCTTAGGAACACTTAGTATTTCTACAACTGGTGTTCTACATCAATGGGCATCAGTTGTAAACTATCGAGTCCTTCGCAGATCTTAGCAATCTGCCAAGAACGTTTATGAGAGGATTACTTAGGTATTTCTCAATGATTGAACGGAAATCCTGCCAGGGTCAACATCAAACAGCTCTGACAGCAGGTCACTTCGGTAACCCCACAAGGGTTACGCTTAGTGTTTGCGGTGGTTCCATCTCGGTCTACAGTCGTGGAGTGATCCCCAGCGACTCACCCAGTCATTGAGCTACTTAGTAGGTCTTGTAAGCTCCTTCGGGAGTATCTGATATGGGAACGGCCTGGATAAGGATTAGAAGGAGTCTTCACACTATGCTGTTGATGAGCTCTAATTCCTTATCCGTAAGTACCGGTTGATTTATTGCTAACTGTTTACTCGCAGGTACCTCACTTCCATGATGGTAGATTCCAACATGCTCATACATACATCTTGAAGTCAAAGAAAGCTCCCCCAAAGATCTTAGCAACGCAAAGTTCAAAGAAAGATTCTACAACAATTAAGAAGAATCTACAAAGTTTAAAGACTAAAGATTTCAATGTATGATAAGGAACTTCTTACTTCGTAACATAATCACTACAACATCATCAAAGAACAAAGACAAAGAGCAAAGTATATTCATCATTATTCTAGTCGTTTCTGAAGACGTCTGAAGCTATGAAAGTCAAAGATTACAACAAAGACGTCAAGCAACCATGATGACCGATCCTTAGGGGGAGATTGTTGGAACCGTAGTTTTACTACTTTATGAAGTCTCGGTCATTTGTAATAATGCTAGGTTGCTTAGTTATTATTTACTTTCATTTACATTTTGTATTAAGTTTACTAGGCTTAAGAATGTGATCCATGGGCCTCCAAAGCCCACGAATTGATAAGTGGAAGGAGAGGGTGTGTTGCCCTAGCTCCTTCCCTATAAATAGTAAGCTTAGGCCATTTGTAAACTGGGTTGGTTAATTCATTATTCTAAGCAAACTCTTCCATTTCTCTTTCTCTTATTGTCTTAATCAACCACCTCTTATTCTCATCTTATTTCTATCATTCTTATACTTGTGTTTACATAAAGTGTGACCTAACAGAAGACCACCCACCTCCACCCACCACAGCCACCACCACCCACCACAGCCACCACCACCTACCACCACCACCACCCACCTCCACCACAGCCACCACCCACCTCCACCACAGCCACCACCCATCACTGCCACCACCACCACCCATCACTGCCACCACCCACCTCTACCACCACCTACCTCCACCACAGCCACCACCCACCAAATAAGCAATTCCACAATGCACTCAGACCAAACACGCTAAATGGCTTAATTGCAGCCCTTGGTGGGGCCCACAGGGGTAACCCAGGGTACAAAATGAATGTGGAACCTAAAAGTCTACTAGAAAGGCTTTCCAAATTGTCCAAGACCAAGGATTAAGCTCAAGGTTTGAGCTTGTTATGGTGTTGGGAAACTGGGTCAGTAGGCTGATGGACAAAATGAATAGCAGTTGCACAAATAAGCACACTAGTGGAATCTAAGCTAAGCACAAGCTAATTTATCCTCAAGCAACCTTATACAAGCTAAAAAAAACACAAAGTCACAGCAATGAACAAGCAAGGATCTCACAATGGTGAGGTTTGTGTTTTAAGTGAGCTTGTGATGAATAAGCAATAAAAAACACAATAAGCTCTTGAGTACAAACAGGTAAATGACAAACTAGGACAAACTAAAACAAGCATAACTGGTAAAATCAACAATTGAATGACAATGATCACACAGGCATATGAAATCAACCAAGCTCAGTTAGATACTTATCAGCAGCAACAGTGAGTAAGAAGCAAGTTTTGAAGCCTAAGTAAGCTAGTAAATAAGCTAATAGGGCCAAATCAAACATGTACCAAACAAAGCAGGCTAACAAGGTATCAAAAGCAACAAATCAAACATTGTGATTTCACCCAACAATAAACCTTGTGCACTTCATCAAACATTGTCCCATTTCTCAGAATTGACAATTTTGACTTTTGAACACTTGAACACAAGTTGACTTTGGTGACTTATGCATAACTCTAAATGACTGACATTGTTGTATTAAGCTACCTTGAGTCCAAATTAAGTAAACTTGTCTAAATTTAAAATGATTTAATGATTATGTATTTCTTAAAACTCCAACAGTTGACTGCCATGATCCCATAAGAGAGATTTTGACTTTTTTACTCTATGACTCCCAATGTTAAGTCTTGATTAAACTAATTTGATACTGAGAAAGAGTTTTCAACCAGGGTTAACAACTACAAACCTCAAGAGCACAACTAACTAACTAAATCCAAACACCCCTTTAATGGCTGTGAAGGTGAGATTTTCACAAGATCCACACTAATTCAGATCATAACCTTGACTTAAGATGATTAAATGTGATGTTGTAAGCCACTGAAAGCACAAGTTCATTACTCTACTATTGAATATCCTACGAACTACTAATACACTAAAATGACAGTGAACATTATATGGCTAGGTAAATGAGAACCAGTGAACAAACCACTGTTAGAGAGAGAGGGAATGGCAGAAGCATGACAGTAAACTGGAACTCAAAGTGAAGCAACTGTTAGAGAGAGAGGGAATGGCAGTAAGAAGTAACTTTTTTTTTCCTATTAAATACACGATATTTCTTAATCTTTCCTATTATATACATGAACTTTCTTAATCTTCCTATTGTATATATGAATCTGACGTGGCATGTAAATTTATGTAATTAACTCCATGCCACGTCAGATTCATGTATACAATAGGAAGATTAAGAAAGTTCATGTATATAATAGGAAAGATTAAGAAATATCGTGTATTTAATAGGAAAAAAAAAGTTACGTGTATACAATAGTAAAAGGTGGCAAGTTGAATGTATATTTAGACAATTTTCCCATTAGGATATCAAATGCTTATTTTCGAGCTTCATTGATAATATTGAAGTTTGTTAATTTTGGTTGATTGAATACAGATATGACTTTCAGCGCAAAGAGATACTTGTACATCTTAATGTGGCTGCAGATCAGTACATCAAAGCACAGCACAGCCCGTTTTTACATGTTACCATGCATGTCCACCACACCTATTTTGCCACCTCTAGTCTAAGCAGTGTCAGAGCTTATTTGGATTGTATACAGAATGATAGGCTCAAGTTCAATTCATGGCCTGGCAAGATTTTAAACTTAAGTTCAGACCTTACACTAGTAAAACAGATCGTTCTGTGGCTTGTTTTCTATGACTTCTATAAGTTTGAGAAACCATAAAATCTGTGAAGGTGGCACAATTTACAAATACATTACAGCCTACTTCTAGGTGACAAAAAGTTAGTTACTGGGTACTAAGGGCGTGTTTGGATGTGTATTTTGCAAAAGTGATCATCTCATATCTAGTTGGGATATATGAGAACATCCAAACACCATCTATAAAACACATAACTAGTTGATCATATGATATCAAAACGTAGATCCAAACATGAAACACCCCTGATTTCTAATCACCTATAATACGAAACTAGCAACTACATATATCATGTTACTTTTAAGGTTCCGTTAGTCAAAGGACCTTTCCTGAAAAAAAGTTATTAAAGGAATAAGGACTATCCTTGTAATGGTTTGACTAATAGGGACTAACGTTGCCAAACTTCAAAAGTTAAAAGAATAACTCATGTATAATAGTAGATTACTTAACATCACAGGAACTTCATAAATCTCATTTTTTTTCCTTCCTTATACCTCACGTCACATAACTCATGTATTATTGCTTGGAATTTTATCAAGGATGAATTAAGTTAAGCTAATACTAGTATATGACAAAACTCAAATGATTGACATGTAACTTCTTAATACACGAATTTTCATAGTTTCTAAAACTGAGGGACTGAAAGTGAAATTAAAGTTGACTTAAAGTCAACCAACTTGCCTTTACTCTTTTCTCCTCAACTTCATTTCATCTCTTTTCATTCTCATTGCATTCATTCCAGTTACCAATTACTTGTTCAGTAGTTTTAAATTATTTTTGTTGTTTCGCTGTAATCTTTAGGATCATTTGGTTGACGTAATGGTTTTATATTTCAAATTTATAGTATATGAGACCCTTGAGTCTGACTCGATTAATAGTATTAGGATTTCGAATGCTTATTTTCGAGCTTCATTATACTTGTATGTGATATTAAAGATGTTCTGATGATAGATGCAGTTAATTAAGGGGGTGTTTGTCTTGGCCTATTTGATGGGTTATATGAGCTTATATAAGCTATATCCTCAAGTTAATAACCTCACATAAGCCATTAAAAATGAGCTTATAAAAAGTTCAGTAAGCTCGTCAAATAAGTTAAAACCAAACACCCCTTAAACTAGTTGGGATACAATTGACATGATTGAGTGATTTGAGCCTGTGAGAGATGTTTTTTTATTAGGTTATGTAGCATAAGATGCATGGCGTTGAATGGAATGAAAAATTAGATTTTGGTAAAGAAAGTAAATGCTAATCGGAAAATGCCACTATAGGAGAAATGGTGTTTTCGTGTAAATGACATGAAGTGTGGAAAACTTTCAAAAGTTGTAGTTTTGTGTGGATCAGTGACTCGAAGGAACTTTACGTTAACCCTTTGGTAATTGGTAAAACATGATGTGTATAATAGTTTTAACGGTTACTAAAACGTTATGTGCCACAGTTTTTTTGTCCCTCTACTTAAGATTAACATTAATAGTGGTAATTGGTAAATTTAATCTACATTCATATTCTTAGGAAACATAGAATACAGAACACCTCTTTTAAGCTAAATGCAATGGTACTATTATGTGCCACAATTTTTTTGTCCCTCTACTTAAGATGTGTATAATAGTTTGTTTTCAAGAGAGATGGCTCTCTATTTATGTGATGCTGTTTCCACTATCTATGTTTTGTTTTTGTTTTTTTTAACAGTTTACTTATATATAAACAATTAGCATGTTTGTCCTGTCTACATGTTACATAGTATTACACAAAAGCACTCACATGTTTGATTGTTTTATGCTATTAGTCATGGATTCTATGGTACTAATTAATTGTTTCAACTTTATTTTCATTTTTTTCTGAAAACGTTTACTGTACTTGTGTTTGCAGCTTGATCTCAATATTGATAATGGCTACTACTTCAATTCCTCATCGGTGGAAATATGATGTCTTCGTAAGTTTTAGAGGTGAAGATATCCGCAAAAGCTTCATAGACCATCTGTTCAACGACTTCAAGCAAAAAGGAATTTATGCTTTTAGTGATGATAGAGAATTGCCTAAAAGAGAAGAGATATCTCCTCATCTGTACAAAGCCATTGAAGAATCGAGGTTTTTGATTGTTATCTTCTCCAAAAATTATGCTTCTTCGTCATGGTGTTTGAGGGAACTTGTCAAAATACTCCAATGCAAGCAAATGGGAAAGCCTAAACACGAGGTTCAAATACTCTTTTATGATGTTAAACCTGACGTGGTTAGGAAACAAACGGGAAGCTACGCCGAAGCATTTACCAAACATCAAGTTTCAAATAGACCAGAGGTCGATAACTGGAAGGAAGCTTTATCCATGGCGGCTAACTTATCTGGATGGGATCTCGAGGACATGACAAATGGGTAGATTTCTTGTTTTTGTGTAATTAGTCTTGTATCCCTACTAAAGCTTAACACTATGTAGTTTCTCTTACTTATTGTGTCTTTGTGGTTAACAGGTATGAGTACAAGTTCATCAATTGCATCTCCAAAGACATCCTTATAAAGTTATGTGACGGGCCCTTACATGTTGGTGAGAACCTTGTTGGCCTAGATTTCCAATTAAACAGGTTAAACGTGCTACGCTTCGTTGGGTCGGATAAGGTTAACTTGATTGGAATATGTGGTATAAGCGGAATAGGAAAGACGACCCTTGCCAAAGCTATTTATAACATGATGTATGTCCACTTTGAAGGAAGTTGCTTTTGTGAAGATGTCAAAGAAGTCACAAAACGACATGGCATAATTCAAGTTCAAATGCATTTGATTAACAAGATTATGAAAACAGAAGATCTGAAGACATCATGTGTTGGCGAAGGTTCTACGGTCATAAAGCAAAGGATGGCATGTAAGCCGATCCTGATTGTTTTGGATGATGTGGATCATCGGGATCAGTTGAATGCGCTAGCGGGTTCAGCTAGTTGGTTTTGCCCAGGAAGTTTGATTATTTTCACAGGTAAAGATAAACAGTTGTTAAGATATCATAGAGTGGATGAAATCCAAGACATGGACTTTCTAGATGAGGATCAATCTTTAGAGCTCTTCAGTTCCTATGCATTTGAGGAAAAATATCCTTCTACGGGCTTCCAAAAACTTGCTCTAGAAGCTGTGAACTATGTGCAAGGTCACCCTCTAGCTCTCATAGTTTTAGGTCGTTTCTTATATGGCAAAATTGTGCGTGAGTGGGTTAGTGAACTGAATAGGCTCAAGTTACATCCCAATGAAGAGATACAACAAGTGCTTCGTTTAAGTTATGATGGGCTAAACTACCAGCAGCAAAATATCTTACTTGATATCGCATGTTTATTCATTAGAGAAAACAGTGAAGTTGTAGCAAGCATACTAGATGGCTGTAACTTTTTTGCAGATTCAAATATGAAAGTTCTGGTTGATAGGTCATTAATTACGATCTGTAGTGACATGTCACTTCAAATGCATGACTTGATTCAAGCAATGGCGAGGGCGATTGTTCGTGAAGAATCTAGAAGATTGTTGATTTCATCTAATGTTTACAATAAGGTAAAATGTGGCATATGATAATTGTCCTTTATATTAATACTATAAAAGTATAAGCAATTGACTATGTTACTGTTTATAATTTAAATCACATGTTTTTGTTTTTCCCGGTGGCAATAACTGAAGCGGTTGAAGTTCTAGTCATTTCGTTAGAGAAATTTAGTCAAAAGGTTCACATAGATGCTAATGATTTTCAACTTATGAAAAGGTTGCGGGTCTTGAAAATCTATCAAGAGGAAAAACCATATGAGCAGAAACTTGAATTGGAGGGCCATAATGTGATCTTCTCAGGAAAAAACTTGTATTATTTGTCCAATGAGCTAAGCTTGTTTTGTTGGCATGGATGCCCTTTCAAGTACTTACCTTCAGATTTCTATCCAGAAAACATTGTTGTCATCGACCTCTCTTACAGTAACATAATGCAACTTTGGACAACACCAAAGGTATTTACTTTGTTCATACATGTGTTCATATTTGACACCTCGAGAAATAAGAACTAATCTTTTTTCTATTGATACCAGTGCTTAAGAAGGTTGAAAGTAATGAAGCTAAGGTACTGCTGCAACCTAACAACCACCCCTGACTTCTCAGAGATTACAAATCTCGAAGAGCTAGATCTTGAAGGTTGTGTGAATTTGGCTACAGTTCACCCATCTATTGGAATGCTTAATAAGCTTGCTGTCTTAAATCTGAAAGACTGCACACTGGTTTGGAGTTTTCCTGAAGCCGTTTGGTCTAGATGCTGGACTTCAATCTCTGGTTTCATATGGAACCAACAACATCCCCAAAGATCAGTTTCCTTGGCAGGTTTAAATATGTTGAAGTCCCTGAATTTCAGCTACTTCAATTTAGTACAAGTGCCTGATGCCATTGGAGGCTTATCATGTTTAGAGGATCTAAACTTGGAAGGGAACAATTTTACTAGCTTGCCTGGAAGTTTGAGTCAACTTTCTAATCTTTGGAAGCTTTATGTTAATGGTTGCAAGAAGCTGGAAGTGTTGCCCGAACTTTCACATAGCCTACGCTCTCTTCATGCATGTGATTGCACCTCCTCATGTTCAATTATGGGATCAAACCCAATCATGAGCACAAGGGACACTTATCTCACCGATTGTCCAAAATTGTTTAAGATGTCAATATCGGAGACTCAATGTCTCAACTCATCTGTAACTTCCCAAGGCTCTACAAATAGATTTTCTTCTTTCCTTCGGTATGCGGATAACAGATGTGGATTGTTTCGTTTGCCAGGAAGTTCCATTAGGAATATGTATATGTTTTATGATGGAAATAGAATTCCAAATTGGTTTACAAATAAAAGTATGGGAAATCATGTAAAGGTCGAATTACCATCAAATTGGTGTTATGATGAGTTAAGGGGATATGGAGTTTGTGTTGTTTTTAAGGGAAAAGGACCTTCCAGATATTTTGGATACGATGTAAAGAACTTTGATGGAGCTGATTTGGGAGGATGCGTTCCAATAAGAATCGATGAGTCAGATATGATATGGTTGCATTATACAACGGAAATACAGAATTGGAAGAAAGCA
The DNA here is from genome assembly GCA_030686995.1 of Artemisia argyi. Classification (NCBI taxonomy): domain Eukaryota; kingdom Viridiplantae; phylum Streptophyta; class Magnoliopsida; order Asterales; family Asteraceae; genus Artemisia; species Artemisia argyi. Next base: position 243,243,363 of record CM060703.1, read on the forward strand.
AAGAATTTTGTAACATTTTGTTTTGATGAGAGTGAAGGAATTGAAGTGAAGGAGATGGGTGTAAGAATTGTTTGGGATGAAGATTTAGATCAAGAAGCAGGAGACTTGAGTATGTTCCAAGACATCCCAACTCTATCACAGCATGGTGGGGCCTGGTGCGAGTTTGGGGAGTATGGAGAAATCGAGTGGTCATGGTAGGATAAATTATTTATATGTCCTTGTAGATTTTGTAATTTTTATTTGGTCTTTTTATTTGCCACAATAATCTTTGATAAATCCATGTAGGAGACACCCACCAGGTGTTTGATGAAATGCTTGAGTAGAAATCATTTACTATTATACCAGCAAACTGTCGTTAGCTATAACTCTACAGCCTGTTTGTAGATTTTTTTGGATTTAGGATGTATTAAGAATAGATTGTTGTGTTTTGAAGTGGTGATGTGTACAGTAACATTGCTTGATAATTCAACCATGAAGTCTCACTGACTTTGTTTTAAACCTTTTCCCTATTCCTAATTCAGTCACACTTTGAGCTTGTGGATCAACCAAGTGATTTGTTGTTGCCACCTCAGTTTGATCATTAGTCAACAACTCATTACCTTCATTAGGTAATTCAACTTTCTCGTGCATGACATTACTATCCTCCCTAACATTGACCTTGTCGACAAGGTTGCGTTGAGGATAAGTATGAAACACATCAGCTTGTACCCAGGTGGCTTCTTCAGGAGCTTTGCCGTGCAACTGAACTAAATATTGCTTTGGTACATCTAGTAATGTCTCTGCCTCAGTTATTTGTACAATAGCTTGTGGTGTCATTGTTAAATGTTACGTATAAACATTAATAAGTAAATGTCTAGGATCGAACCCGAGACCTCGGGATTGCACACTTTACAAACAAGAATAATGTAAAATAAATATATATATATTAAATGTATCGAATATATATATTTATAACACTTAATGGACTAAACGGTCGTTAGTTATTAACCGTATGGACTAACTATCGTTAAATAAGAAAGATATGGACTAGAGTGTAACTTAGGAGTCAAGAAGGATCTAGAATCCCTTAGGGATGTGCTAGGCCGGTCGAACAAGGGTGGGTGAAGCCCAACCCATGTTTGTCTTGTCCTCCAAGTATTCTATAGTATATATACAAGGCCAAGGGTAAGACTTTCACATCTTTTGTGCACACACTCTAACCCTAAAATCCTTGTTTTCTTTCTTTGTTCCTTGGCTGATCGTCCACCCCCCTCCATAGGGATCTTGGGTCGATTTTGTCAAGTCTAAAACTTAAGTGTTTTGTTTACTTGCAACAAACCTTTATTCATTGGTAGTTTGTGTGTACAAGAATGAGGTAATTACTTACTTTAGTAATTATCAAGAGATCGATAAACAAAACGGTAAGGGGTTTATCATTGATCTATTTGTTCAAGAATCAAGGTTTATTTGAAGTGCATCGGGTACGTTTACTATTTATGTTTTAGTTAATATTTATGTGTTATACTTGATCCTACGCTTCCGCAATATGTGTTATTTGATTGTCAAACTCTAACAGTGGCATCACGAGCTATGTATAACATGTAATTGATTACTAAAACGTAATAAAAACCGGATCTTTAATTGTTTTAGATACATGTTTTTTTTTATCTAGGGTTTTTCCTATTTTTTTTTCTAAAAATTTCGAAACCCTAACCCTAATTTTGGGGGGGGGGGTCGATTTTTCCATGAAACCCTAATTAGGGTTTTGTGGTTTTCTAAGATTATGTGTAATCACTAGAAACCCTAGGTCATTAACCGGTTAATTGAACGTATCTTGTGACCTAATTGCTAATTGTTAGGTTTTAATCCGTGACTTACATGCATGTTCGTCATGGATCTTGTTTTTTTATCACATGTTTAGATAGATCTTAAATTGGGGAAGACTCCAATACATATTAAAATCAATTTTATATGCTATGTGGTGTGTTTTTAGCTTTGGCCTACGCAATTGATTCGTCAATGTATGTGACTCGCCTCCATCAAGAGGAGAAGACCTTAGTTGATTACACACATTATTATACCTAGAATTGATTTTATTAGGATCTTTTCTAATACGGATTGCATGTGGCTAATTGTTTCACTTATTTATTATTGGTTGTTTTGATTTTCTTTGATACTTGTTTTATTGTTTTTAGTTGGACTTGATGTAAGCAATAAAAGGGTTGTTTTCATAAAGAAAATTAATACGGACTAATAATTGTGAAACCCTAAAGTGATAAAGTAAGAATCTTGCAAGGTCTTATTGCCAATCGTGGTCCGATTCGCACGGTAATCAGCTCCCAGGCGAGACTAGCAAAATTCAAACTTTATTACTATTTTGAGATTGAATCCATAAACTTTTGTTTGAATGATGTTTTGTGCAAATATGCTTTTAAAATTAAGTCTTTTAAGATGATATTCATAACCGTGATTTGAAGGCTTAGAAAAGAGCCTTAGAGTCTGCCTTGGTTATCACAATCTTGAATATGTCTTAAACGAATTACTTTTAAAATCATATGTTGTAGAAAGTCATCTTAGGGTTTTGGCATAAACCTCAAGTAAAACTTTGTGTATTAATTTCACGAATCGGATATAAAAAGTTTTATGAAAACTTATGTTATAAAGATGAGTGCATGCATCTTTGTACATATTTTTTATTGACATATCAAAAATTAATACCCTTAATAATTTAAGTTACGTGCCATCTACCTAAAAGAAACACTTGGAATTTTAATTTAGTAAATGTGAGACCTAGGCTAAATTACTATAACAAGGTAAAATTCTTTTAACGTGTGAGACCATAATTGTAATTTTACAGTTTCTAAGGTAGACGACTTAATTAAGTTGTGCGTGAGACCTAGAACTTAAGGCATGAGATGGGATAAAACATGCTTACAAGGCAAATTGATGAATCAATTTGATGTAAATCCCATAATGATCTAGGAATTGGAAATCTTGTTTGCCAATTATTGTTCGACAGATTACCAACTTTTGTACTTTCACCACTAGCAGATCAACTGATGTGGTGGAATCTATGTAAAGTTGGATCCTAGATTTTCAAGAAAATAAGTTGGTTATATGAATATAGCCTTGGGTATTTTATTTTTCTTGAAGATATTGATTATCGAAAATACTAATATTTGAACTTTATCTATAGATATGGCTCAACCCGATAACCAAACTGTGATTTCTGCTTTCAAGAGTCATCTTGAGAGGGACAAACTGACTGGAAAGAATTTCAATGACTGGTACCGTTCGCTCAGAATTGTCTTGAGGGCGTCGGGTAAACTAGACTTCTTGACCAAAGAATGCCCAGCTGAGCCTGCTGCTACTGCAACACCAGAAGCAAAGGCGGCTTGGAAGGTGGTTAATGCTAAGTTTAATGAGGTTGCTTGTTTAATGCTCACTAGCATGAGTGCTCAGTTACAAAAGAAGTACGAGTACGCGTTCCCTAAAGACATGCTTGAGATGCTTCAGCAGTCTTATGAGAAGCCACCTGCAGTTGAATTGTATGATGAACTTGACAAGCTACACAACTGCAAGCATGGTGATGGTAAACCAGTAGCCGATTATGTGGATGAGATGAAAGATTCCTTTGATCAACTTCACAGAATTGGTTTTGGTTACCCCGAGAATGTGCAAGTGCACTTGATCAACAGATCCCTCAACAGGGATTTTGCTGGTTTTGTGCAGAACTTCAACATGCATTGCTCGGGGAAGACTGTCTCAGAATTACTCGCATTGCTTGTTGATTATGAGAAAAGTCTGCCAGCCAAGGTCAAGACTCCCACCCCACAAGTGTTGGCAATTCATAGGGGGAGAATCCAGAAGAAATCGCATGTGAACAAAGGCAAAGGTAAAGGTGATAAAGGCAAGCAGGTCATGGCCTATCAACCTCAACCCAAGATGAAACAACATCAGCCTAAGCAGAACAAGGTGAATCCGCCAAACAAGAAGGATCAGGCTTGTAACCATTGTCATGAAAAGGGCCATTGGAAGCGCAATTGCCCTCTCTACATTCATGACTTGCGACTCAAGAAGCAGGGGAATGATGCTGGTAACCCCAGCACATCAGGTGCGTTCTTTATGATTGAATTATTCACTCTTACTCCAAAATTGAATTCATGGGTATATGATACGGGATGTGGCATTCATATTTGCAATACCTTGCAGGGGTTTAGAGTTGAGAGAAAGCTGGCCTATGGACAACAATTCTTGCACGTTGGTAACGGAGCGCATGCAGGAGTTGAAGCTATAGGAGTTTTTAATTTAGTGTTGCCTTCGGGCCTAGTACTATCTTTAAATAATTGTCATTATGCACCGTCAATTGTTAGAGGTGTAATTTCAATTTCATGTTTGTTGAACCAAGGTTTTCATCATACTATTTCAAGCAATGGAATTTCGGTTTCTTTAAATAATGTTTTTTATTTTAATGCTATTGCTGTGAATGGTGTATTTGAAATTGAAATGAATGATAATGATAATGCTTTTGTTACAAATAATTCAATGTATAGCATCAACAATAAGAGAATCAAGAAAGGTCTGGATTCATCTTATCTTTGGCATTGTCGACTTGCTCACATTGGCAAAGATCGCATGAAAAAGCTGCAACATGATGGGCTTTTAGATAAGATCAATGATGAATCATTTGATAAATGCGAATCTTGCATTGCTGGGAAGATGACTAAGAAACCCTTTAAAAATAGGATTGAAAGGGCTAATGATCTACTTGGTCTTATTCACACAGATGTGTGTGGACCACTTAGACATGTGTCAAGGAGGGGTGCTAGCTACTTCTTAACATTTACGGATGATTACAGCCGTTATGGTTAGGTTTATTTACTTAAACATAAACATGAGGTGTTTGAAACATTCAAAGTGTTTAAAGCAGAAGTAGAGTTGCAACTTGGAAAGAAGATTAAAGCTCTTCGATCCGATAGAGGTGGTGAATACCTGAGTCAGGAGTTCATAGATTATCTAGCAAAGGAGGGAATTGTCCAGCACCTTACTTCTCCATATACTCCACAACAAAATGGTGTATCTGAAAGAAGGAATCGTACATTGCAAGACATGATACGATCTATGTTTAATCTAACAACTCTTCCTTTCTTGTTTTGGGATTATGCCTTAGAATCTGCGGTTTGCATTCTAAATATGGTTCCAACAAAGAAGGTTGATAAGACACCATATGAGGTATTGACTGGAAAAGCTCCTAACCTGTCTTATCTAAAGGTCTGGGGTTGTGAAGCGTATGTTAAACGTGACTCAGCAGACAAACTCCAACAAAGATCTGTGAAGTGCATCTTCGTAGGATACCCTAAGGAAACTATGGGATACTACTTTTATCACCCACCTGAAAACAAAGTTTTTGTTGCAAGGTATGGAGACTTCCTTGAAAGGGAGCTCATATCTCAAGAATTCAGTGGGAGAGTGTATGATCTGGAAGACGGTCAAGAAGATGTAGAACCTTCTGAAAACACTAACCAACTTCCGGTAGAACCTGAAAGTTTAGGTCCTCCACCTGAAGTTGAAGTGATTCCCATTCGTAGGTCAACAAGACCAGTAAAAGCTCCTACTCATCTATGTCTTAATGTAGAGAGTGATGAGTATATACTGGGTGATCTTGATGAGCCTACAAGTTATAAAGCTGCCATGAATGGTCCTGAAAAGGCCAAATGGAAAGAAGCTATGGATGGGGAAATGCAATCCATGGAAGACAATGATGTCTGGGAAGAAGTAGACCTACCTCCGGGTGCCAAACTAGTTGGGAGTAAATGGCTCTACAAGAAAAAGACAGACATGGATGGCGTTGTACACACCTATAAGGCCCGTTGTGTAGCTAAAGGCTATACATAAACTTTTGGTGTTGACTATGAGGAGACCTTTTCTCCTGTAGCTGACATAAGGGCAATTAGGATTCTTATAGCCATAGCCGCTTACTATGACTATGAGATTTGGCAAATGGATGTAAAAACCGCCTCCTTAAATGGTCGCCTAGATGAAGACATCTATATGGCGCAGCCTGAGGGGTATGTAAATCCAGAATTCCCAAATCGTGTATGCAAGCTTAAAAGATCCATTTATGGATTGAAGCAAGCATCACGACAATGGAATAAGAAATTTGATGGTGAAATTAAAAAGTATGGATTCACTAAAAATCTTGATGAGCCATGTGTATATCACAAAGTTAGTGAGAGTAATGTAATTTTCCTTATATTATATGTCGATGACATATTGATCATGGGGAACGACATTCCAAGTTTACAAAAGGTTAAGGAGTATCTTGGAAGTTGTTTTTCTATGAAAGATTTAGGGGAAGCTGCATTTATTCTGGGAATCAAGATATATAGAGATAGATCTCAGCGATTAATTGGATTAAGCCAAAGTGCTTACATTGATAAAATACTTAAGAGATTCAGTATGCAAAATTCCAAGAAAGGATATTTGCCGATGCAAGAGCAACATGGCTTGAGCAACAAGGTTTGTGCTTCAACACCTGCAGAGGTGTAACGCATGAAAAGAGTCCCTTATGCTTCGGCTGTGGGATCTATAATGTATGCGGTGAAAAGTACAAGACCTGATGTAGCGTTTGCTCAGAATTTAACCAGTCGATATCAGCAAAATCCAGGTGTAGCTCACTGGACTGCTGTTAAGAATATTCTTAAGTACCTTAGGGATACTAAAGATATGTTCTTGGTTTATGGGGGAAATCCATCAGCAGAACTTGATGTTACAGGTTACTGCGATGCTTCTTGGAAAGGTGATAAGGATGATACGAAGTGTCAGACGGGTTATGTCTTTGTCATTAATGGAGGAGCTGTGGATTGGAGGAGCAGAAAGCAGAGTGTACTAGCGATGTCTGCTACAGAAAGTGAGTATATAGCTGCTTCAGAAGCTGCAATGGAAGCTGTTTGGATTAGGAAGTTTGTTTCAGGGCTTGGAGTCATGCCTTCGATTCAAAGACCTATTAAAATGTATTGTGACAATTCAGCTGCAATTACATTTGCGAATGAGCCTGGAATCATGAAAGGCACCAGACATTTCCCGATTAAGCATCATTATGTTCGAGTACAAGTTGAAATAGGTGAAATCGAAATGCTCAAAGTTCACACAGATGATAACTTGGCAGATCAATTAACAAAGCCTCTACCTGGCACTAAGCTTTACAAGCATGCTGAAGGTGTAGGACTTAGATTAGCTGAAAGTTTCATGCCCATTTGTGATTAGTGTTTGGATAAAGGATGTAATGTACAATTATTATTTTAACGGAATAAAATATGTTTTATGTTTATTTATCATTGTCTTAATAATATATCCTATATTTTCATGTTTAAGATCCATGAATAATTTATTATTCTAAATGTCCATTGTCGATTAATGATATGGGAATATCATTAAATTAAGACAAATTTGAGTATTGGTTTAGAATATACTTGAAAGTAAATTGATGCGTAGTCATGCCAATTTCACATGATATTCGATGAATTGAATATTGGACTTATCCCAATAATATGATTTAATATTTAATGTGAGAATCATATTTAAAGTTATCCTCAGACTTGAGATACCAGATAAGTGTCATGGATGTAGTGCATTTTTGTGAAGCAATCTACCGCTCACCGTAACAGGGAGTCATAAGGGTTGTTTTCAGAAGTGTTGCAAAGTTCATGGGTTATTCTTGTAGTCAAGAAAGAATTTATTCCCTCTGATTTGTTTGGAAGTTTAATACTGTTGGGCCCCTCGTAGGGTTGACAAAATGTTTGGATGGCCATGCCCAAAGTCTATCTGGAATACGTTCAGATGTTTTGGTAATTTTGTTCAATCATAAAGAAACGAGAAACAGAAATTTAATAAAGGAACTCACATCTTTATTAATGTGTTATTAGTAATGAAAGGATAATTATAATGATGAATCATTAAAGGTTTTTCCAGGAAACCTAGCTCGGATTGAACTAGGGGCATTGGAGTGTTGCAAGACGCTAACCAATGTCATTTTACTATTAATGAATATACGAGTGGGAGCTGTTAAATGTTACGTATAAACATTAATAAGTAAATGTCTAAGATCGAACCCGAGACCTCGGGATTGCACACTTTACAAACAAGAATAATGTAAAATAAATATATATATATTAAATGTATCGAATATATATATTTATAACACTTAATGGACTAAACGGTCGTTAGTTATTAACCGTATGGACTAACTATCGTTAAATAAGAAAGATATGGACTAGAGTGTAACTTAGGAGTCAAGAAGGATCTAGAATCCCTTAGGGATGTGCTAGGCCGGTCGAACAAGGGTGGGTGAAGCCCAACCCATGTTTGTCTTGTCCTCCAAGTATTCTATAGTATATATACAAGGCCAAGGGTAAGACTTTCACATCTTTTGTGCACACTCTAACCCTAAAATCCTTGTTTTCTTTCTTTGTTCCTTGGCCGATCGTCCACCCCCCTCCATAGGGATCTTGGGTCGATTTTGTCAAGTCTAAAACTTAAGTGTTTTGTTTACTTGCAACAAACCTTTATTCGTTGGTAGTTTGTGTGTACAAGAACGAGGTAATTACTTACTTTAGTAATTATCAAGAGATCGATAAACAAAACGGTAAGGGGTTTATCATTGATCTATTTGTTCAAGAATCAAGGTTTATTTGAAGTGCATCGGGTACGTTTACTATTTATGTTTTAGTTAATATTTATGTGTTATACTTGATCCTACGCTTCCGCAATATGTGTTATTTGATTGTCAAACTCTAACAGTCATTTGGGATATCCTTCCCTTGCCACATGGTCATTGGGGCTGTCTCAGTAGTCGTGCCATGAAAACATTTAAGAAGAGAGACATGATAAAGATCATAGATTTTAGCATCGACATGTAACAAAATTGATAAAGATCATAGATATCAATCAATAGGTACTGCATTAAATAAAAGAACTGCTATATCTTCCTAGTTTATATGTCCAAACACCCCTCAAGTAATATATAAAAACTGAAGTATCGGTTTATCTAAAAGCATGGGCTAGAACTGTAACTTGTGGATATTAAGTTGACTTTTGGATATCAAAACACATGGAGACTAAAAGCAGGGGACTAGAACTGTAAGTCATCCATTTCTTTTACACTTTCATTTGAAAAAGGCATTAATCTATATTACAGGTCTACATAAGTAAAAATTGGTTCACCAGGAAGAAAGTTGAAAACCAGAGTGGAAGCACTTGAGATGTGCGAGCACGCGTTTTGTGTATAATGCTATCAACCCTGTTCGTAACAAGTCCAACGACGCACAAAACACTTTCTCATGATAATATTCCAAGACAAACCAATCCATAGTAGAACACACAATGAATATCAAATTTGACTACGCGTAATTCTTGGCATATAAGTGCTTATGTAACTAGTTTATTACCAATAAAAATGTTAAAACTTTAGCGTGCATTATTTTTACAATAAGTATCTAATAATCAATACTGGATATTTATAGTAATTGCAATCCAATATTAGAATTTCTAGTCAAAATACAAAAGAAATATCGTAATGTTCTCATGCAATGGAATCAAAGACAAGCAAGTGATATAAACAGAAACCATCAAGCCGGTAGAAGACAAAAATAACACCACCAAACTCCAAATTAAATGCCCATTTATCAGTTTCATTTTTCCCCATTTGACTTTCTGACGACACCTTAAAAAGTCTGCTTGAGTACTTGACCCAAAGGGAAGTCATCAAATGAATATGTATGACCATGGTCAAAAGGCTAAACCTGCATTGCTACTCGTTGAATCAAACCTTGTGAAACTACGGTCTTGTGCCGTGCTACTCATTCAGTCGAATCTTGAGAAGTTATTATCCGGTGTGGAGCTGCTCATGGAATCAAATCTCGAGAAGGTTTCTTGTTTTAGGTTTATATATTTTCAAATTATGACATGCATACAAAACAGTTCGCAACAGATACAAAACCAGTTTTAGATTGGTTCAGTTTCCAGGTCCACTCTAGAGTAGTACGTCGAAAGGGAAGTCATCAAATGAGTATTTATGACCATGGTCACAACCTGCATTGCTACTCATTGAATCAAACCTTGCGAAACTACGGTCTTGTGTCGTGCTGCTCATTGAGTCGAATCTTGAGAAGTTATTATCCTGTGTGGAGCTGCTCATGGAATCAAATCTCGAGAAGGTTTCTTGTTTGGGAGAACCTCGGTCAGTGGCACTGAAAGAGTCATATCTCAAGAAATTATTAAAGAAAGAATTCTCTGCTCTTCCCCCACTGTATCGTGGTGAGGTGCCAGCTCGAGAAGCTGGTGAGCCAGGAATCGAATCATCAAACCCAAATGGACTCTTTTTCTAGAAGAAACTGTTATTGCCTTGCGGGGAATCACTTTTCCATGGACTTGCAGTGAAATATACTGTATTAATTTTCATGCAATGTCAAAAGTACCCCATCAATAGACTATTGCATGTTTAGATCTTTCCACCAAACAAGGTACACATTTTGTTGTATTTAGACAATGAAAGATCAGACCATAAACTGAATCCAATCACACTACTAGAAAAAGGTCTATCCTTGACTCGCATTTTATGACGCTCGCTAAAAGATGACGCGTAAATAGCAAAGTCATAAAATAAGAGTCATAACGAGTAAATTTTTTATTGGGGATGACTCGTTTTCAGAAGCGTCATAACATAGGGTCATAATCAGTTAAAATTTAGCCTACTAGATGACGCTCGTTTTGCTTCGTCATAAATACGGGTCATCTATGTTTTTTTTTTTACCATCAGCTTCATCAAAATCTATCATTTTTTTCCCAAAACACTTCCCGCTCTCAAATTTCCCAAAAAATCAAATTCAACCTTTTTATCTCAAAAATAAACCCTAGATTAGAAAACACTTTCCTCTTTCCTATCTTTTTATCTCAGCCTCCACAACTTCATTCCTCCAAATCCAACCTTAATCGATCCACAGTCCTTAATTGATCTACAATCCGATCTCAACATGGAAATATTTTTAACTGATCCACAATCCTAGATTAAATCCCTTTCCCTGTTTCTTAATCGATCCACCAATCCACCATTAATCTATTAACAGGTAATCTGATCGATTTATAGTTGGATTTATGTAATCGATTTATTGTATATTTTAGTTTAATTGTTTGAAGTATTTTTGCGGTTGGGTTTGTAAGTTGGACTCTTTGTATATGTTGTGTTTTTAGTAGTTGTTAATAGCTTTCTTCATTTTGTTCAGTTGCTTTGAAAATAGTAAATTTTTTAATTGATTCATTTTGTTCAGTTGTTAATAACCATTATTGTTTAGTAATCATAAGATGTGCATATGATTCTTGTGTTTTAGGTGTGTATGAAGCACTCGATTGATTTTCTTTGTCTGTAAATGATGCACCATGATGATGTTGATATATGTTTGAACTTTTTTTACATTCAATGGTGTCACCAAGGTGGAGGTCGATCCTTTATACGAATGGGAAATTAAACGGTCTGACTTCAGGAAACTGCCGGTATTGATGGTAGATGGTGAAAAAATGGCGAACGCATCAGGTTAATGACATCTAATATTGTGTCTTTATTGAACTACATAGTTAAGATTTATCAGTATAAATAATTTTGTTATATTTTAATAGTATTGATTAATGTTGACAGGGATTATAGATGAAATGTTTAAAAGGATGCATCCCGACTCTGTACCTGTGGATGGCGTAATTCAAAAGTGGCGTGGGTATGACCCTTCTTTGTAAAGTAGTTAATCTGCAAGAAGTCTTACATTAAGTATGAAATTGTTTGATGTAGTTAATGGTCACGTCTCTTCCGGAATATATTATTTAGAAGAGAGTTGACCTTTATGTGGACTGAGAATTGAGATATACGAAACTAATGCATTGCATTTGACTGCAACGTTTATTGTAGGTGGGCGGATACAACTTTGTTGACTGTCTTAGTAGTGAATACTTACGGAAGTTTATCTGGGGCTCTTGAAGCATCTGATTACACCTGGAGTCATGGTAATATTGTCATTATTTTGGATAATTGAAATATATTGACAAATTGTGTATTCGAGAATACCAATATATGTCATGTCTCTAAATTACGTATTTGTATATTTTTGTGTATTGTAATAGCCTATCTTTAAAATTCTGAGACACAAGTATATAACAAAACACTATAGTTGATTGTCTGATTTTTTACATTAATATATAACTACTTTAAATGAGATGTACACCTGAACATAGTAGATGACCCAAGCCTTATGCTATCGACAGCCATATGGATATCCTTTAAGCTTTCCACAAATGTAGTCTTGGATGGATTATAAGTTGGAATATGGAACTTTGGCTTGTCTAACAGTTAGAATGGCGTGTCTATGTTTTATTGATTCCTGAAAACCTTGTAGACATGTGACTTTGATTTAAATGATTTACGATGTTCTATTGGGTGACTTTCAGCCCATTTGATTTGTTTTCTCTCTATTTAACTTTAGATAATATCAGGTGTATGATCATAACCCAATTTGAGTCATTTGATTATAACCCGATTTGACCCATTTGACCATAATGGGTAGAAATTGGCACCTCTGTCCAGACACTAACTCCAGTTTGCTAATGAAGGTGGTAAAAATTATTCTAACTATTTCCAGACACTAACTCCATATGTAATGCCAACTGCTGCAGGTTCTTTTGCATCTGTGGGTGAAGGGATGACAGAATCTGATGCGTGGGCGGGTCCTCATAAAATTATTGCGGGTCCTATTAACTTGGTTAGACGATCTTTTCAAAAGATGAGTACCGCGCTTCCTGTAGAGGGTGTTGGTGCCCTCTGTCACCTTGTCCACCGTGTCATTCGTGATCATGAGGAAGTTGCTTTGCAGGTAAATTTACATTAGCTAATTAAATTATAAGTAATACATTGAAAAAAAAGTTTAGAATTTGCAGCTGAGTAGAGTTGAAAGTTTAGATTCGTTTATTTATGTGAATGGTTGAGATGTTCAAGCAGGCCATTCTAGAAACTTTAGCTGATAGGGGAACAAGTCAGATGTGTTGCCCAAAGTGCATTTTAAACGCATACAAAATCCATCTTACATACAACATCCTAACTCAGTTTAATGTTGTTATTTTTAGTCACAAATAGCGCATGAAAGTGATTGTGGTTCAACCCAACGCTGGTACATCTAGACTACGAATAACAGATTGTTTAAACATGAACCAGTTTTGACCTGTTACCCAATGCGTCCATTTTATGGAATGTCGCACAAGGATGCATATTTTTTAAATAGTTGATTTACCGAAATTGAACCATTGATCTGTTTGAATTTGTAGGAACTTGCAAAGGACAGACTTATGGCGGAATTAGCAAGAGAAAGAGAATCAGCAGCAGCAATTGATGCAAGCCTGCACTCCCCTGCACCACCACCCATTGAACTTAGGAATTAGCTAGGCATATCGATATGTAATTTTTGTCGTTAATTAACTTGTGACTTATCGTGAATTAGTACTTGAATTAACCTCATTGTTTTGATATATATATATGAAATGTGTTATTTTGATATTTGTGTTTTTAATTTTGTATTATCAGGTTTTTAATTGTCATTTAATAGAAAATTTGGAACTGGAAAAAATTAATTTTTTAAAAAAAAATTAAGTTATGACTCGCAAAAAGGAGAGTCATAAAACGTGGGTCATAAATGCGCGTCATAGAGGGATGACGCACAAATGCGAGTCATGAAGCTTTATGACGGGTCTTTCCTTGACTCGCATTTGCGCGTCATAAAGCCTCTTCTTGACTCGCATTTGGAGTCAAGAATAGCCCTTTTTCTAGTAGTGTCAGTACCTTTCTGTGTCAGCATCAAAGCTCTTTCCGTAACGTTTAAATGAATCCTCCTTGGTTGGACTTTCAAATATTTTTTGCGCCGTGGGACTACCAGCTGGGCTTTTAGCCGACTCATCTTCGCTATGCATGTATGCTGATTCAGTCTCGAAAGGTTTCTCTGACTTCCGTTCAGTATTTGAATATGAATCTTCAGAAACGTCATCCATCAGAGCCGAGTTTTCTGCCTGAGATGTTGATTTGGTATTTGCAGGCACCGTAGCATCAAATGAGAAACCTTCGTCTTAGAATTTATCCCAATCCTAGAGATGTTGACTTGGCATCAATTCCATGTTTTTTTTGCAACGTCCAGTTAAAGCCTTAAGTGGTTCCTCGAGATTGGATTGGATACGATCAGCACGAACCTGGGCCAGCCGAAAAAAATGATGGGTCAGTCAAGCCATCCTTAAAACTTACTAAAATTTGTTACTCGAGATCATATGAACTTACTTGAAGGATACCATCAGTGCTACCACCCTGATCCATTTTCACAAGTGCCTGATTCAACTCCATCTTCCTCTCCTAAAAGTCAACAGAAAAATCAATTCAATTAACAAAAAATAAATTAAAAAAATAAAGTGATAATGCAATGCTATTTCTCAAGCCATTTAACAATTTTGAGTAGAAGGGGAGATTTTAGCGCATTTATGTGGAAACAGGCCAACTTGCAACGGGTGGGTCAAACACATAAAAATCACTTGATATATATAAAGATAATATAAAGACAATCAACATCATGTCTGCACTGGAGTCGGAATTCGACCCTGGTCACACGTCTAAACGTACGGTTATGGTTCAAGTCTGGTTTAGAATTTGGATCCTGGTCAGGCCTAGTAACAGGTTTCCGTGCTTTTGCTGTTACGCACATATATGTAATTCTTGTTACAGAATGAACTGATTATAAACCAGTACAAAAAGATGTTTCTCGGGCCACCAATCGGAATAGTTTTAAACATAAAAAACCCGGAAATTGCTTATGAAACTCCAATCGAATTAACAAATATCCCATAAAAAATTCTTTGAAATTTAATTACTGCAGTATAATATTTCAGTTTAAACAAAAACTTACAATTAACTTACAAATGCACAACAGCCATTGATTTCATCATGCACGAAGACACGTCCATTTCATGAGCCACCTGGTTCTTCGACGCGTGAGCCCACTTCATCTTCGGGTTCGAGACATCACACATTGTCAAAAACTCCATCACCTGTCCGAATATCTTAAACATTTCTATCCCAAAAATCAGGTTCTTATCAGCTACAAATAGCGAATTCCAGTCCATGGGTGCATCAGGATGCACCGAAACTTCAATCCAAGTTAGGTAAACGAGTTCAAGCTCCCACAACTTCCGAACTGCTTTGTTTCTCCTTCCATTTTCACCATCTCCTTCACACCATGAAACCGACACCAGATACAACCGTTGAACATCACAGGACACTAGCCTTGGGGTGTACTCGTGGACCCTTGGTATGTGTGGAGTCGTTTGGACTCAAGTCCAGAGACCATGTCCAATGTCATACGCTGCGAGCTTATCAGTCTCGGAATACACGTAAAAGACCCCGTCACAAACGACTCCCGAGCAAAACAACCACAAAATTGACTGGTAGCCGTTGAATTTCCGTCCATTTGTTTGACGAAGAATCAAAAATCTCACATGAATTTAAAGCCTCATCCCATGAACCAATCCCCCCTATCGCTATTATAAAGAACCGTCCTCGGTCTTCCAAACTACTTGTGTGCTTGGTTTTTTCGTTTCTTGACGTACGTCTAACGGAAATCCTGTCAGGATCCCCGAAAACATCCGATACTCCACCAATCCGCGTCCGTGTCCGGAGTTGACTTTTTATGGTCAAACGATCAGAGTTGGCTTCAAAAACCCCTAGAACGGACTTTGACCTTGCGTGTTTCATTGATGCAACCTTGTTCCACGATTTTGTCATAGGGCTCAAAATTAAACCAACACTCCTCTGTGTGTTTTTCAGTCCATTCTTCCGGAGCTTGAACAACCTCCGACAATGAAAATGTTATCATGGACAAAGAAACCGATTCTTAAGAATTTCTGCCTCAACTTTATGCCATTTGTTGAAAGAGACTTCAAAAGCATATATCTCACGAGAGCTAAGACCATTTGTAACAGTAACCATGGACACGGGGTAATACCCTTCTCGTCTCATCTGCATAAAACGAGGTGGCGTAGTGATGAGGCGAAAAATGATCCGTTTTTAAGGGGTCATTTAAGCCCGAGTTCGAATTTATTTGATCAAATATTGCCCTAAATCGTTCCTTTTGTAATTTTAGGTACTTTGGGAGTGAAATCTGGAAAAGGAAGCAATTTGGACGTTTTTGGAGCATAAAAGTGAAGAAAATGCCAAAGTCTTAATTTTCCATGCTGGGAACAGTAGGTGACGGCGTCAAGAGTAACTCCCTGACGGCGTCAAGAGCAAAATTCCATGACGATCCAGAACAGATTTGACGGCGTCACAAGGAAGGGCGTCAAGAGGAAAAGTCATGACGGCCTGGAAATGCATAACACATGACGGCGTCAGAAGTAGATCAAGGCAGTCCGAGAATTATTTTGGCGGCGAAGTGACGGCGTCACAAGTTTGGTCTTGACGCCGTCAGATCCCTTTTCCTATATATAGTTTTCTAATTTTCACATTAAAGAGAGAGAAGTTTTGGAGAAACCCTAGTACAATTTTGGTGCGAATTTTACAGGTTTTTCAAGGGTTCCAAGCCCTTGATACCTTTCATGTGTAATTAAGATAAGTGTTCTTTTAATTCAATCAATATGTCTATGTGTTGGTTGTCTATATCTTGTTCTTGTCTTAATTCCATCATGCTAGGCTAGATCTATCTTGTGTTTGCTTGGATCTAATGAAACCTAGATGTTAATTATGTGTTGATTACTTGTTTATACTTGTCTTGGATGAATGATTTATATGTTAGGCTTAAGAAAACTGGAAGATCTCCAATTGGTAACATGCTTGAACGTCTTAAGAAACATGAACCGACGCGCACTAGGTCTTTATTGGTTGTATTTAATGCATGAGCCACTGTTTACAATCCCTATAGTTGTGCTGGGCATGGTGTAGGAGGAGATAAGAACTCATAGAATTGGGGAGTTAAGTGTGCCACCCCATGAATGGTATTAAGGAATACGATCCGTCATCCATGCAATTATAACAAGTAATTAACATGTAAAAGATGTCTAGGGTGTTAGGTCACCATTTATGTAAACACAAGTATGATAATGAAAGAAGTAAGATGAGAATGAGAGATGGTTGATTAAGACAATAAGAGAAATAGAAATGAAAGAGTTTACTTAGAATTATGAATTAACCAACCAAGTTTACAAATGACCTAAGGCTTCTATATATAGGGAAGGAGCTAGGGCAACACTCCCTCTCCTTCCTTTCATCATTTCGTGGGCTTTGAGGCCCATGGGTAACATACCTTAAGCCTAGTAAACTTAATACATTTAGTAAATGAAAGTAAATAATAGTTAAGCAACCTAACATTATTACAAATGACCGAGACTTGATAAAATAGTGAAAACTATGATCCCAACAATCTCCCCCTAAGGGTCGGTCATCAAGGTTGCTTGACGTCTTCGTCTTGATCTTTGACATTCAAAGCTCTAGACGTCTTCTAAATCATTCATCGTTCTTTGTTCTTAGTTGATGTAGTTGTGATCATCTTATTACAAAATGTAATGACAGAGTGTCACACCCCCAAAATCGGGTCCAGCGGAAGCATACATGTAGCTGGGGTGTAACTCAATTGATATTACAACACTAGTTCAAAAATAGTTTGCACTTGAATCATTTAGAATAAAATAGTTAAATCAAAATGTTGATTTTACATTGTTAAAAGTGATGCGGAAGTAGGCCCTTAACATAGTTTAAAACGGTCCCCAAATGAAAAATCAGAGTCTTCTATGACCATGCCATGCCCTGCGAAAACCTCCAGTAGCGTGCCATTGCTAAATACCTGAAAATACATGCTAAAGTGTCAACACAATGGTTGGTGAGTTCATAGAGTCTTGTGAAAAAGAATGTAATGCATTGAAATGAAGATTTCCCAGCAAAGGCATCGTAAATCCACTCAGTTACAAGTCCCGCCATAAGAGACTTGTAACCTGTGTGTTTACAACCCACTGCCAAATGTAATATGTTTGTAATAAATCAGTCATAAGGTTGTTGTAAAAGCATTGTAATCCAGTAATAATAGTGGTGGAAAAGAATCGAAATTCCATAAGTAATTTTCGTATGTACAATAGCCATGGCGATGTCGCCACAAAATGAATCTGACCATAAGCAAAACGCATAAAATGAATATTGATTGCACTAAGTTCAAGGCACCGAAAAGGTTTTCTAGCTATCTGTAGGAGGTTACGCTCCCAAGTAATGTAGGTAAATCCATACCCAATGCAGGTAAATCCATACCCGTTGAAATTGTAGGTAATCAAACATACCCAATGCAGGTAAATCTATACCCGTTGAAATTGTAGGTAATCAAACATACCCAATGCAGGTAAATCTATACCCGTTGAAATTGTAGCTACCGGTCCTTAACTTAGGCAATCTTTGGAAATCGGTAAATAGTTTAACTTTATGCACTCATGTCTATGAGTAAATAGCAAGTATGTAGCAAGTGAATTGTTTTGTACTCGGATAATCAAACAAGTATTTAGATAAAGCTGAAAATGTTTGAGTAATCAACCATGTAAAGCAAGTAATGCGTTTCAGTAAAACGAGCATGTATTCTCCCCCAAAGAGTTTGCAAAACGATTAAAAGAGTAGGGGCTATGACTCACCTTAACTGATGAAACTGTGATGAAATGAAATGAACACCAATGAACAATTAGCTGCCGCAACTCAATATGATGGTACCATGAACATGTAATGAGCTGAAAAACAAGGCGCGCACACTAGCCGCAACCTAATATGAATGATGAACGATCTACTTTAGATCATGAAATGATGTTATGAATATCCATGCACATGTTTCTATACCACTCTACTCTTTGGAAAAACACTTGTATTGTCAAAAATATATAATCCAAGACTTTGGAAAATATTGCTATTAGAAAATATAAATGGCTAGTTATAATATATATACTTATATATATATAACGTAAGTTCTCATGTTGACGTTGAAATACTCGGGTTGTAATCCTTGAAATGATGAAAACATACTCATAATAACTAATACTACGTTAGTTATAAAGCTCGGTACTTGATATTATGTTTAGCTTGAAAATGCACTTCGTAGTTTTTGCGCCAAATTATATTAAAAGCTGTCAATTATAAATGGGTTTTAGCCGATATTCAAACGAGTATATCTTTGTCGTTACTTGTCCGTTTTACTTGTTCTTTATGTCCACGGTTACGTCTTAGTATGTAGTAATATATTTTGGAAAGCTCGGCTCCCCCGGGTTACGTCTAAAGTCTCTTTTTGTACCATGAAAAACGTCCAACAGCAACTATTTTCAGAAAAATACTTTTCGTCTACAATCTTGCAAAAATCATAACTCCTTCGTTATAGACTCTTTTTAATCCGTTCTTTCGCCTACGGATTCGTTTTTGAAAGTATTTTCTAAAAATTTTGCCAAAGTTTCCTTGGTGTTTACTGATTTTCCAGATTTTTACAAAACGGGACAGCATGTCTAAAATAAGTTCCAAATCAAGTTTCCAAGGTTAAAAACCAATTTCTACCATCACCAATCCTCTTGTAATCACCACATGACTAATCTAATCTTACCATACACCTTCTTAGGGTGCCATGGACTCCTAACCAAGTTATTAGAGCTAGGGGATTCATAACAAGAAAGTTAGGGTTTGTATGTTTCTTTTTAGCCAAAATAAAGTGTAGTATAGCTACTTATACATGGTTTTTAGCATGATTCTTATGTAATACATGTAAAAATAGGATGATCCATGAAAAAATAAAGATGAAAACTTACTTGACCAAAAGAGATGATTATTGGATGATTATACTTGATGTTCTTGTGTTTTTGTTGCTTGATTCTTGATTAGACTTGTAAAATGAACAACTTTTGTGTTTTACTTCATGAAAAATGATCACTTGATCATGGAGATTGATTTATGGTCGTGGGTTTCAAGAGGAGGAAGAAGAGAAAGATGAATTTTGTTCTTGGTGAAAAGTGAGATAATGATTTGTATAAATTTGGTAAAGTTATGTTATTAAGGTTTATTAGTATAAAACACTTAGGAGTTAATGCACTAGGTTAAGGGGTGGTCTTGGGCTGGTTTTTGGGTGTGAAAAGGAGTAGCCAAAACGGTTTTGATCACTTAGAAAATATAGTGTAGCGTTAAGTGTTATTACGCGTTATTCGTTAAAATCGGGTACCGGGTTTAATAGCAATAAACGTTCACGAAGTTAACCGGGATGAAATAAAGTCATGATAATGATAAAAACATATTAAAAATATGTTGGGTACATTTACTGAGTGATCGGGTGATTAATGTTTAGTTTTAACGAAAACCGTCGTTATATTCATACGCGTACGTTAAAAATAAAATAAATTTCCAAAATACTGGGTAACTGAATGTTATAACTTTTATGATGTTAAAATGGATATAAAAATATGTCGGGACCATTGTGGGAATATTTAGATATATTCGTCGTGTATAAACCGGGTGTTAACGTTTATTATAATTACGTATACGTAAAAACGTTAAATGTACTGAATATGGAAATTTGAAAATCCTGAGAGTGGTATAACATGAAAATGCTGTTATGATGATATGCAGACTATCCCCAGTCCGTATGCAGTGTACTTAACACTAATGAAATGAATTCGCACCTAAACCAATCCGGTTACGCGAATTTGAATACCCGTAAACTAAATTTACGATGAAATGAGTAATGCAAGTGAATGATGAAAACTTTTCCCGCAATGAATAGTGTTTCGTGAATAGTAAATTTCCCAAAAGTTTCTCAAAACATCAAACCGACCTCGAAAACGATGAATAGTAAAACGATGAATAGTGTTTTGATGAATAGTGATTTATGAATAGTAAAAAGTCGAAGTTTGGGAAAATGACCTGAAATGGTAAATGACGTGAAATGGTGAGTTGTGACAGTCTTCCCCTCTAAAAGGAACTTCGTCCCGAAGTTCAGTTTATGTTGGTTTCTAAAAACATATTGGTGAAAAGTGATGATATTCGAGAATTCCAGCGAACTCTAACGATAGGAATTCGACTTTGCTTCAACTGTTTGACCTAACTGTCCATGATTTGTACTTGTTCTCCTGCAAGGTTTATGTTTGACTATGGGTTGGATTCCTTTCCAAATGGGATTATGGGTGACAATTCTGAAAAGCTGATAATACGTGGTTGTGTAATCCTGTTGCTGTTGTTCTCTAACAAGGCTCAAGTCTGACAACCACTAGGCCTACTCTGTTTGAAATATTACATGTTCCAGTGTATATCTCGGGTTTAACTTTCCAAGTTTTCTGAATGGTATCATGCCTTTCCTAGGCAGAACTTTCAACATAACTCTACCACAAACTTGAAATCCTAAGGGTTTACACCTTATCGAACTTGTAACTGATTCTTGATTTTGTAGGAAGTTCCTGGTTATTTCATGAATACTTACTGGACTAATGAGCTGGGCTTTTCTAAATTTCAAGCCGTCATTGGAGGTTGGCACTTCGACCATAGAGTGCCTCATAAAAGTATTTCTTACAACATATATGTCTTGTATAACTGTAGTTTGGAGAAAAATACATTTGAAAGTGAAAGTATTAAGAGGATAAAATAGTCAAGTATGTATGTCTGCACAAAGGCATAGGTGTCTAACATGTTTGGATAAAGTCTATTGGTGAGGACATGTTCAATCTATAGTCTCTGTTAAGAGGTTGGATTTATCTCTATGGTGTTGCTTAGTGAGCACTCGTTATTGAAAATAATCCTGTAATTCAGTCAAGCCAATACTTTCTAGATGGTGGAATTTTGGTGACCAGGCCAATGATAGTGGTTCGAATAGTTTGGTGATATCTTGAAATTTCTGTTGAGTTTTGAACGGTCTTAATGTACCGAGAGATTCTCCTTATAGATGATATGGAAAGTCTTTCCTAGGGAGGTCATTGATAATATCCACTTATCAATATAGGGAGTAGTGAGTGATGAGTGGCATAGGAATCTATAGAGTGTCACCTAATTCCTTATATGTACATATGGGGATAGGGAAAGGTAATGATAGTGATGGTGAGAAGGGAAGAGACTGTGACAACTGCGACAAAATGATATTGTGATACAAGAAAATACTGTGATGTAAGTGTATTATGCATAAATGTGAATGTTCATGAAATGAAATGATCAATTTACATGCTTCCAAGCGGCGGTTCATGAGGTGATGAAAAGTATGAATGTTCTGACAATGAGGGTATACACACATGCATGAAACATTTGGAAAAATGAGTAAAGGATTCAATCCAGACAGAATTTTATTATAACTATTCTCAGTGTTGCAAAATTCATTTTTGAGTCGGATATAGGTAGTCAGCCTATGTCCCACTATCCCGGGTTGAATATAGGTGACTAGTCTATATTCCACCGAGGTTCCATGAATTTTGAAATACTCAGCTCAGTTATACTAATACTATGTCCTTCACAAATACCAAGACGTTCAGAAAGACTAAGGCAGGTGACCAAACTCGAGGTCAAATGATGAAACTATGCAAGGAAAAACATAATGCGGTGACATATACGATACGTGAACATGCTTATATGAAAGACAATTATAGTAATCAACTATAATAAATGAATATAATATATATCAGATAATGAGACACAAATCTCATCACCTATGTCAGCAACTAACCACAAACGAGGCTTCAGCTTGGCAGGCAGGCACGTGACGGTCATAGGGTTAAGTTTTCTTGAAAGTAGCTATAGTCTAGGTTTTAAAAACACTTAGTTCGCTATAGCCAAAGCTCTGGTACCAATCTGTCACACCCCCAAAATCGGGTCCAGCGGAAGCATACATGTAGCTGGGGTGTAACTCAATTGATATTACAACACTAGTTCAAAAATAGTTTGCACTTGAATCATTTAGAATAAAATAGTTAAATCAAAATGTTGATTTTACATTGTTAAAAGTGATGCGGAAGTAGGCCCTTAACATAGTTTAAAACGGTCCCCAAATGAAAAATCAGAGTCTTCTATGACCATGCCATGCCCTGCGAAAACCTCCAGTAGCGTGCCATTGCTAAATACCTGAAAATACATGCTAAAGTGTCAACACAATGGTTGGTGAGTTCATAGAGTCTTGTGAAAAAGAATGTAATGCATTGAAATGAAGATTTCCCAGCAAAGGCATCGTAAATCCACTCAGTTACAAGTCCCGCCATAAGAGACTTGTAACCTGTGTGTTTACAACCCACTGCCAAATGTAATATGTTTGTAATAAATCAGTCATAAGGTTGTTGTAAAAGCATTGTAATCCAGTAATAATAGTGGTGGAAAAGAATCAAAATTCCATAAGTAATTTTCGTATGTACAATAGCCATGGCGATGTCGCCACAAAATGAATCTGACCATAAGCAAAACGCATAAAATGAATATTGATTGCACTAAGTTCAAGGCACCGAAAAGGTTTTCTAGCTATCTGTAGGAGGTTACGCTCCCAAGTAATGTAGGTAAATCCATACCCAATGCAGGTAAATCCATACCCGTTGAAATTGTAGGTAATCAAACATACCCAATGCAGGTAAATCTATACCCGTTGAAATTGTAGGTAATCAAACATACCCAATGCAGGTAAATCTATACCCGTTGAAATTGTAGCTACCGGTCCTTAACTTAGGCAATCTTTGGAAATCGGTAAATAGTTTAACTTTATGCACTCATGTCTATGAGTAAATAGCAAGTATGTAGCAAGTGAATTGTTTTGTACTCGGATAATCAAACAAGTATTTAGATAAAGCTGAAAATGTTTGAGTAATCAACCATGTAAAGCAAGTAATGCGTTTCAGTAAAACGAGCATGTATTCTCCCCCAAAGAGTTTGCAAAACGATTAAAAGAGTAGGGGCTATGACTCACCTTAACTGATGAAACTGTGATGAAATGAAATGAACACCAATGAACAATTAGCTGCCGCAACTCAATATGATGGTACCATGAACATGTAATGAGCTGAAAAACAAGGCGCGCACACTAGCCGCAACCTAATATGAATGATGAACGATCTACTTTAGATCATGAAATGATGTTATGAATATCCATGCACATGTTTCTATACCACTCTACTCTTTGGAAAAACACTTGTATTGTCAAAAATATATAATCCAAGACTTTGGAAAATATTGCTATTAGAAAATATAAATGGCTAGTTATAATATATATACTTATATATATATAACGTAAGTTCTCATGTTGACGTTGAAATACTCGGGTTGTAATCCTTGAAATGATGAAAACATACTCATAATAACTAATACTACGTTAGTTATAAAGCTCGGTACTTGATATTATGTTTAGCTTGAAAATGCACTTCGTAGTTTTTGCGCCAAATTATATTAAAAGCTGTCAATTATAAATGGGTTTTAGCCGATATTCAAACGAGTATATCTTTGTCGTTACTTGTCCGTTTTACTTGTTCTTTATGTCCACGGTTACGTCTTAGTATGTAGTAATATATTTTGGAAAGCTCGGCTCCCCCGGGTTACGTCTAAAGTCTCTTTTTGTACCATGAAAAACGTCCAACAGCAACTATTTTCAGAAAAATACTTTTCGTCTACAATCTTGCAAAAATCATAACTCCTTCGTTATAGACTCTTTTTAATCCGTTCTTTCGCCTACGGATTCGTTTTTGAAAGTATTTTCTAAAAATTTTGCCAAAGTTTCCTTGGTGTTTACTGATTTTCCAGATTTTTACAAAACGGGACAGCATGTCTAAAATAAGTTCCAAATCAAGTTTCCAAGGTTAAAAACCAATTTCTACCATCACCAATCCTCTTGTAATCACCACATGACTAATCTAATCTTACCATACACCTTCTTAGGGTGCCATGGACTCCTAACCAAGTTATTAGAGCTAGGGGATTCATAACAAGAAAGTTAGGGTTTGTATGTTTCTTTTTAGCCAAAATAAAGTG
Source organism: Artemisia argyi (assembly GCA_030686995.1). NCBI lineage: Eukaryota > Viridiplantae > Streptophyta > Magnoliopsida > Asterales > Asteraceae > Artemisia > Artemisia argyi. Next base: position 243,268,378 of record CM060703.1, read on the forward strand.
TAGTATAGCTACTTATACATGGTTTTTAGCATGATTCTTATGTAATACATGTAAAAATAGGATGATCCATGAAAAAATAAAGATGAAAACTTACTTGACCAAAAGAGATGATTATTGGATGATTATACTTGATGTTCTTGTGTTTTTGTTGCTTGATTCTTGATTAGACTTGTAAAATGAACAACTTTTGTGTTTTACTTCATGAAAAATGATCACTTGATCATGGAGATTGATTTATGGTCGTGGGTTTCAAGAGGAGGAAGAAGAGAAAGATGAATTTTGTTCTTGGTGAAAAGTGAGATAATGATTTGTATAAATTTGGTAAAGTTATGTTATTAAGGTTTATTAGTATAAAACACTTAGGAGTTAATGCACTAGGTTAAGGGGTGGTCTTGGGCTGGTTTTTGGGTGTGAAAAGGAGTAGCCAAAACGGTTTTGATCACTTAGAAAATATAGTGTAGCGTTAAGTGTTATTACGCGTTATTCGTTAAAATCGGGTACCGGGTTTAATAGCAATAAACGTTCACGAAGTTAACCGGGATGAAATAAAGTCATGATAATGATAAAAACATATTAAAAATATGTTGGGTACATTTACTGAGTGATCGGGTGATTAATGTTTAGTTTTAACGAAAACCGTCGTTATATTCATACGCGTACGTTAAAAATAAAATAAATTTCCAAAATACTGGGTAACTGAATGTTATAACTTTTATGATGTTAAAATGGATATAAAAATATGTCGGGACCATTGTGGGAATATTTAGATATATTCGTCGTGTATAAACCGGGTGTTAACGTTTATTATAATTACGTATACGTAAAAACGTTAAATGTACTGAATATGGAAATTTGAAAATCCTGAGAGTGGTATAACATGAAAATGCTGTTATGATGATATGCAGACTATCCCCAGTCCGTATGCAGTGTACTTAACACTAATGAAATGAATTCGCACCTAAACCAATCCGGTTACGCGAATTTGAATACCCGTAAACTAAATTTACGATGAAATGAGTAATGCAAGTGAATGATGAAAACTTTTCCCGCAATGAATAGTGTTTCGTGAATAGTAAATTTCCCAAAAGTTTCTCAAAACATCAAACCGACCTCGAAAACGATGAATAGTAAAACGATGAATAGTGTTTTGATGAATAGTGATTTATGAATAGTAAAAAGTCGATGTTTGGGAAAATGACCTGAAATGGTAAATGACGTGAAATGGTGAGTTGTGACACAGAGACTTGACTAAATATAAAAGTATGATCCCAACAATCACCCCCTAAGGGTCGGTCATCACGGTTGCTTGACGTCTTCATCTTAATCTTTGACTTTCAAGGCTTTAGACGTCTTCAAAATTGTTCATTGTTCTTTGACCTTTGTTTATGAAGTTATCTGCCATGCGTCACTTCTGCGTCTGTAGTGGTAGTCCGCCATTCCAACATGCTCATACGTCTTTGAATTCTGACTTATACATGCACGTAGTCCCTGTCTTTCACTTAAGATCTTTAGTCTTTATACTTTGTAGATTCTTCCTTTTTGGCGTAGAATCTTTCTTTGAACTTTGTGTTGCTTTGATCTTTTGAGGGAGCTTTTGATGACTTCAAGATGCATGTATGAGCATGTGGAATCCGTCGCCATGGAAATGATGTAACCCTGCATGTAAACAGTTAGCAATAAAACATCCGGTACTTACAGATAAGGAACTAGAGATCGTCAACAGCATAGTGTGAAGACTCCTTCTAATCCTTATCAAGGCCGTTCCCATATCAGATACTCCCGAAGGAGCTTACGAGACCTACTAAGTAGCTCAATGAGTGGGTGAGTCGCTGGGGATCACTCCATGACTGTAGACCGCTAAGAAACCACCGCAAACACTAAGCGTAACCCGCAAGGAGTTACCGAAGTGACCTGCTGTCAGGGCTATTTGATGTTGACCCTGGCAGGATTTCCGTTCAATCATTGAGAAATACTTATGTAAATTCTCTCATAAACGTTCTCGGCAGATTGCTAAGATCTGCGGAGGACTCGATAATTTACAGCTGATGCCTATTGATGTAGAACACCAGTTGTAGAAATACTAAGTGTTCCTAAGAGATCTTTGATCTATCTCATGGCTCTAGACTCGATAAGTGCTCACTTAGGTTTCCTATACGGAGACTAGGGAGGGGTCTCCTGCTTCAATATCAACTATCTCTAAGAGATAAGTCGATAGATTACATTGGTTCCCCGTGAGAATGAAACAAGCTCTTTTAAGAGAACTTGAGTGGTTAAGAAGGTTTAGTGCATTGCGTCACTGGGTCCATGACGACTTAATCTTCAATACCGGTGTTGCCTTAGCAACAACCAGTAGCATATGAGTTGAACCCTGTGTCTGCCCTAAGGTTGAATCACATGGAGGGCTATTTCTTTTCACCCTTTTCATTACTTTTCTTTTTAATTCTTCAACCCCTTCTTTCTCCTTTCATTCTTTAACTTCTTTTTTTTCGTATCATACCTAAGGACTTCTAGTTCTAACTATTGGTGATGTCCTTGGGTAGATCCCTCCGGATTAGGCGGATCATAGGACGGTTATTACCTAACCTTAGTCACCTTATGACTCCATGACTATCCTATAATTGCCATTGAAACCTTTGAAAATCTCTCAAAGTGTTTGTGTTTATCAAACATTTAGTTTAACCCTTTGAGAGTTTTTATGTTTATGAAGGGCTCCCCCTTCACATGTGCTCATATGTATTTAATAAATTTGCACATGCGGGAGGAGCGAGCACTTTTTGAATTGATCCACTCTCAGTGAACAAGACCGATTCGAGACACGCTTACATCACTAGTTAGACTAGCTTGAAGTTATTACCCGGCCTGGTCAAGTTCACATAAAGTTTCTCGAATACATTTCTACTAAGACTAATCCTTTTCGAGACACGCTTACGTGGCTAGTTAAAGAGATCCATTGTCAGCTTTTAGGTGACAACTAGCTCTAGTAACTAACTTGATGTTATTACCCGTCGAGGAAAAGTCTTTTCGAATTTACTAACTTTTATGTTTCGTTAATTCCTGGGTGAATCTGAGTCTAGCTCGCATGAGATTTGACATTTTCAGCAACTTTTAACTTTCATATTTTAATCACTTTCCTTTTCTCCCCCTCAAAAATAGCATATAAGATGTTGTTTTTGACAAACATTTGATTAAAATATGCTTTTTGAGTCTTATGGGGAGATATCAACAAGAACTTTAGTTTTCCAAAACGATGAGTTTTCAAGTGCTCCCCCTCAACAAGTGAATACTCATTGAGGTGAAACACTTGTCTTTTGAGCAGAATTATGAAAATCAGAAAAGTTTGATTAATTCTACTCAAAAGTAAGAAGCCTTCGCTCCTTATATAAGGATTGAGGCACTGAAGCGTACCTCAGGGTCCTTTAATTACAAGAACGGGTTGTACACTGTTAAGTGTGCACAAACAAAAAACATGATTTTGACAAAGCATTTTGATTTCAAAATACTCCCCCTCAAAACGAGCATGTGTTTTGACATTTTTAAACTTTGGAGCGAATTGGGGAGTAAAGGTTTGAAAAATCTTGAGCAAAATTTTGAAAAGTTTTGAAAAAAAAAACATTTTGAATAATTTTGAATAAATTTTGCTCAAGATTAAGAGAGTTATAGATAAGCTTTGCATGAGAACTTCTTCTTGTTTTCAAGGATAAGTGCACGTTTTGTTTTTAAGAAATGGATTAACAAGGCACTTTCCTTTCTTTGAAAACCGAGTTGTACACTGAAATGAGTGCACAAGTCGTTGTTTTAATACAAAATTAGTTTTCTTGAAACAAAATACTCCCCCTCAAATAATGAAGTTTATTTGAGAGATAGTCTTCTTGAGCAGAATTCAGAATCGTATTAAAGAAATACCTTTTTTGAAAAATTCGAGAGATGATTCTGCTCAAGGTTTTAGAAAACATAATCAAGTATTATACAACAAAGAATGCTTGAAATTCAAAACTCTTTTACTGTTGAAAAGTTGTTTGAGACCCGGAGTCTCTCTTTTGAGTTTTAAAATCTGAAAAGATTTCCATCTAAAGTTGAACCTCATGGGTTCTTTTTGAAGATTTGATTTTGTGATGAATGGAAAACTTCTGGTACTTTGGATGTTCAGAATAGAGACATTCTTTTATTGAAGCCAAAGCATTCAGATTTTGAAAATACGAAAGGTTTTGAATGACTTTGCTTTGGTCTCCACACTTGCTTTACCGGTGTAAAACAAGAGTGTAGAGTTTGGAAAAATTTGTTTCTCACCATTTTGAATCCATTTACCAGTTTAGCCTTTAAACACATTTTGTCCTTTGTCCTCAAAATATGTTCCATAAGAAACATTTTTTCGAATGTTGAAATTTTTTACTTTCAATGGGATGACATGTATTTGCACACAGAGAAAATGCATCAGGCACAAACAAGTATAAGATGAATCAAAAATCTCATTCTAAATCTACCAAAATGCTCAGAATTCTCTAATTAACACACAAGATCACAGATTAACTTATCCTATCACTCGAGATTTTCCAATTATGATAATGGTTTGGGGTTATGATTTGAGTCTATGCACACTAGTTAGCATCATAATGCCTGAATATTAAACAAACAAACGTCCTAGTAATAGTAGCAAAGACATCGACATCTTGAACCCTAAATCACATGATTCTAAACCTATGTTGTATCTAATTGAGCAAACACACCAATCGAGCATTCTTTAGTGTTCTCTAAAGCTATATAAACTAGTTAATTAGACAAAACACATAAAAATGAAAGAAATGCCTCGATCGATATTTACATAAACCCTAGTTTCTGATTTTGCCCTTTTGACCGTTGAAAGCATTTGAAACATTTAGAGAATGATTAGACAACAACGATAAAGAAATTTGAAACACACAATTGGGAACATTCGAGGATAAAAAATCGTTAGTCTGAATCGATGAGGTTTATCGATTATGTGTGATACTTTTGAGAATATTTAATGAAACACTGATTAGAGCCCGTTTTATTTTCCATGCAAGATCCTTTTTCCTAAGTTTAAGACATTTGTGAATCTTAACTCATTAAAAGGTTAATTACCTTTCCATTTGAAGTCCAAACTAGATTAATTTGGGATCGTTGCAGAAAAATTCCTTTTCTCCCCCTCGAATTAGCATATATTTTGTGAAACCTTTTTGTACAAATTTAATTCGAGAGATCATAGAATTTTTGAAAAATGAGTTTTAATCCGAATGATGAAGTACATTTTATCCTTGAAGAATAAAAGTTAGGTGTGCAAACTTCATGATTTTGTGAAACATTTTCTCCCCCTCAAAACATGTTCCATTTTGACAGTGTAAAGCAAAATTTGTTTTAATGGAGGAACATAGTTTTGAAGATTAGAAGTTTGTACAAGAGAAAGAAGATTCTTTTTGTAGATTTTGTATTTTCTTAATGATAAAATATTTACAAAAAGAATTTGATGTTTGACTCTTTAAGGTTTTTAAGAAAATTTTGCAAATAATCTGGAGTCAAACACCTCATACCAATATGGTGAACTAAATTAACAAACCTTGAAGGAGGTAATGCCTTTGTAAACAAGTCCGCCAATTGGTATTCAGTTACCACAAATTCTAATTCAATTGTACCCTTCTCAACATGCTCCTTTATGAAATGGTAGCGGAGAGCAATTTGTATGGCCTTGGAATGATGAATGGTGTTGCACGAGATTGCAAAAGCACACTTTGAGTCGAAGTACATTGAGATCTAGTCAAATACATAGCCGTAGTCCGTGAGCTAAGTTCTCATCCAAATGACTTGAGCACAGAAAGCAGTCATGGCTACATACTAAGCTTTTGTTGATGACAGTGATGTACAATCCTGATTCATTGACTGTATCCCTTTGTAACTAAAGAAGATTTATTGCGAATCACTGTGCCTTCTGCGTCCAGCTTGTTATTCCAAATCCATTTAATTCCAATGATGTGTCGAAGGGTGAAGTTGATAAGTATCTCGCAAGTGAGCAGGACCCAAATTGCGTGTAGATGACTCAGCAATGTCGGGGACAGGTTGAGCATTAGCAAATGGGTTAATGAATGGTTCTGGGTCATGCTCTGCGGGTTGTGGAACTGATAAAGGTATAGAATCTTCAACTGATTGTCGTGAGTTGGACCCGGTTTGTTCTGTTGTTGTAGGTGATATGACCGGAGAACCGTCTCTTCCAACAATAGTTGTTGTTTGTTGAGGTGTATCAGGTACTTGATGTTGATCAAGCTGTGCAGCGGAATTTGGTGTGGCCTCAGATGGACGGTTAACATGCGTATCATCAAACAATGGAGCAAACAAGGTTTCCACTTCTTTACAAGAAAGTGACAATGGTTCAGCCGAAGATACCGGAAAGTTAAGACGGTTGGATGTGGGTCCTAAGCTGTTGTGCTTAGAAGCCATAGCTGAAGTGCTTTAAACGGTTGATTACGGGTCCTAAGCTGTTGTGCTCAGAAGCCATACCATTAAGCTCGGGTCCGAAACTGATTTGTTCCGAAGCCATTCCTGTTATATCTGCAAAGAAAGAAAGAATAGACAAGAAAAAACAGAGAACACGGATACCCAAGAGAAACTGGGTTCCAGATGTTAGAAGCATAAAGATGTAGTGTCAATTATCTTCTTGACACTTGAACACACAATTCCGATGGTTTTCCTCAGAGGTAGATGTTGTCGAGATCACATTAGTTTTGGTGCAAATGTCTAAAATCTTTCCTGTAGGAATCCACCTAAGACCAATCGATTTGAAATTTCTGCCCGTGGGTACCCACCTAGTGTTAGATCTAGGAGATGTTTTCCTTTTAGATGCAGTTGTAGCATCACTTGGTTGAGAAAACCTACGTCCTATATTGATCCACTTCTTAGGTTTCTGACTTATGGCTTTTGGTTCAACGGGTTTGTATTTCTTAGTCGACTGAGCCTTTTCAAGTGAATTTCCCTTTTGAAGATGTTTTAAAGCACAAACAACATGATTATTTACGCAACTACTCTTAGAAGCTAGCCAATTCCTATTAGTTTGTTGATTACTCTTAGGTTTTGGTGTGCTATTGTAAGCAGTGTTTTGTACTACAATGGAAGGCATCACACGAGGTTTTGAACCTAAAATTCCATCCTTTTGAAGTAGCGCCTTTTTCCTAGCCTTTTCTAGATCATAGTTCTTGTACATGTCATATGTGCCATAAGACTTTTTACTTTTAATGCTCGTTTTAGACACTATTTTCGAACTAATCCTAGATGATCCAGGTATAATCACGTGTTGAGATTTGGCAGACACAGATGCATTTTCCTTAGGCCAAGAATGTGGAGTGACTGGTTTTGTCAAATTGTTATTCTCAACAACTTGGGAGGCAAACCGAGGTTTTGAAAATTTAGGTCGTTCAGATTTAAATGCAGTTGGTTGTCTAACCACCGATTGTTTTCTGTTTGTTTGAGAAGGCGGTTTCCCCAAGATTGATGGTTTTGCAAACTTAGTATCCACACTCTGGCCAGTCAGTTTTCTTAATATGTTTTGTAATGCAGCATGTGCAAACACCTTTTCTTGAATTTGACCTTTTAAAAGCTCATTTTCTTTAACTAATGTATCCACACGTTTTCTTTGTTCATTCAAAAGTTGACCATTTTTGCCCGAATTTAGAGATTCGTTTTGCATTTGGAGTTCAAGTGAGATGCAATGTGCCTCTAGTATTGAAAAATCTTTATGACACTGGGCAATGGTCTTTTTGAGAAGAAGGTTTTCAGACTCAAGAGTTTGATTTGATGTTTCAGTCATTAGATTATCATGTAAAGACTCAGACTCAGAACGTTTGTCAAGACATTGTACAACATCCTGGTCAACCTCTCCTTCATTACTGAAGTTAGGTTGCTCAGATTGTTGTTTCTCATTTGCAGACATAATATGATCAACAGTAGATTGTACCTCAACCATTTACTCTTTGTCAAAGTTTGGTTCTTTGTCATAGATGGGTATGACATCTTCCTCATCCATCTGTTCTTTGTCAAAGTTGGGCTCTGAGTCACGGGAGGGTCTGATCTCTGCACAATCTGCATCTGTATCATCCCCTAATCTACTGCTGTCATCCTGATCTTCTAATTCTGTCCCATTGCTTTCCATGACAATCAAATTAGCTTCCAATACATCAACTTTATGAACTTGCTCTTCATGAATCTGCAACTTCCTTTTATTTACCCTTTCTTCATACTCTTCTTTGTGAAGTACTCTTTCGGAAATTGACTTCTCAATAGCATCCATGTGTTGGAGCAAGACATCTTTGAAGGTTTGAGCCTTGATTCGAGTGAAATCAAAAAAATTCTTGCTTACATCTTCACAGTCATAATTGATGAAATGTTGAAACCGTTCCTTGAGCACTCTGAAGGCAGCCTTGGATTCATTCACGTGAAATTCTTCTGTAGTAAGTTGTTTTTCAAGTTGGTTCACGTTGTTAAACATCGTATTAGTGAAAATATCAACTTCTTCTCCAAAGACGTCTTCAAATAAGAAATTGAGTACACGCTCGGAACAATCTTCAGCAAAGTTATTGCGAGTAAGGATTTTAAGGTGTGTCTGAAGTAATCTAAAAGATGTCATGTATTTCTCAAATGGATCTTCAGAATCATCAGTATCATTTGTGTCGTACACTGGGTCTGTATCATCCATGTGAAGTTCCTGCATGTTTGCCATTAACATCACATCTGCTGTATCGGCTTCCAAATCTGCTGTATTGGATTCCAAATCTGCATATTCATCATCAGATGGAATATCTCCCATGACCCTTTGCAAAACAGCATTGAGATTACCCCCTTCAACTTCCATTTGACTAAGTGTGGCATTGTATTCAACATTATCATCAAAGAGTGGAGTTGAATCATAATCTTGATCTTCCATATCTGCAATATTTTCTGTATATGCCAAAAATGCCATGCTTGGTTCGATAAGATCTTCTTCATCATCAGAATCTTTCATTGTGTTTAAGCATTCAGAATTTGAATTCATAGCGCCATTGCCTTTCTTAGAAGATACTTGACTAAGATTCACTAGATTTTGCAGAAGAGATTGCACATTATTATGTAGTGTTGCAGGATGGTACTGTGGAATGAAGAAAGGCTCAGGTGCATTCGGAGGATTGAAGAAGAGACCATTTGGGGTGTAAATTAAGGATCCATGGTCAACAGCTGGAGATGGTGGAGCAGGGAAAATGGTCTTCAGAGGATTCATGCTTAAACAGGATTCAAGAATTTGCTTCATTCTGATGTGATGAAGTTCTTTTGTACGATGCATAGCTTCAAGATATTTCCACATTTCATAAGCACTGGCTTGAAAGTCCATATTCATGTAAATTGAATTGGGGAGGGCTAATGTCATGAACCATGTAGCCTGATGGTCAGCATCGTACTGAGCAAGTTCAGTAGCATTCAAATCTTCATCAGTTTGTAGTCTGATAATCCCTGTTGAGTCAGCAAGAGATATCATTATGTATGGACCATCTTGAATGGATTTAAGCATGAGATCTGCAGCAAGACGATCTGTGAGCCATTGTAGAAATCTCCGTTTCCAAACAGTATATGTTCCTGGTAGCAACATTGGAGGTCTTGTTTCATTGCCAAAGAGCAGAACATGATCAATGAGGGAGCTGTGACTTTGTTGTAGATGATACTGTTGCTGATGAGAATATTGGTGACGAAGGTAGTTGGAAGAAGGTCCTGTTGCTGATGACTGTTGCTGATGAGAATATTCATGAGGAAGGTAGTTGGAAGAATGTCCTATTGCTGATGACTGTTGCTGATGAGAATATTCATGAGGAAGGTAGTTGGATGAATGTGATTGAGACATTGTTGATGACATTTCTCTCCCCCTTGATTGTTGCGACGTAATCGAAATAATCAAACAAAATGTCACACTCAAGGTCGAAATAGTGATTTCTGGTTTTCCCTCCAAAATAATTTGGCAAATTTTCTCTTCCAAAATTTTGAAAATCACTATAAAATGCAATTCTAAGGTTACAGAAAATATTTGAGTTTCAAAAATTTTGCCGCCAAATTTTACCGAAAAATTTTGAATTTTAGCCTAAAAATTTGAATTTTGGGCCAAAATTTTCACCGTTATACCAAAATTTGAATTTCGCGTAAAAATTGAAAGTTTAGTTTCCTGTAAAAATTAATTTTTTTTTTTTTTTTTTTTTTTTTTTTTTTTTTTTTTTGGTAAAATGAGTTAGAAGATAGTAGAAGGAGACTTGTGTGAATGATGGATCTTGTTAGAAGATTGAAATGCACGTTCCTTTGGTTAAGTTCAAAATCCCTGGGGTAAGTTGAAATCTTACGCGTAACAATAATGTTACGCGTAAACTTTAGGTTATGCGTAAAGAGTAGTTTATGCGTAAACAAAGAGTTTATGCGTAAGTTTCCTCTTTACGCGTAAACCAAACAAATCTTTCAAACTTATCCAAGCTTGAAAGATATCCGTAGTCGAAGTATTCCACTAACTTATCCAAGCTAGGGAAGTACTGAGTCACCGTAGCACAAAGAGAAGACCGTTGATGAAGCTTATGCGTAGACTCTGAAACTTACACGTAAGATTAGATTTTACGCGTAAGATCTGACTTATGCGTAGAAACTTAGGCGTAGAGACAACTTCTGCGTAGGATCTGTCTTCTGCGTAGGATCTTAGGCGTAGGAAATAGACTTACGCGTAGGATTTAACGCGTAGACTTTCAAGTTAAGCGTAGGAACAGGGTTTTGACCAGAGTTACGCGTAAGAAAAGGGTTTTGATCTTAGTTACGCGTAAGAAAAGGGTTTTGACCTTAGTTACGCGTAAGAAAAGGGTTTTGGGCCAAAAGTTACTCGTATAAAGGAAAAAAAGTACTGTTGACAGCTTTAGAATCGTACTGTTCACCAAAGTTACGCGTAAACTGGTCAGAAACTTGAAAAATCTCAAATTTTTGAAGAAAAATGCTTAGAAATAAGGTACTTTTGATCAAATAACTTCACCAATACTTAGAAAACACTAACTTTTTAAGATTTAGCTACCAAAAACTAGTTTTCCAATATCAAAGAAGCTATAAAACCTTAAAAAACCTTAAAAAATCACAACTTTATGCAACAACTAAGCTTCAAATCACTATATCAACCTTGAAACTTGTCCAAACTTCAAGATTTGAGTGAAAGAAACAAAGAAAAATGCAAAAAGATGAAGAATAAGCACCTAATACCCACGTTAGAACCAAGAAACACACTTCAATCTCTATTTGGCGAATGATACCACTTGTTAGGTCACCATTTATGTAAACACAAGTATGATAATGAAAGAAGTAAGATGAGAATGAGAGATGGTTGATTAAGACAATAAGAGAAATAGAAATGAAAGAGTTTACTTAGAATTATGAATTAACCAACCAAGTTTACAAATGACCTAAGGCTTCTATATATAGGGAAGGAGCTAGGGCAACACTCCCTCTCCTTCCTTTCATCATTTCGTGGGCTTTGAGGCCCATGGGTAACATACCTTAAGCCTAGTAAACTTAATACATTTAGTAAATGAAAGTAAATAATAGTTAAGCAACCTAACATTATTACAAATGACCGAGACTTGATAAAATAGTGAAAACCATGATCCCAACATAGGGAGTAGTGAAATCTAAGTAAACACATTTTCTCCACTTATTGCTCACAACTTTAGTATAATTTAGTTTATTTTCAGTTTTAGTATTTTATTTTGATTGCATTGTAGTATTGGGTTAGTTGAATAGCAACTAATTCCGCCCAAATCCTTCAAACCCGAGATTTTTATTTGCTTTCTAAAAAAATATAAAAATACAAAAATAATCATCCCTCACCTTTAGAACTAGTATTTAGGTTTTCTAATCCTAGCGACACTATTCCTAGCTGAACGATCAATCCCCCGGTACTTGTCACTATACTATACTACAATGATCAGGTACACTGCCTGGTGGGGGTTGTAAGCTTCTCAAGATCCCTTGAGAGGTAAAGCCTGGTGCGATTCCCACGTATCAAGTTTTTGGCGCCGTTGCCGGGGAAATAGTTATTGTCTAGGTTAGAACTTCTTTTTATTAGGTCTACTTGCTAGATTCCTTTCTAGTAAGATTTTATTTTTATTTTTTTAGGTTCTCTTTAGTCTATCTTATTTCTTTGTGCCTTTGTTCGTAACCATCCGACATCATGGACAACGGGAACATCTTTGAACCCGTCATCCCACCACAACAAAACCCACCATTAGAACCCCTTAGGCCCCGAACCTTAGGAGAGTATTCCCGGCCTAGCCACCAAGGCTACCGAAACACCATTGAGCTCACCGGAGCCAATGTAACCCCCTTGCGATCCGACACCATCCGGTTGGTGCAAAGCGGATGTGCATTCCATGGACTTCGTTCCGAAGATCCAAACCAACATCTTAAGGACTTCCTTAAAATCGTAGATTCCATAGACCTAGATGTTGAAAATAGAGAGACTACCCGATAACGCCTATTCCAATTCTCTCTACGGGATCAAGCTAGTCAATGGCTTGAGCGTTTACCCGCGGGATCCATCACCACATGGGATGATCTCACCACTCGTTTCCTTGCTCAATTTTTCCCACCGGGGAGAACTACTAAGCTTAGAAATGACATCTTGATGTTCCAACAACGTCAAAATGAATCTCTTTATGAAGCATGGACTCGTTTCAAGGACTTACTCCAAAAAGTCCCTCATCATGGCATAGATCTTTGGCTCCAAGTCCAAATTTTTTATGACCATATCGATATCTCCACGAGGCGAGCCATTGACCAATCGGCCGGTGGTAAGCTACGTGATCTAAGTGCGGAACAATCGTGGGAACTCATAGAAGATCTTGCTCTCTATGACAACGAAAGTCGGAATGATCCCCGTGACTTGAATAAAACGGTCAAGGAAATATCTTTGCCTTCGAACAATTCTAGCACTCCCGACCGTAGGATCATGGAACTTGAGGACCAAGTCAAGTTTCTCATGAAATCTTACGAAGCTCCTAAGCCTTTAAGCCAAGTGAACAAAATCACTTCTTCATGCGAATTATGTAGTGGTCCCCACGACACTCGTGATTGTGTGGAACTCCCCGGAACAGCTTTTGCGGACTACGCATCCACGCGTACCGACGAAGCGGGAGATAAGTGGTACACTTTCAAGCCCGAGCCAAACACTTACGGTGATTCATACAACCCCTCGTGGAAAAATCACCCAAACCTTAGGTGGTAACAAAATCAACCCAATTCTTCCAATCCGCCTAATCGTTACCAACCAAACGGTCCACCCTCCAACCGTACTTTCAACAACAATCCTTCTAACAACTATGGTAGTACCAACAATCTTGAAGGATTGATGTCTAAGTTCATGGCATCTCAAGAGGCTCGCATAGCTAGGTTTGAAACCGAATTCAACCAACAACAAACGGAGATGACCAACAAGATTGACAACTTGTTGAAAGCCCTCAACAACCAAGCGTTAATCACACCTAGGAAGGACACTAGGGACACCAATAGTGGAATCCAAATTAAGGATCCCTCATCATCCAAACATGTCCACTTTGTCAATGTTGTCACCATTAAGCCAATAGATAAGGAGATAGAAGAGAGTGACAAGGATGAAGTTAGAGTAGAAGCCGAGACTAAGGATGAGAGTAAGGAAGTTGAGGTTAACAAGGAAGAAGAATTAGAGGAGGTAGAGCCTATAGAAAAATACTTTGATAAGTTGCCAACCAAGGAAGAACGGGAGTACCATAAGGATTTATTCGATAGTCCCGAGAGACCATATATCTTTGGCACACCCCTTATCAAAATGGGAGACCCCTCTAACATTAACATACCATGCAATATCGGGCACATGCATATATAAAAAGCTTACATCGACCCTAGATCCCCCGTGAACATCATGACTAGGACTTATTACCATTGGGTGATGAAGAAGCAACTTAATTTTAGGATGATGCCTAATAAGAATCTGTTAAGTAATTTTGCAGGAAGAGTGAAGGGATTGCATGTGATTATTGGGAATCTCACCTATAAGATCGATTTTATGATAGTGGAAGACATTCGTCCGATGATAGATGCTTGCCTAAGCAAAATAATATTTGGGAAACCATTTGTTGAGACCACTAGGATGAGTTATGATCCGACTTTAGGGATAGTTAGATTTAAGGAAGAGAATGATGAAGTTGCCTATCAAATGCCCTACAAAATTGAGCAGTACCGCCTTCTCTCTAATTTCGAAAAGGAACACAAGCAAGCGGCTTATTATAGGAATGAGGATGATAGACGTAGAGGAGTAGAGTATGTAAAGAACAGAATGCTTGGTTTCTACAAAGAATGCTTGCAACTAGGTCCGGAGTACAAAACTGGTTTAGAAGACGACCTCGAGAGTGGAACCAATGATGAGGTCATGTAGTAACCCATGACCTTGAGTCTAGCTACAAGACTCGTAAATAAAGAAAAGCGCTTCTTGGGAGGCAACCCATGTTTTGTGTGATTTTATTTGTTTGTTTGTTATTTGCTTCCGTATGCATGCTTAATTTTTATTGTTGGTAGATCATGTTTCTAAACTAAATAGTGGAAATACTTTACTTTGTTGTTTTGGCCTGGTCTTAACTCCACCTAAAAGTATTTTTGCAAAAGATAAGTGTAAGGGGAAACCCCAAATATGTTTTCAAGAAACAAACCGATCATGATTCTCCATAATATTAAATGAACATGTATATTCATATTTGTTAGAGTCAAATGCTTGTATTGAGTCATAATGAAGTTTTGCAGGATTTTCCAGGAAGTAGGACGAAGTTTTTCCAGAAATGTTCCGGAAACTTAACATAAGAATTTCTGCAGGTCAATCCTGACGGCGTCACGAGTTAACTCTTGACGGCGTCAAGTGTAAAAATCTGGAAATTTTACCGGTTTTGTTTTTCTAACGAAGTCTTATGGTTTTTGTGAATTATTAAGTTTTATAATCTCCAGGAAATCTGCAAACATCATTCTACAAGCATTATATCTTATCTTGTTTTCTAGGATCTAGTAGCTTATATAGGATGCCGCCGATTTTACGCGAGGTTGTCTTGTGTATTTTATCAGGTTTTACAGGTTATGTATGACTAGAAGATGATTTATATTCTGGAAGGGAAGCTTTGATTGTTCATTTTCTTGGAGGAAGATTTAACCTGGCCACCTTATTATCCATACCGAGCGAATTAGGGGAGTATTTGATTTCATTCTCTTTACTTTTTCACTTTTACATTCTTTACTTGAACATTGGGGACAATGTTCATCTTAAGTGTAAGGGGAGGGTAAAATGATGATACCTTACATATGCACTTTCGCTTGAGTTTGTTTTGTTTAATGGTAGATGTGTAATAAAACTATGAGAAATACTTGTTAGTGCAATTTTAGCGCCAAATTTAAATTTTTTTACAACATTTAGGAGTGAAACTTTAGCCATAGCAAGCGTCTCATGGATTGGAGATTGTATGACTAGCACATAACCGTATATTCAGAAAAATTTTCCACCCAAATATGTGAGGTTCGCCTTTAGATTTGATAGGAAAAGCATTTACTATTAGTGCTTATGAGTGTACCGGTAGCATTTAGATTCTAGAACTTGCGTTAGTGATGCATCCCGAGACCGCTAGTGAGACTACATTCGTGTGGTAGGATTTACTAAATGATAAGAGGCATTAGGATTACCTTTGTGTTAAACCCGTATTATAATTACTTGACCATTTAAGTCATATTACTTGGCTAGTTAAGTCAACTAATTTTTCCCACACCCTTAGCGTTGTACTCATTTTTAGTACACGAAACCCCTAGTACACCCCTCCGTGCCTATCTTTTCGTTTCTAACTTTAAGCATTTTACTTAAAGGAAGAATTTGTTACACCCCACTTAAATGTACAAACAATCGCCTTAGCCTTCCGTGTATGCGCTCATTTTTAGTGCATTATTGTTATTTGTTAAACCCTAAGTTAACTATCTAATTGATTACATGGTTGCTAAGTCGAGTCATATCCTTGTACATATTGTTTTGGGACGATTGGGACTCATGGGCAAGTACTTATTTTATGGAGTAATGGGGAAGAACATCATTTATTACCCCCATATGTACGTTAATTTTCAAAGTGCTCCAAGTGTTTTGATTTTCTTAATTCGAGTCATTAGATTAGTTTATTGTAAAGTATGTAAAGATTCAAGTGTAAGGGGAACGTTCATTCCCTATGATGTATTATTTTGGATGGTAGGGTAAGAGTGTATGCAAAAAAAAAAAAAAAAAAAAAAAAAAAAAAAAAAAAAAAAATCAAGAAAAAGAAAAAAAATAGAAAAAGGAAAAAAGAGAAAAACATACGGACTACCATCCCTTTTCATTCTATGTTCATTTTATGTTTTTGTTTTTTTTCATTTATTAGCTTAAGTCAAGTCTAGTCTTGGCTTAGCAACGCCATATTGTACATGTAATTAACTAAGATTGTTAACTCGCCACCAGTAAAACTTCCTTTATCCAACAAAACCGTGTATTTCATATCCCTACACCTAACGTTACAACCCTTTAAAAGACCTCTTTGATAGTTTATCCTAGGTACTTACGCCATGTGGTGGAGGTTTGATCCTTTCCCAAGCCTATGGTAATCTATTTTGCTATGACAGGTAGTGAGAGATATCTTCCGTTTCCATATTGTAATTTATACTCTATTACACCCGAGAGATGTGAGTATCTAAACACTATTTGTGAGGTGCTTGTGTATGACCTCCGTGCTTGTCTATTGGTCTTTAGTGGAACGATTATTTGTTGTAATTACTTTTATATTAGTGTTAAATGACCCCTAACTTGTATTTTGACTAGAATAAAAGCGCATTTGCTTGAGGATAAGCAAATCTCAAGTGTAAGGGTATATGATGAGGCAAAAAATGATCCGTTTTTAAGGGGTCATTTAAGCCCGAGTTCGAATTTATTTGATCAAATATTGCCCTAAATCGTTCCTTTTGTGATTTTAGGTACTTTGGGAGTGAAATCTGGAAAAGGAAGCAATTCGGACGTTTTTGGAGCATAAAAGTGAAGAAAACGCCAAAGTCTTAATTTTCCATGCTGGGAACAGTAGGTGACGGCGTCAAGAGTAACTCCCTGACGGCGTCAAGAGCAAAATTCCATGACGATCCAGAACAGATTTGACGGCGTCACAAGGAAGGGCGTCAAGAGGAAAAGTCATGACGGCCTGGAAATGCATAACACATGACGGCGTCAGAAGTAGATCAAGGCAGTCCGAGAATTATTTTGGCGGCGAGGTGACGGCGTCACAAGTTTGGTCTTGACGCCGTCAGATCCCTTTTCCTATATATAGTTTTCTAATTTTCACATTAAAGAGAGAGAAGTTTTGGAGAAACCCTAGTACGATTTTGGTGCGAATTTTACAGGTTTTTCAAGGGTTCCAAGCCCTTGATACCTTTCATGTGTAATTAAGATAAGTGTTCTTTTAATTCAATCAATATGTCTATGTGTTGGTTGTCTATATCTTGTTCTTGTCTTAATTCCATCATGCTAGGCTAGATCTATCTTGTGTTTGCTTAGATCTAATGAAACCTTGATGTTAATTATGTGTTGATTACTTGTTTATACTTGTCTTGGATGAATAATTTATATGTTAGGCTTAAGAAAACTGGCAGATCTCCAATTGGTAACATGCTTGAACGTCTTAAGAAACATGAACCGACGCGCACTAGGTCTTTATTGGTTGTATTTAATGCATGAGCCACTGTTTACAATCCCTATAGTTGTGCTGGGCATGGTGTAGGAGGAGATAAGATCTCATAGAATTGGGGAGTTAAGTGTGCCACCCCATGAATGGTATTAAGGAATACGATCCGTCATCCATGCAATTATAACAAGTAATTAACGTTTAAAAGATGTCTAGGGAGTAATGAAATCTAAGTAAACACATTTTCTCCACTTATTGCTCACAACTATAGTATAATTTAGTTTATTTTCAGTTTTAGTATTTTATTTTGATTGCATTGTAGTATTGGGTTAGTTGAATAGCAACTAATTCCGCCCAAATCCTTCAAACCCGAGATTTTTATTTGATTTCTAAAAAAATATAAAAATACAAAAATAATCATCCCTCACCTTTAGAACTAGTATTTAGGTTTTCTAATCCTAGCGACACTATTCCTAGCTGAACGATCAATCCCCCGGTACTTGTCACTATACTATACTACAACGATCAGGTACACTGCCTGGTGGGGGTTGTAAGCTTCTCAAGATCCCTTGAGAGGTAAAGCCTGGTGCGATTCCCACGTATCACGTAGTCAAAGATCTCCATTTCTTGCGCACGAGATGAGTGTTCGTTAAGCTCGTCAATGGAAGTCTCATGAAACACAACTCAAGAATATCATCAGGAAGAAACACATGCATTGTGTTGTTCCCGTGTGACTCTTCAATTTCAAAACTCTTTTTCCGATTATTTCTCTTCCACAACCGAGCCACTCCATATAGGAAACAATCCACACTCGTGTCGTCGGTCCCACACACGGGTTTGTAACCTTTACCCACAACTTCACCGAACTCGTCACTTGTTGCGGCTCCAACCTTGCACCCTCCGCCCCTAGTATACAAACTCAGACACCTTAATGAAATGACTCCCGTGTCATCATCATCAATATAATCATCCATCACACTTCCATGGTAGTCGTTTTTCAACTTTTGGCTAATGCTTCTAACTAGATGTTCTTTAAGTGATGTTTCACCTCTAAGTTGTTCAGGTATCATCTTGCATTCTAAGCCTGGTCATACAAACAACACAAATTAGAATATGAATGCAAAACAAAATGCTAAAAGATTGAAACTAGACTAGCACAAAAACATGGCTAATTTGTACTCGGAAAGTCAAATGACTACTTTGAAGTTGACACACAGAATTTTCCACATGTTTGCATACAACACATAATACATATATGACTTTCAGCGCAAAGAGATAATTGTACATCTTAATGTGGCTGCAGATCAGTACAGCACAACCCATTTTTACATGTTACCGGGCATGTCCGCCACACCTATTCTGCCACCTCTAGTCTAAGCAGTGTTAGAGCTTATTTGGATTTTATAAAGAATGATAGGCTCAAGTTCAACTCATGGCCTGGCAAGATTTGAAACTTAAGTTCAGACCTTACACTAGTAAAAAATATCACTCTGTGGCTTGTATTCTATACTTGTATAAGTTTGAGAAACCATAAAATCTACGAAGGGGGTACAATTACAAATACAATACAGCTTATTTCTAGGTGTCAAAAGTTAGTTACTTTGCACTAAGGGCGTGTTTGGGTGCGTGTTTTGCAAAATTGATTATCTCATATCTAGTGTTTTGATACCTACTTCTTCTTATTATGAAATGTTAAAATTACAGTTCACAACTTCAAGCTACATGAGCACATCCAAACACCATCTATAAAAAGTAATTAATCATCTGATATCGAAGCGCAGATCCAAACATGAAACACCCCCTAATGTCTAATCACCTATAATACAAACTAGTAACTACATATATCACGAGGGACTGCAACTTGGCGCACCTTCCTTGATTTCTAGAATATTCATATCTTCTACATATTTAAAAATTACTCATTTTGAAGGACGACAAATAACAAACAGCTTTATGTCATTAACACTATACGGACGAACCAAGTACATGTTATTTATATTGTACAATCCAGTAAAAAAAAAAAACAGCACAAACAACAATCAAAGTCTAGAAGTCAAGTACCCATAGATTCAAATTTACATAAATCCATTAAAATACATAGACCCTAGTCCCAAAACAGTCCAAACTCAAAGTCAAAGAACTTTTTTTTCCCTTCAAAATTAACAGTCTTACAAATCATTATCTAAAATACATTTAACAACCCACTACTAAAAACTTATAAACTATTAGGCTAGATACATTTTTCAGATCAACAAGCCAAAATCCAGTGTCAAATATAAATTTCTAAAATACTATGTTTGACCATCTAAAGTCAATACTTAACCCAATCAAAAAAGGAACACAAATAATAACACCAACCCCATGTACTCTATCAAATATTGGTCAACCAAAAGCTTGAAAACTAAGGTTATCAAAAAGAAAAACAAACCTCATGAAGTTTATATTCAAGATTCTTGATTTGAACCCAAGAATCAACCTAGATCCAACAAAAGGGTACATATGATTATTTATTTAAAATGGGTCATTTTAATAAAGTGTGAAAAGAAACATTTTACAAGAGAGAAGTGAGAGAAGTGATGGATCTCTTTATTTTGAAGTGAAGTCATGATATCACTTTAGTGGAAAAGAGGTGTTCCTGTTTTTTTTGTTTTATTTACCTAGACTAGAATTATATTTCTATTTTTTTTTCTAACTTGATGAAAGTTGTCCGATAGGTCCCAAAAATAATTAATTGAATGGTAAAAACAATAGTATTTTGCAAGGTTATAAAAGGCGTAAGGCGTGGCATGGCGGCATGACCGTGCCTCAAGCCTTACGCGCCATGTCAGAGCCTTTGCATTTCATAAGGCATCATTAAAGCGGCAAAAAAATATTTATAGATTTATGTATTTTTAATTTTAGATCATATTACTTGTACTATATTAGACATTTAGACTACTACTTACTATATAATTACCAGTCTTATATATCAAATTGCCAAAATTTCAAATACTAGTTCAAAACATTTCAAAATTATAATAATAATAATAATAATAATAATAATAATAATAATAATAATAATAATAATAATAATAATAATAATAATAATAATAATAATAATAATAATAATAATAATAATAATAAAACAAATAAAAAATAAACTGGTTCTAAAAGTGGCGCCACACCTTACCAAAAGGCGCGCCTTTTCACGCCTTTTTGAGCCACGCCTAAATCAGCCGCCAAGGTCCATTTCGTGGAGGCGAAGCCACACCTCGCGCCTTGACGACGCCTTTGCGGCGCCTTAACGCGCCTTTTAGAACACTGGTATTTTGCTAATCTTTCTTTTTGTAAAAATAATAAATTAAAACCAAACATTTTAGTAAGAGTAAATTGAAGAAAAAAAACGTCCTAATGTGTTATATCCAAATTGTAGAGTGCAGTTTCTGCCTTTTTAAAAGTGTATGTGTCGTTTTTTAGAAACAACTGATGTAGATATCATTTAATCATTTATGCTCTAAGTGAAATGACTAAAATTATTCAAAGTGAAATGAAAAAGTCTCACCGAAAGCAAAAACATTTTAGTCATTTCATTTTGGCCAGATACAATATTCGCACAAAAGATTTTCCACAAACAAGACACCTACACTTTAATATATTTGTCATTGAAATACTATCTTGGAAAAGTATGCATTGTGCATAAAACAAGAAAACTAGGTGAATGCATCATGCATTTCAACACCCCGAAATAACATCAATTAAGAGTGCTCGGTGTGGGCATGTTATTCTGTAACACCTGTTACTTTTCCTAAAACCTATTTCTAGCCAAATATCTATTTTCGTACCTGAGATACTTTTAAACTTTTATTACATTTTATTTGGGCTTGAGAAACGTGAGATATATTTAGAAACGAGAACTTTATTCCTTGATTGACTCAGCACAATCTAGAAAACTCGAATCGTATTGCATTTGCCAAATTATTTGAATTATATTGAGTTTGAGAAAAACTTTGAAGTTTATGCTTGATTTGATGGGAAAAATGATTTCGTGAACAATGGCGCAAGTTTCGTAATTTTTCGAGTCCGTTTCCTATGTCGTTTGAGCCCCGAAGCGTTTTCGTGAAATGTTTAGGTACGTTGACAGTTTTGGTCCCCGTGATATTTACCTTTACACCCCCTACACTTTAATTAATTCAAAAGCCACCCTATCTATACTACTATATAAATCATTTAAGTTGTGAGCTCCATCAAAAATTAAGATAAATAGCTCCAATAATAGAGTGACATGTGTCACTTATCAACTAAAAAATCACATTTATTTTCAAATTGACATATCTTTTTATCTATTTAACTTTTTTATGATCTAATTTCACCATATTTTCTAAAATTTTGTGCTCTTTAATTCAATATCCATTTTGATATATTTTTATGAGTTTTTAGTTTTTACATTTTTAGTGGGTTTATTTTTATTAATTCAAATTTTTACAACTTTAACTTTTATTTCAATAAATACATTCATGATTTGACAAAATTGATGAGGCGAAAAATGATCCGTTTTTAGGGGGTCATTTAAGCCCGAATCCGACTTTATTTGATCAAATATTGCCCTAAATCGTTCCTTTTGTGATTTTAGGTGTTTGGAGAGTGAATTCTGGAAAAGAAGCCATTTTGGACGTTTTTGGAGCATGAAAGTGAAGAAAACGGCTAAGTACCAAATTTCCATGCTGAAGATACAAGGTGACGGCGTCAAGACCACCATCTTGACGGCGTCAGACATGAGGAATTAAACATCGTAGGTGGTGACGGCGTCAGAAGGCTTCATGACGGCGTCAAAGTGGCAAGAATAAAATACCGTGGTTGATGACGGCGTCACATAGGCCGTCATAAGTGGATCAAGGCCGTCCGAGGAAGTATATGGCGGCGAGGTGATGGCGTCACAAGTAACTCTTGACGCCGTCAGCCTGTTTTTCCTATATATAGTTTTCCAGTTTTTTTCATTAGAAGGAGAGAAGTTTTGGTGAAACCCTAAAGACGATTTTGGTGCCTCTTTTACAGGTTTTTCAAGGGTTCCAAACCCTTGAGACCTTGCATTGTAATTGAGATAAGTGTACTTTCAATTCAATCAATATGTCTATGTGTTGGTTGTTTATATCTTGTTCTTGTCTCAATTCTACTATGCTAGGCTAGATCTCTTTTGTGTTTGCTTAGATCTAATGAAACCTAGATGTTGATTATGTGTTGATTACTTGTCTATTCTTGTTTTGGATGAATGATATTATATGTTAGGCTTAAGAAAACTGGCAGATCTCCAAATGGTAACATGCTTGAACGTCTTAAGAAACATGAACCGAGGCGTACTAAGTCTTTATTGGTTGTATTTAATGCATGAGCCACTGTTTACAATCCCTATAGTTGTGCTGGGTCATGGTGTAGGAGGAGATAAGAGCTCATAGAGTTGGGGAGTTATGTATGCCACCCCACGAATGGTATTAAGGAATACAATCCGTCATCCATACAAGTGTAACAAGTAATTAACATGTAAAAGATATCTAGGGAGTAATGAAGTCTAAGTAAACACAATTTCTCCAACCACTGCTCACAACCTTAGTTTAATTTAGTTTAATTTCATTTTAATTATTTTATTTCAATTATATAATAGCTTTGGGTTAGTTGAATAGCAACTAATTCCGCCCACTCTTCCAAAACCTGAGATTTTACTTGCTTTCATAAAAATATAAAAATACAAAAATAATCATCTTTCATCTCTAGAACTATTAATTAGGTTTTCTAATCCTAGCGACACTATTCCTAAGATGAACGATCAATCCCCCGGTACTTGTCACTATACTATACTACAACGATCAGGTACACTGCCTGGTGGGGGTTGTAAGCTTCTCGAGATCCCTCGAGAGGTAAAGCAAGGTGCGATTCCCACGCATCAGGTTTTTGGCACCGTTGCCGGGAATAGTTATTGTCTAGGTTAGGATTTCTTTTTATTAGGTCTACTTGCTAGATTCCTTTCTAGTAAGATTTTTATTTTTATTTTTAGGTCTTCTTTAGTCTATCTTATTTCTTCGTGCCTTTGTTCGTAACTCTTTACCATCCGACATCATGGAAGGTGGTAACATCTTTGAACCCATCATCCCACCACAACAAAACCCACCATTAGAACCCCTTAGGCCCCGAACCTTAGGAGAGTATTCCCGACCTAGCCACCAAGGCTACCGAAACACCATTGAGCTCACCGGAGACAATGTGACCCCCTTGCGATCCGACACCATCCGGTTGGTGCAAAGCGGATGTGCATTCCATGGACTTCGTTCGGAAGATCCAAACCAACACCTTAAGGATTTCCTCAAAATCGTAGATTCCATAGACCTAGGTGTTGAAACTAGATAGACTACCCGTTTACGCCTATTCCAATTCTCTCTACGGGATCAAGCTAGTCAATGGCTTGAGCGTTTACCAGCGGGATCCATCACCACATGGGATGATCTCACCACTCGTTTCCTTGCTCAATTTTTCCCACCGGGGAGAACTACTAAGCTTAGGAATGACATCTTGATGTTCCAACAACGTCAAAATGAATCTCTTTATGAAGCATGGACTCGTTTCAAGGACTTACTCCAAAAAGTCCCTCATCATGGCATAGATCTTTGGCTCCAAGTCCAAATTTTCTATGACCATATCGACATCTCCACGAGGCGAACCATTGACCAATCGGCCGGTGGTAAGCTACGTGATCTTAGTGCGGAACAATCATGGGAACTCATAGAAGATCGTGCTCTCTATGACAATGAAAGTTGGAATGATCCCCGTGATTTGAACAAAACGGTCAAGGCAATATCTTTGCCTTCAAACAATTCAAGCACTCCCGACCGTAGGATCATGGAACTTGAAGGTCGAGTCAAGTCTCTCATGAAATCTTACGAAGCTCATAAGCCTTCAAGCCAAGTAAGCAGAATCGCTTCTACATGCAAACTGTGCAATGGCCCTCATGAGACCTACAACTGCATGGAACTTCCAAAACGTGCTTATAACGAATTCACATCATCACACGTAGGGCAGGGTCCTCGAACTTCTGCCGAAGCATATGAGGCGTGGAAGGATAAACCTAATTTTAGAGGGTACCAAACACGAAGTGTATCATTCAATGACTCCTCACCACTCACTTGGTCCGAACATTTTCCGTCGCAAAGTACCCCTAGGCGAAGCTGTGAAGATGATTTAAAAAAATTCATTCTTTCTCAAGAACTGCAGCTCACTACACTCGAGACAAAATTCAAACAACAGCAGGCTGACGTGAACAACAAGATTTGTAATCTGTTGACTGCTATCAAAGAGCATATTGATAATAAGCCCATTCACGTTGATGAGGTTAAGTCTGCTACCATCATGAGTCCACTAGCCTCCCCTGTAAAAATAAAAAGTCCTAGCAAGCTATTCAAACATCTATCTCCTAACGAAAAAGGACCTATCAACCCCCCTGGACCAATCCACTTCGTAAACACCATCACCACAATATCAGCTGCAGCATCCAATCCAACCCAACAACAAATTGACAAACTCAGTCAGACAGCGAAGGATGAGACCTCAAAG
Organism: Artemisia argyi; assembly: GCA_030686995.1. Lineage (NCBI taxonomy): Eukaryota > Viridiplantae > Streptophyta > Magnoliopsida > Asterales > Asteraceae > Artemisia > Artemisia argyi. The sequence continues at coordinate 243,293,685 of CM060703.1, forward strand.
GTTGACCACGCTTCGGCAAGGGAACCTACCAACTCACCCGAACAGTGCACCGTGCAGAAATCCGACAAACCGGATGAAAGGAACGAGACATCGGAGGAACAAGAGAAAGACCCAACCATTTTGAGTAATTATGTTATAGAAGAATCCGAAATAGAGGATGTTATTAGTATAGGTAGCAATCAAACCGAGGAGAGCGGCTCTAAACTTTTCAAAATCTCCTGTACCATTGAGGGAAAGGTCTTAATTGATAGTCATATAGATCCTAGCTTCCCAATCAACGTAATCCCACTTTCCCTATATCACAAGGCTTTCCCAGAACACATTGCGTGCGAAAGGGTAGTAGAAAATTTGTCAATTAGGATTGGAGAGCTTGTTTACAATACTGACCTCACCGTGGTTGATGACATGGACCCTCTCGCCAATCAAACATTAACCAACCTTGTCCTTGGGATGCCATTCATCAATGAATCGGGAGCAATCCTTGACGAGAAAGATGGTAGTGTATTACTCACCAATGGTGTTAGGACGGTAATTTTTCGTAGGGATGGTGAGGAGGTTTATGAGTATCGTCCCTCCCTTGAGGGGAATCTATATGGGTCAAAGGATGGAGAGTTGAGAAAGATCAGACGACGTGATCCGAATAACCTAAAAATCCCTTGCATGATCGGTCATAAGTACTTCGAAAACATATACATTAATGTATTCCTGCCAAAGAATCTCATGTCATTGTTTCATTATAACAATATCTGCAGATGGGGGATGATTTACAAGGGAGAGAAAGTGGTTGGTAAGGATCATGAAATCCAAGTGTTCGTAGGAAATATGGCATTCCCTATGGAGTTCATGATTGTGGACAACATAGAGGACTTTGTTGACCCTAGGCTATCGCAAGTCGTCTTTGGAGCACCCTTTTGTGAAATCACTAAGTTGATAGTGGATGACTTGAACGGAATCATGACTGTCACTGACGGGATTAGGAGGATTTCATATCAAACGCCATACAAAAGAAGAGACCTTAGGGAGATAGATTGCGACGGGCTCGATGTGATGAGCTCCCAACTTGTCTTGTGTGATGACGATGTTAGAAGAGGGTGTAGAAATATTTCTGATTTATCTTGTGGGTTCTTTAAGGATGTTAGTAAGCTTGGCTCTAAGTATCGACGGGATGTTTTCGAATTCGAAGATCCGAAGTACTTACACTATGAAAGCGATACTAGTTTAGAAGATGACCTGGAGAGTGGAACCAATGATGAGATTACGTAGTAACCCACGACTTTGAGTCTAGCTACAAGACTCGTAAATAAAGAAAAGCGCTTCTTGGGAGGCAACCCATGTTTTGTGTGATTTTATTTGTTTGATTGTTATTTGCTTCCGTATGCATGTTTTATTTTTATTGTTGGTTGATCATGTTTCTCAATTAAAATGTGGAAATACTTTATTATGTTGTTTGGCCTAGTCTTAACTTCAACCTAAAGGTATTTTTGCAAAAGATAAGTGTAAGGGGAAACCCCAAATATGTTTTTAAGAAACAAACCGATCATGATTCTCCACAATATTTAATGAACATGTATATTCGTATTTGTTAGACTCAAATGCTTGTATTGAGTCATAATGAAGTTTTGCAGGATTTTCCAGGAAGTAGGACAAAGTTTTTCCAGAAATTTTCCGGAAACTTAACATAAGAATTTCTGCAGGTCCATTCTGACGGCGTCAGGAGTCAAAAATCTGGAAATTTTACCGGTTTTGTTTTTCTAACGGAGTCTTATAGTTTTTGTGAATTATTAAGTTTTATAATCTCCAGGAAATCTGCAAACTTCATTCCACAAGCATTATATCTTACTTTGTTTTCTAGGATTTAGTAACTTATATAGGATGCCGCCGATTTTACGCGAGGTTGCCTTGTCTACTGTTGTCAGGATTTACAGGTTATTTATGACAAGAAGATGATTTATATTCTGGAAGGGAAGCTTTGATTGTTTATTTTCTTGGAGGAAGATTTAACCTGGCCAACCTATAATCCATACCGAGCGAATCAGGGGAGTATTTGATTTCATTCTCTTTACTTCTTAACTTTTACATTCTTTACTTGAACATTGGGGACAATGTTCATCCTAAGTGTAAGGGGAGGGTAAAAAGATGATACCTTACATATGCACTTTCGCTTGAGTTTGTTTTGTTTGATAGTAGATGTGTAATAAAACTATGAGAAATACTTGTTAGTGTAATTCTAGCGCCAAATTTAAAAATTTTTACAACATTTAGGAGTGAAACTTTAGCCATAGCAAGCGTCTCATGGATAGGAGGTTGTATGACTAGCACATAACCGTATATTCAGAAAAATTTTCCACCCAAAAATGTGTGGTTCGCCTTTAGATTTGATAGGAAAAGCATTCATTATTGGTGCTTATGAGTGTACCGGTAGCATTTAGATTCTAGAACTTGCGTTAGTGATGCATCCCGAGACCGCTAGTGAGACTACATTCGTGTGGTAGGATTTACTACATGATAAGAGGCATTAGGATCACCCTTGTGTTAAACCCGTATCATAATTACTTGACCATTTAAGTCATATTACTTGGCTAGTTAAGTCAACTAATTTTTCCCACACCCTTTGCGTTGTACTCATTTTTAGTACACGATACCCCTAGTACACCCCTCCGAGCCTATCTTTTCGTTTCTAACTTTAAGCATTTTACTTAAAGGAAGAATTTGTTACACCCCACTTAAATGTACACCCAAATCACCTTAGCCTTCCGTGTATGCGCTCATTTTTAGTGCATTATTGTTATTTGTTAAACCCTAAGTTAACTTTCTAATTGATTACATAGTTGCTAAGTCGAGTCATATCCTTGTACATATTATTTTGGGACGATTGGGACTCATGGGTAAGTACTTATTTTATGGAGTAATGGGGAAGAACATCATTTATTACCCCCATATGTACGTTAATCTTAAAAGTGCTCCAAGTGTTTTGATTTTCTTAATTCGAGTCATTAGATTAGTTGATTGTAAAGTATGTAAAAATTCAAGTGTAAGGGGAATATTCATCCCCTATGATGTATTATTTTGGATGGTAGGGTAAGAGTGTATGCAACAAAAAAAAAAAAAAAAAAAAAAAAAAAAAAAATGGAAAAAATTAAGAAAAAGAAAAAAAAAATAGAAAAGAAAAAGAGAAAAAAAACATACGGACTACCATCCCGTTTTCATTCTATGTTCATTTTATGTTTTTGTTATTTTTCATTTAATTAGCTTAAATCGAGTCTAGTCTTGGCTTAGCAACGCCATCTTGTACATGTAATTAACCAAGATTGTTAACTCGCCACCAGTAAAACTTCCTTTATCCAACAAAACCGTGTAATTCATATCCCTATACCTAACGTTACAACCCTTTAAAAGACCTCTTTGATAGTTTATCCTAGGTGCTTACGCCATGTGGTGGAGGTTTGATCCTTTCCCAAGCCTATGGTAATCTATTTTGCTATGACAGGTAGTGAGAGATATCTTCCATTTCCATAATGTTATATTACTTTATTACACCCGAGAGATGTGAGTATCTAAACACTATTTGTGAGGTACTTGTGTATGACCTCCGTGCTTGTCTATTGGTCTTTAGTGGAATGATTATTTGTTGTTATTACTTTTATATTAGTGTTAAATGACCCCTAACTTGTCTTTTGAAGTAGAATAAAAGCTCATTTGCTTGAGGACAAGCAAATCTCAAGTGTAAGGGTATATGATGAGGCGAAAAATGATCCGTTTTTAGGGGGTCATTTAAGCCCGAATCCGACTTTATTTGATCAAATATTGCCCTAAATCGTTCCTTTTGTGATTTTAGGTGTTTGGAGAGTGAATTCTGGAAAAGAAGCCATTTTGGACGTTTTTGGAGCATAAAAGTGAAGAAAACGGCTAAGTACCAAATTTCCATGCTGAAGATACAAGGTGACGGCGTCAAGACCACCATCTTGACGGCGTCAGACATGAGGAATTAAACACTGTAGGTGGTGACGGCGTCAGAAGGCTTCATGACGGCGTCAAAGTGGCAAGAATAAAATACCGTGGGTGATGACGGCGTCACATAGGCCGTCATAAGTGGATCAAGGCCGTCCGAGGAAGTATATGGCGGCAAGGTGACGGCGTCACAAGTAACTCTTGACGCCGTCAGCCTGTTTTTCCTATATATAGTTTTCTAGTTTTTTTCATTAGAAGGAGAGAAGTTTTGGTGAAACCCTAAAGACGATTTTGGTGCCTCTTTTACAGGTTTTTCAAGGGTTCCAAACCCTTGAGACCTTGCATTGTAATTGAGATAAGTGTACTTTCAATTAAATCAATATGTCTATGTGTTGGTTGTTTATATCTTGTTCTGGTCTCAATTCTACTATGCTAGGCTAGATCTCTTTTGTGTTTGCTTAGATCTAATGAAACCTAGATGTTGATTATGTGTTGATTACTTGTCTATTCTTGTTTTGGATGAATGATATTATATGTTAGGCTTAAGAAAACTGGCAGATCTCCAAATGGTAACATGCTTGAACGTCTTAAGAAACATGAACCGAGGCGTACTAGGTCTTTATTGGTTGTATTTAATGCATGAGCCACTGTTTACAATCCCTATAGTTGTGTTGGGTCATGGTGTAGGAGGAGATAAGAGCTCATAGAGTTGGGGAGTTATGTATGCCACCCCACGAATGGTATTAAGGAATACAATCCGTCATCCATACAAGTGTAACAAGTAATTAACATGTAAAAGATATCTAGGGAGTAATGAAGTCTAAGTAAACACAATTTCTCCAACCACTGCTTACAACCTTAGTTTAATTTAGTTTAATTTCATTTTCATTATTTTATTTCAATTATATAATAGCTTTGGGTTAGTTGAATAGCAACTAATTCCGCCCACTCTTCCAAAACCCGAGATTTTACTTGCTTTCATAAAAATATAAAAATACAAAAATAATCATCTTTCATCTCTAGAACTATTAATTAGGTTTTCTAATCCTAGCGACACTATTCCTAAGCTGAACGATCAATCCCCCGGTACTTGTCACTATACTATACTACAACGATCAGGTACACTGCCTGGTGGGGGTTGTAAGCTTCTCGAGATCCCTCGAGAGGTAAAGCAAGGTGCGATTCCCACGCATCAAAAATCATATATTTTTGGGGGGAGTGTTTGACGGGTAAGAGATTAAGAGGGTTTTTCTATATGCGGGAATAATAATGTTACGGGAAAGCGACGGGAAACCCAAGCAAATAAATACAACTAACATATACATTCGGAGTGTTATGAAACGGGAATCGCCGCCGCTGTGCGCGGGTATCCAACTAGTACTTTTAAATATAAATACCCCTTTTATTTATTTTTCTCTCCATTTATTCACTATTAAACACACACACACCACTCAAATCCTCTCTCTCTCTTTCTCTCTCTTGATTATCCAGCCGACCACAACTCACCGGAACACCAGCAAAATCCGGCGCCGTCCACCGGAAAATTTTCCGGCGAAGTCTTTTCTCCTCCCATTCGATAGATCAACCCCACCACGCCATTTCTAGAGCTTTGGAGCTCTCGGTACCCACTGCAACACCCCCTACGCGCCACCTCTCACCACCTCAGTTGACACCGAGCATCACCACCACCTCCCTTCACCTTTGTATCGATGATAAACCACCCCACGCGCCTCCCCGTACCTTTTATTTTATTTTATTTCAAAACCTTGTTTTAATAAATTTTAATAAAACCGATTTTGTGTTTACCGAGTCAACTCGTGACTCAGTGAGGGTTTTGTTATTATTGTTGTTGTTTTGGGTTTGTGATGACGAGGGTATATAGGTTTTGATGTTTGAGATTGTTTCGAGGGTCCGTTTGGGCTCGTTGGTTCTCGGCAGTCACCACACCCAACCACCGAGGCTCTTGTGGTGGTGATTGTGGGTTATTAATAAGTATTATAGATGTGGTATTGATGATTGTGGCTAGGATTAGGTTGTTGAGGATTTTTTTGTATTCTGGTTGGATTTAGATTTGGAGCCGAGTAGTTTTGGAAGTGGATTTGGACTTGGGTGATGTTGTTATTGGTTGTGTGATGTTTATTTCGGATTGTTTGGATTGTTGGTCTCGGGTCGTCTCGAGTCACGGCAAGTGTGCTATTATTATTGTTGTTTGTTTGGTTTTTAGTTTTGATAACGGTTTCGGCTAAATATTTTGAAACCGGAAACTTAACGATATATATATAAACTTAACGATAATATAACTTGACGATAATAATAAACGTGAACTAATAAATATGAAACAATAAAACCAATTGATATAGTTAAGTGGATTGTGACATTCGACTTGGATCCGGATATTGATATTGTGACGTTATTTGTGATGGACAAGGATTGGGCGAATTGGATTTACGAGTTGGTTATTTAGACATTGGACCCTTTGGTACTAACAATACAAAATGGTCGATAAAACTAAACAACTAATGTTAACGCGAATAATGTGTCCAATTGTATATTATAATTTGCGACATTTAGCGATATATAGGATATTTAAGAGTCGTTGACTCGGGGAAAACGTTGTATAAACGGGCAAGTTATGCCAAAATTTCATAAAATCTTTAATAAACTTTAACCGTTTAAGATTTGCTAAATAGATAAAAAAACCTTTTCAACTTATATTGGTTTCGACGTTATATTTGGGGAATGGGAAAAGCCGAGACTAGTTATTTACGTGTTGTCGTTTATTTGAGTGTGTATTCATTTTCTTTTCGATATCTTCTTCGAGTTACTCTTTCGTCTACTTTCATATTTCTTGGGTTATCGTTCACTTTTGCCGACATCTTCATTTTCTAATTTTCTTGTCTTCCACACGAGACTTTTAAAATCTATTTTCTTCAAACGCCATTGTTATTGAAACCTTTTGTTCAAGTATTGTTTATTGAGACATTCGAGTATTATTTCTGAGTTATGCCATTTATATTGATTAGGTTGTGCTGAGGATTACTTGACGTGACATATTACTTGCTTGGTTATTATATCTCGTTTCCTGCTGCTTTAAGGTGTGATTCATATCTCCACTTTTAATCTTTTTAATTGTTTATAAACTCTTGGAGTGAGATACATGCTTTTAAATATTTTCTGAGCACCAGTGTTTTTGTTATGGTTTTCCTGATTGGTATGCTTTCGTGACGATGTGCTAAGTAGCTTATCTTGCCATGCAAGACCCTCAGATCATGAACCATTAATCACTTGCGAGTGAGCGCGAATATAGGGATATAGGCTTATAGGAATTGACCTTCCCACTCCTTTTGCCAGATAAGCAAATTGTGGTGTACTATATTCGATTTTGCTGGGTATATGGCAAATACCCGTCCTTGGGGGCACTATTATACTATGAAATTTCGCGGTTATTGTCGACTTATGATGGATTGGTTAACGTTTTGCGTGTCATGAGCTTAGCATCATCAACAATATTATATGCACTGGGATGCCTCTATATATTGTATGTTACCTTGATTACCCGGTATTTGCATATGTTGCTTATATCACCTGATTAAAATCTTGTGCTCAACCTTATTTATTTAAACCTATGGATTACACTCAATCTTTGTGTTGACTTTTAAGCATGTGTTTCAGGTATTACTATTACTAATAATTAGCTTTGGAGCATAATATTTTGGGGCATGGTGGAGTGGCTTGGACAGAGGAGGCTTTCTGTCAAGGCAGCTTAACCATCTTTACTATCTTTATTTGCATGTCATTCGTAAAACCTTTTGTGTGTCGTTTGTTACTTCCGCTTCTAAACTTTGTTATTTTCCGCTGTAAACTCTATTTACTTTTCCGCTGCTACTTTGATAAAGAGTCTTTGAACTCTAAATGGTTTGTAAACTCGAATGATATGTTTTGAAACATTTATAAACGTCCCGTGTTGTGGTCGTTAGCTATAAATGTGCATGGTTCCTTTTGCGTAATACCCCCAGCTACGTCAGCTGCCATATTTAAGTTGGGGGTGTTACATATTCGTCCACCAAAGACACAACAATGGACAAACAACACGTTGTACTGCACCGTGCCTCATGTTATTCGTCCACCGTTTGTCCCTTAGCCATTTCAATCACTTGTATTGTTTTTTATTTTTATTCATTTATTTATTTTTTGAGTGGTGGGTATTTTTTGTGGGACCCAATCAATTTTTATTTTTATTTTCTATTTATTTATTTATTTTTTAAAGAAAGGGTTTTAGTTATTTGTGTCTTATTGGGAAAAGATGAGGTAACGTTGAGATGACAGATGAATAATGTGTTATTCGTCTTCCCTACAACTTAGCACTCTAAACTTGAATGATGCACCAATGAAACGTTTAACAAACTATTTAACTAGATGTTTGTTTAGTAACACATCACAAATACGGTTTTATATTTGTTTAATCAACTCAACCGACACCGATATTAATCTATTGATACTTTTTGATCATTATTTGATGGTACGCCATTTTAAATAGGTGACAAATCTGGTTAGAAGATCATTTGATGGTACATATAATATAATATTTGTGATAATAAGTGAGTCCCCTCTTGAGAGTTATATGTTTCTCACTGTGTTAATACTTCAATTAAAAATGCTTTTATAATTTCAATTATTAAGATTTACACTTTATTTAGTGACCACAAAATGACAATATTTATTGAGTTCTTATAAAATGCATGAGCAGTTAAGATTAAATGAGAAATAAAAAAAATTAATAATAATAATCATACATTTCAGATGTACTTATAAAAACAAATGCATACCCATTTAATTTTTTTCCTTTAATTTAAAATATTTGGTTAGAAATACTTATCATTTTTTTTTTTAATTTTTCTTATTATTGAATACATTCTTCAAACACGGGTTCTAAACTAGTTAAACATGAAAAATTGAATTACTCTCCCCGCCTTAAAATATAAGTCCATTGTGACTTTTCAAAGTCTTTTTTTCCCCGACTATACTTGATGAAAAGTATACAAATGAAAATATATTTAAAACACAAATCCATTTATATTTTGCATTAAGTATTATATAACATAGATATAAATAATTAAGGTCAAAGTTGTAATAAAAAGAGTTTAAAAAGTAAAAATATACTTATATTTTGAGACAGAGGGAGTACTACTTTTCTAGGGTAACGACATGAAAACCTCCATAAACCAACAAAACATGTTTCATTGTCACACATTTCAAACAATGAGAAAATGTTGTCTATCAAACACATCTTATTTAGGTAACACGTCAAATTAGGTGAGTGAAAAATGATCAACGTGCTTCGCATCTTTGTTTTTGACTAAATCAACTTCTTAGGAATGTGGCTATTGTTCTTGGTGTGTGTGTAATTACACATACATATTGCCTAATTTAACCGGACTAAAATGACCAAAAATGCTAAATATAGTGTGTTTTTGTGTTTATGCATGTGCAAGTATGGATATCTTGAAAAAGGACAAAAAGAAAGACAAAAAGGGCAAAAATAAGCACGGGATTGGAATGAGCACAAATTATAAGTCCAATGTTCGACAAATGAAATCCAAGACCAGCTCGTGCAGCAGCACCGGCCCAAGTTGATGAATATTGAAGCAAGTTGTCCAATGGCCCAATGATATTTAACATAAGGCCCATGTACGCTTAAAGGCTGAAACTTAAAATGTGAATTGCAAATTGGTGGCCAGCGCATTTTCAACCAAATGAAAATGAAACACAATATATATAGGCACTTGGCATTCTCAAATGAAACAAGGAACTATGCACTAAAGTCCAACAATGAATTGCATTTAAAGACTAGCCACGGAAATAAAAGACCATTGCCACGTGCTACTGTTGTTATCTTTTGGGCATTTGGCCAAATGGAGAAGAGAAAAAAAAATATAGAAAGTGGGTCATGTTGTCTTCTCTTGAGGCTAGCGACAAAAGATTGAAATGCAAGTTATAATGAAGACTGGCGCTTGATATTTACAAAGTGGAATAATTTTTTGACCAGCTGCTATATTTGCAAATTGAAATCTTTGTCACTAGGAGGCATGTGAAGAAATAACAAGAGATTAACCATTTGAATACATAAGTGTCACGTGAGGCACTTTTATTTGATAGCCAGCATGCGACAAAAGAAGAGAAAAAGAAATAATCTTGAAAGCTGGCCACGTGAAGTCCAAACTCACTAGCCCATCGAATGGTGACAAAACAAATGAAGAATGAAAGTTATCAAAGCCAAAGTGATCCCAAACTTTTTACTCTCATGCTGCTACAAAATAAAGAAAAGAGCTTTTTGTTTAGATTAATTGGAGTGTGGTACTAGTAGAGCATGTGAAGCCTCCTTGATTTCTGAGCATCAAATATATTTTTAAAGAGAACATCACATTGAATATTTTGCTCTTGAAGACTTGCACGTGAAGCTCAAACTGCCAAAATATTCCAAACATTGGCTATAAATACATCACCAAATCTAATGCTATAAGAAGCTTTTCCTTACATCATTTTCACACACACTTTTACTTTTATTTTTAAGAGTAGGAATGTAGGATAAATAAATTATATAGTAGATTTATTTCTTTGTAATAGCTTAATATTTGTAGTTTATTTTTAAAAGCTTATTGTACACCTTATTTCAAATTGAATGAAGATGATGTTTTTTTTAATGGTTCAACTTAGCTTATTACTCTTCTCTTCTATTTCTTTTATTCTATTTTCTTTTATCTAAAAATCTATTTTAGCTTAATAGTTTTTTGAAACTTATTAAATTAGCTTATTGAATAAACATTTTTTTTATACTTTATTTCTTTTCATATTTTCTTTAGTGTTATTAAATCTAGTAATTTTTAGCATAAATCAATTAGTCTCTTTTAATTTCAAACTTTTTCTTAATAAATCTATTTAGTTTATTTCTTTTCATATACTTAGTTTATTTTAGATCTATTAAGTTTTTGCCATAAAGTTTTAATCTCCTACCTTTATCTTAGCTTGTTTTGATTAAGGTTTAGTATTTTGATTAGTGTTTCCTTAACCAATAAGCTTCTTCCATAGTTTAATTGGTTCATATTATATATTATTTGTACTAAATTTTCATAAAGTTTTGAATTTTATTAGTTTCTCATCATTTTCAACATCTAAGGCCGCAACTTAAGGGTTTTATAAGCTTACTTATTAATAAAGCTTATAGCTTTTCTAGTTTTTATAAAGCTAATTAGTGATTAAAGTCAAAAACTTTATTTACTACTTGGTAATATTAAAACTATTAAAGAAATAAACTTTATAATTTGACAAGTTTATAAAATCGGATGGTTAATGTCGTCTCATCTCTTAGATCGGGTTCTATTTTCTATTCCTTTTCACATTTATATAATTAGTTTATTAATAATCATGTTTGTTGGAATATTTGTTTTTGTTAGTTTAATTGAGATGAGTAGCAAGTAGTCTTTTAGTGTTTATTAAGTGATATGGATTTGTGATTTAAGTGTGAATTAATAAAAATGGATTGCGATTAATAATTAGTCAAATTATTTAGATTTGTAGTTTTATTATTTGAAGGGCAAAAGCCGGAGAATAATCGAATTACACATCTAGTAATTATTTTCTTTTTAAAGGATTGTTTTCAAAATAAACCAACGTTGTGAGAAAATAATATTGTTTAAGGAATATAATTCGTCATCAAACCGTAGTCCACACTTAATGAACTTTTCACGTCACTTAGCAAACATATTTCCCATATATCATTTTTAGAATAATCTAGTTGCCTTAATTTGTCGGATTAATATTAGTGTAATTAGTAGTATAATAATTAGTTTTAGGTTATTCTCTTGCTTCTAGTTTGTTATATTAGATTGCATTTTAGGAATTTGAACTTTACGTGCTTGTTTTATACGCTTAATTCTTACTTTTTAGTTTATGTTTGGTATTCGTAGTTTTAATATCACAAAATCTCTATTATCTCTCACTATTCACTACACAAATCACGAACCGAATCATGAATTCAATTCACACTTCGTTGGGACACGACCCGGGGAAATACTTCCACGAGCGTTTCTTCGGAATAACACTTAACCTCTAAATTACATCAGTTCTCTCTTTTCTTTTGTTCTTTTGTTAAAAGTACGCTTGGCTATGAAGGGGCACATATATGAATTGATGACTTGTAATTTGGTGATAATTATTTAGGTCATTCAAGATATTTATTGTCATGTTTTCACTTGTTTATGATAGAAACAAGTAGGGGGACCCGGCTGCGTCGCAGCGAGCATTTTTTTTTAATTATTGTTTTATGATAATTTTATTGGTTTTTTTCTTTTTTTTGGGAGTTTCGTGTACCTTTTTTTGTCATTTGGTGGGTTATCTTTTTAAAATTTTATAATGGGTGAACAGATCAAAAGCCTGTGACTGAATATATATTACCTACATGAGGTGAGATCTATGCAAAACATATATCATTTAAAAAACAAATAAGTCAATCTCAATCATCCATCCATCTATCATCTAATGTCTAAGATCAAACCAAAAAATAACAAAGGGAGGGCAAAATTGTCATTTTAGCTCATTTAATATAAAAACCAACTTTCCATTTTTTTTTAAAACAACATATTTTGCAAACGGTAAATCTTCAAGCTACGAAAAATACACCATCGCGGCGAGAATTAAATCGTCTTTCTATAGATGTGCATTGTTATATACTTTTGACGATTTTTTTTTTCAAAATTTTCGTCCAGAAAAATCCCACGGGATTCGTAAAAAAATCCCATGGGATTCGTAAAAAGATGATTCTTTTTTTCAAAATTTCTGTCCAAAAAAATCCGACAGGATTCGTATAGAAATCCCATGGGATTCGTGAAAAGACGATTTTTTTTTCAAAATTTCCGTCCAGAAAAATCACACGGGATTCGTAAAGATATCCCACGGGATTCATAAAAAGACGATAAATCACAAATGATTCTTTGGTGCATCCTGATGAGTGTGTAAATATTCATCATTTTTACCGTATTTTAACTGCCAAAACACGAGAAAATACTCAAGAATGCATCAAGATAATAAAAATATCCCAAAGATCGTGTTTTATATGTTTCAAATGCAAAATGATTGAAAACAAACAAAAAAACGAACAAAGTTTGCATAATTGGTAGTTTCAGTCCCCCAACTTTGAAAATTTGTCAAAACTAGTCACTGAGCGTTTATTTTAAAAAGTCAAACCAAGTCTTTAAAAAATCAAAAGTTACCAAATAATGATCTTTGGGTGAAAAATCTTTCAAAAATGTACAAGTTTACATATTTGGTCCCTCAAGTTTCAAGGTTTGGCAGATGTGGTCTCCGGGAATTATAAATCGAAGAAAAATGACAGATTGGACCTTGGAAATTCATAACTTGGCAAGAATAGTCCTTTGGAGAAGTTTGAAATGTTGGCAGAAAAGGTCCTTGGAAAATGCAGAAATTTCAACTTAGGTCCTTGGGCTTGCATTGTTACTAAACCAAACGAATCCTTTGTTAAAACTAAAGACCAAACAAACCCGACACAAGTCTTAATCCTTTTACCCAATAACCCAATCCAACAAACCCTTGGCCCAAATCTCTCCCTAAAGCCTAACCATTCCCACTTTTACGTTTTTAATAAAAACGCATCCTAGCCTCCTTTTGGTCAGACCTAGTCAACACGCCTCCTGTCTTCAACCTCTCCCCATTTTACCCAGGGAACACACAATTTACTTCCCCTCCTCACCTCTTTACCTAGAAAATACACCACCACCTCCACGTCATATCCCCTGCATACTCCATCTTCACCTCAAAAGCACCCCCAACGCAACCCCCAATCCCACTACCTTCCTCCACCTCTCACAAAACCATACCTACCCACATCCACGTTGGCAATCCACAATCTCAATTGGCGCCAAAACAGAAATTGATGGCTGAGATGATGTTTATAACAATCCAATGGCTGGGATTTGATGAAAAGAAACACAAAGGAGTATCCAAGGCACAACAAGACAAGAAAAGCAATCCAGTGGAAACCCTAGAAGATTAGTAGTATAAATAGATAAGTATTGTAGCCATGAAAGGCGGTCAATTTTTAGGTTTTAGTAGCAGTCAAGTTAAGTATGTCTTAGTTTTTAATTCTAGTATTTTAGATTTTGAGTCTTTAAATTTTCATGTACTCTTATTTCCAGTTGAATGAAATTTCAGTTTCCCTTTTTATTTCATGTGTTAATCTCTAAGCTTACTTCAAAATTTTAGTTTCAAGTAATCCTAATCTTCTCTACTCCAAATGCTCATACAAGCTAAATTATAACTTATTGTGAGTACTTGGACCATATTTCTGTAATGCAAATAAGTTTTAGATGAGTTCTAAAAGAGTCAGAAAAACATAAAAAATTACGGTAATTAGTTTTAGTTCAGTGCTTAAGTATGGTTAATTAGTGCTAATACGTCTTTGGGATAGCTTATGTTACAATTCTCTTTCAAGATTTTAGTTGAAAAAGCTTGTTCTTGAATCAAAGTTTTCATTAGACATTGCCAAAAGGGGTGTTTGGCACAAAAGCTCTTTCTGGTCTAAAAATGGTTTGGTCAAAATCTCAAACTTAGATTAGTCTAAAAATAGTTTTAGGAGTTAGTTTAAAGTAAATTTCAGTAGTTAAAAGTAGTTTTCCATCATTTGAGTTTGATTTATAATTTTTTTACGTATATATTGTTTTTACTCAAGCACTTGGGGTAGGTTCTAATTTAGGGTTACTAGTTGATTAATTTGCTCGACTGTCACACCCCGCCACAGCGGAAACGCACGGGTGTAACTTCATGGATATCATCACAACACCTGGTGTCAACATAGAGAACAACTACATGCACATAAATAGAGCAATGTACCAACACACAGTGTTGTAACAATACCCAAAGATAAATAACTAAAACAAAATCCAAAAGGTATTCTCAATAAATTTGAAAGTACCAAACATAAAACATAAATGTATCATATCCAAAACCAAATAAAATCAAATCCCAAAACATAAGTAAGTCTCCATGCAACTAAGTCTCGCCTAATTGCTGCCCTCAACTTTGGCCTTAGAATGCTCACCTGAAAATGATGCTTAAAATGTCAACATAACGTTGGTGAGATTCATAGGTTTGAGACTCAACACACAAGGTAACCGAATTCACTGTGATTACAAAATATAGCTGGACAAATAATTATAGTTATCATATAGCTACATGCATTTGCAAGTTAATATTCACACACAAAGGCAACAACACTCATAAGGCAACCAATAGGACGGCTCGTGTCCTCCGACCCCAAAATAATTACAACAGGACGGCTCGTGTCCTCCGACCCCAAATTTATTACATCAGGACGGCTCGTGTCCTCCGACCCCATTAATCATCAATTTGGTCGCATGCGCGAGCAACATGATAAGCATCCTCCTAATTGGATCCCATATATATATTAAACATCAATTAGGTCGCAGGCGCGAGCAACAGGATAAGCATCCTCCTAATTGGATCCCATATATATCCACACAAGCAAATAATCACACATAGCATGCATACGATAACATTACAGGTCCAAGCTCTTTAACACCACACACATAATCACAGTAAATCAAATCATTTAAGACAAGCATCATTCCCATCCCAAGTTTAAAACAAAGTAAAAATATGGGACTATGAACTCACCTTAAACTACGCTGCTTCCACAAAAACAATTCACAATCCATAGTACACAAAATTAATCCACATTACACAAGGTCAAGCTAAAAGCTACAACCCATGTAATACACATATGATGGATGTCTAAGACTCATATGACCCACCATGGATCTCCTAGACACCACACTAACCACTACCATAACTTAATACTCACTAAATCCCTTGCACTCTAAAACTCAGAAAACGCATAATTTTTTAGTACATTCACTCCCATGAAATCACGACAAATAAAGCTCAACAACTCACACCAAAAATTTACCATGGTCATAGACCAATAACACACACAAGTACTCATAAGAAATTCAAGCTTGTCAACTACTCAAATTCGGATCTGAACGCACACCAAAAAGTTTTGATTTTTAATAATTACTTCCACAAGTTTTTATCGCGAATCCTCTTCGTGGTAGTCTAATATAACCTAAAAATTAACTATTCCAGAAGGCCAAGTCAAAATACCACTTTTACAACCACATGACACCCTTAAACGTTTACCCAAAATCTGTCCCGGTTTGACAGCTTTGACACCTTAACAAAGAAAAATCAAAAGACCAACTTCCCGACCTCAAAATTGATCGTGGCTGGACTTTTTAGAAAGCTCTTTCATTATAATTCAATTTAGACTTAAAATTCGTGACTTAACTCATCACCATCTGTTATTTACACTCACATCTTTACAACCTTACCAATCTGTCCAAACCCTAACACATAATCTAACGCGTTTAACACTCAATTCCCTTAACCATTAACCATAATATTAACATCTAATCATCCTAACATGTTTTACTTCAATAATTTACAGAAGTATATAAACCCTAGATTCCATCATATTAATTATTACATGAATCATAACAACAATTAATTAATTACACATAAGGGTTAAAGATTTTACCTTGATTCTAGATTATTGCTAGAAAATTATGAAACCCTAATTTTTTTCTTCTTGGATCCCCCTTGTGTCGACTCAATATGCTGGATAAAGGGGTAGGGGAGTTTTGATTTTGTATTTATAATTATTTTGGATAACTCTTAAGGCTTAGAGTTGTATTTGGTATCAAATTTGGTTTACTTTTTCCCCCTAATACCCTTAATCAGCCGCCCCCCCCCCCCTAATAATATATATATATATATATATATATATACATATATTTTTATTTTTTTTATTAATTAATTTATTACACTCAAAACCTCATACTTTTCATATTTTACGCATTCCCATAACAAAATCTAACGTCTTTCGCGATAAACCTTAATTTTACGACAAACCGGAAAATATTCATTTTCAAAATAAAGTTTCCAAAAATAGATTTTTACACACTCCATAAGCATTTCCTCACAAAAACAACATTCCCGTAACTTACTAATGCTCAATAACTTGAACGAAGACTCGTTACGTAAAACCTCAAAACGCCAAATATACACAAGTCATTTCTACACCACATAGGTGATCAAAATGAACTTTCCCAAAATCAACACATCAAAAATCACAATAACAACCACAACGCGAAGGGATTTATGTAACAATTCGCAAATTCAGGTTAATTTCTATTTTCGGAAAATTTTACTATTCATGTTACTATTCATTTCTTTCTGAAATTTTCCCGAAAGTTGATTTTTATTTCATATCCTCGAGTGATAAATCAATTCCATGGCTAATTAAATGTTTGACATTCGTCAGATCATTTTCGTGAAAGTTATTAAGGGATTACACAGAATTACCCGTTTTAGGGTAAAACGTCAATCAGAAATTCTACGCACAACGAAATTTGATCCCGTCAGGTGACCCCACATCAGAAAAATGTTTAACACATTCATGATTTATTTGAGAATAAATCATGACTGAGAAAAATCATGGCCCAAATAAACTTCGGCCGTGAAAAACTGGAATATTCAGTTTTACGCGTTTTTACTCAGCCGTAACCCTAGCCTTTACCTGCACCGTGTTTCTAAGACGATTTGAGCTTTCAACTTATTAAAATAAGTCAACATATTTTTCCCTCCTCCATTGACTAAAAATCATTCTTTGATATTATAAGTCATCTCGTGATTTTTAGGCTTCCGGTTTGATGTCTAAAAGACATTTAAGACCAACCGACACCAGACTGAGCCCAGTCTAGACATTATAAATCATTTTAAATCATTTTTAGCATATTAGAAAAGTAACATTTTACTTTTCTCAGTTTTACGCAATATTCGTACATTTTACGTATTGCGCGTTTTAGACCCGTGTTTCCAGCTTTTAGCAGGTTTTACCACCCAAATGGAACTTATCACCCATTTTATATTTTATTATGGGACTTATGAACATTTCTAACAATACTTTAAAGTTTCATAATTTTACGACACCCGGTTTTACGTTTTGAGGCCTAATCATTTACGGTTGGCATTTCCCGGAGTCAAAATGCATCTAATAACCAAGGATAATACCAAGCCAAGCCACCTCCCCTCCTTATCTATTTGGAACCGCCACAAGGGGGGGGAGTCACACCCTTGTGTGGCTTGATCTTGAGTCTTGTTGGTTTAGATGTGTTACATGTGTTTCTTGGCCAAAAATATCCTAAGTTTTCTAACCTCCTCATGGACCTATATATACTCCCTCCCCTCTCTTCCTTGGCCGGCCATCACACACACCACAACACTCTCTCCTTAGCTTATTTCTTTCTAATTTGTTGCAAGGTTCAAGTGAAGTTCAAGTATAGAAACCCTAGATAGCTTATTTTTCACCAAAAATCATCCAAACCCTAACATACTTGGTGTTTTCTCTTGAGTTTAAATCTACTCAATACACCTCAACCTTTATCATCTATCTTTCAAGAATACTAAGAGTAGAAAGGTTGCTTGAAGTGAAAAGGGTTGAAGCTTGTCTATCAAAGTCCATTTCCTTACTAGTTACTCCTTTCTTTAATTAGAAAGCCTAAAGTTGTAAGCCTAAACCTAACATGCTTCTTGTTTATTTATTATGTTCATCTCATTTATATGTTATTCTTGCTATATTATGTGTTGTAATTATGTCCATGATGAATCATGATGAGTAAAAGATGTTGTTGTAATGACTTATTGAAACAAGTTACTAAAACAAGCAAACTAGTGAATATCTTGGTATAACCTGATCAAAATGGTAAAAATTTTATATTGGATTATTACATATTACAGTAGAGGACTTAACAATAAAACCATAGCAATTTGAACCACCTAAAAAGAGTAAACGAGTCAAAAGTTATGGCGATTTGAAGTTACCAAAGATTTCCGGCAAAACTGCCTAAAAGTTTCAGTGACAGAACCTAAAACACGCAAAAAGAGGCCTTTCTGGTCCGATTCATGAAAAAGTTAAAACACGAAAGTTGTCCGGAATCACGTTTTCCTTCAGGCACAAAGAGGCTCGAGCCTTGAAAACACTTTCTGAGTAAGATATTTCACAATTTCTTAACAGCTATTTACATATTTCAAGTCACTATACTATTGTTATACTTTCAAAGGAATAAAAGGTATTATGACCTATAACCAAGACCCCCACCATGGCTAGAGCCAAGGTTGTGTAACATGACCTTGGAACAAGGACCAAAGGTCATGGCTAGGCCATGACGAAATGACCAAACCAACTTACAAAGGCGTAAACATGAAACAATGAAATTGGCGATAACATGAATAAGCAATTTGTATCTACTTCACCTAAAAGGAAACCATGAGATTTTACCAAGACAAATGGTCACACAAGACTTATAAAACTACCCCTAATAAAAATCTTCATGTACTATAAACTTTCCTAAGTTTATACAAATACCGGACATATAACTTTTTCGGATCAAAACTTATATCTATATACTTTATCAACTACTACAATAGTAGGGAGCTTCATGTGAGGAGTTCATTACGTAAGCCGTCGAGATGAGTTGTGGATTTACGAGTTAAAGTGTCCTGGCTCCTCGAACGCTTACTAACATGACTTCTGAAATATGTTAGCCCGAACGGTAGTAAACGATATACCAAAACATACATGTTCATAAATCTCTCTTTCAAAGACTTACAAATATACATCATAACTCATCATGGACTAAATGCAAGATATATATATAGGCACTACTTCATATTCTTTACTCCGAACCTAAGTCGCAACATTCTATTATAGGTTGCTCGTAGAAACCATCGCGATTCGACCATCACATTCACTACTCACTACATAACTTAAGGTGAGTTCGTAGCCCCACTTTCTATTGTTTAACTATTTTACAAACCCATGGGGGGAATACATGCTATTATTTTTCTACTCGAACACGATGCTTTCTAATGTATGCTTCACGACGATGTTTTATTATCACTAAGTAACGATTGCCATGTTCGAAGTCCCTATATCATGAACCATTAGTCACTACCTTTAGTGAGCGCGAATATTGTGAATAGATCTATTGGGATTGACGAATCCCATTTGTGTTGAGCAACGATGAGTTCACACAAATGCACTATATTTGAGATTTAGCGGTATAACGGCAAAAGTACCTTGATAGGGCTTCTATAATGCCAATTTTGTTGGTTCGATGTTAATGTTTTGGTTGCATGAGCTTAGTGAAATAAATAACGATTTTGTTTTCTAACTATGAGTGTGAGTCTATAGCTCACACTACGACATATTGTGTTCAAACGATTTAACTAAACTCTACGAATATCACTCAACCTTTGTGTTGACCTCTCAAGCATGTATTTCAGGTTCATGACGATCAAGGATGGCACGGAAGGACACGGATACTCAAGAGGGCTATAAACTTTATTATCATTCAAAAACTCACTTAATGTGATTTGTAAACATGGAACCAATTGGGACCTCATTTTTGTAATCTCTGATATTTATATAATTTGAATGATAAATCTTTTAAAACGACTCAATTGGAGTTCGTTTTCTATTATTGTGACTATTGTGCCGTCAAGTAACACCCAGTTCGAATTCCGCTGCGTCCATGAATTGGGGGTGTTACAGATTGGTATCAGAGACATGGTTATAGAGAAACGGGTCTAATTGAGACCTAAACTATAACTACAATCACAAACAAAAATATTTTATAGCCTTCCGCTCTCCGTGTCTTCCATCCTCCAGACGATTATGGACTTATTATGCAAGTTAGGCTACATAAACATATTAGTATATTGCTATATATATGCTTGCCATATTTTGAGCACTCCCCATAAACGATAGAATTATATTAACATTGTAATTCTTCTTATAGAAATCATGTGCATACCCACTTCTCCCGATTATGTGCCCACTCTACCTAATAACTTCCAAATCTTACCACCCTCACCCGAGTTCGGATTCGACTTCGTAAATGCCTTCGTTTCTGATGACGAAGAAGAACCTTTCGAAGATTCAATCGACGAAGAAGAGGATAATGAATACGAATATGTACTAGAACCATTACCACCACCACTATCACTGCCCTTTGATATCCCTACATGTGATGAATTGGATCACTCACTATGGATTGTACCTCGACCACCATTGATCGAACAAGAAAGTCAACATGAAAACTACAGCTTCTCAAATTTCATCGACTCATACCTCTATGACACACTAAACCAAGAAGTTGCCGATCAATCAGAGCTGCTCGGACCTTCTAATCCACAATAGACTAGTGTGATGATACTAGTTAATTTTTGTACTACTAAACTGATTAGACTCAGTTAGTAAATGTTACGAAATCTATGAAATAACTAGCGATAGTAAAAACGTTGTAATTACTAAACTGAAAGTATCAGTTAGTAAATTTTGAAGAACCTTGTAATAGGTTTCGATTTTGTAAATCAACCAACGTTGTACGAATAAAACTTTTGTTTTATATACTATCATGTGTTATGCTTTTAAGTTTCAAACATTATTATTCTATCATTTCCTATCGAAAATCATGCTTATCTCACAACTCTCTAATTACGATGTATCTTTTGAACAATAGAATCATGGCGCCAAAGAAAAAGACACCACCAACGATGACGCAAGCTGCCATCCGCAAACTGGTAAAGGACAGTGTCAATGCAGCACTTGTCACGGAACGAGCAGCCGTAGCTGCAGCAGCTGCAGCAGCTGCCGAAGCCGCCACAGCTGCTGGTGCTGCTGATGCTGCAGCAGCCGCTGAGGCTGCAGCAGCCGCTGATGCTGCAGCAGCCGCGGAAGCCGCCATTGCTGCGGAAGCTGCTATAGCTGCAGAGGCTGCCAGAATTGCCAGTCTTAACCTTGGAGGACCTACCCCTCCTGTGACCAATGTTACTACAGTACCAATGGGTTACTCGTTCATTTCCTACCTGAAATGTGAACCCCTCAAATTCAAGGGTACTGAAGGAGTTGTAGGTCTGACCCGTTGGTTCGAAAAGGCGGAGTCGGTGTTCTTGGTTAGTAAATGTACCGAGGAGGATAAAGTTCAGTATGCCACGAGTACTCTGTTGAATGAGGCGTTGTCCTGGTGGAACTCAATTGCTCAACCCATGGGCATTGAGAATGCCTACAAAATTACTTGGGCTAATTTGAAACAAATGATGATCAAGGAATACTGTCCTCGCAGTGAAATACAGAAGTTGGAGGTTGAATTCTGGGATCATACGGTTAAGGGAAATGATATCATAACCTACAATCGTCGATTTCAGGAATTAAGGATACTTTGTCCAACAATGGTTTCTCCAAAGGAAAAATTGTTGGAAAGATATATCTGGGGACTTCCATCCAGCATACAAGGGCATGTAACTTCGGCAAATCCAAAGGAACTTGATGAAGCTATGCGGATGTCCCGCAGCCTCATGGACCAAGTGGTACGAATGACAGAAACCCGAAAGCAAACCAACAACAACACCAACAACACCAACAATACCAATAACCTCAACAACTCCAACTACAGTAACAACAATAGGAACAACAACAACAACAAGCGACCATGGGATGGTAACCATGGAAGCAACAACAATAACAACAACAACCAAACTCAAAACAACAACCAGCAAAACAAAAGACAAGAGACCACAAGGGCTTATGTGGCTGCACCAACTAGAGGCGCAGGATATACCGGGAATGCTCCACTATGCAATAAGTGTAACTTCCACCACTCAGGTCCTTGCCCGGCTAAGTGTCGCAACTGTCAGAACACTGGACACCTTGCCAGAGATTGTAGAGTCAAGGATGTAGCTACCGGTAGCAACACACAACCGATAGTTATATGCTTCGGGTGTGGAGAAAGTGGACATTACAAGAACCAATGTCCCCAAAACCAAGGTCAACAAGTTGACGACAACCAAGGGTGAGCATACATGATAAGAAGAGAAGGAGCTTATCAGAATCTCAACAACACTGCAGAACAATGAAGTTTAGAACTTAGCAGTCATATTTATTTATGCACTCTGTTGTACTATGTGTATGTTATCCCTAGTAATGGGAGTTTTTATGACTTAAGAATATTTAATGTTCAATAAACGACTCTTTGTGATAATTCTCATCTATTGTACTTTCTAGCTCCAAACCAATTTGATTGTTTAGCAGACTATTACCATTCTTTGTGACTTACTCAGTTATCTTATAAATCATTCAACAAATTTTACTTCAAGCTAATTTGTTATCACTTTATTGTTTCATATCATTTTACTCCAAGATATTCTACCACATCTTAGAAAAATCACTTCGTTGATACCACCCTGTAAATCAATATCATGCCTTCATTTCCAACTTTCATCACAAACCACTAAATCTCAACATACCAAAATGAAGAACACAAACCTTCTTAACCTTATCACCATCATCATCTTCACAACCCTTAATTCCACAAGCTCACTTTCTGATCTTGATGCACTTTTAAAGCTCAAATCATCCTTAGTTACACCACGAGCAAACTCATCAGCCTTACAAGATTGAATACCATACATGACTAAACCGAACATCACATTATCGGTCCTAAATTATACATAGCCTGATCACCTATGTCTAATTCAGGAGGGATCATGTTATGCTAAGAGCAGTCACCTGTATGTTTTCTTAGAAACAAACTTCTCATAAGTAACCTCATCCTACTCCATACACTGAAACGACAAATCGAACCACACCACTCTAATCCTCATAAGTAACTACACCTCTTCATCGACACCACTCCAATGTATAACACACACAGAACTTCGGGACGAAGTTCCCCGTAAGGGGTGGAGACTGTAACAATTCGCAAATTCAGGTTAATTTCTATTTTCGGAAAATTTTACTATTCATGTTACTATTCATTTCTTTCTGAAATTTTCCCGAAAGTTGATTTTTATTTCATATCCTCGAGTGATAAATCAATTCCATGGCTAATTAAATGTTTGACATTCGTCAGATCATTTTCGTGAAAGTTATTAAGGGATTACACAGAATTACCCGTTTTAGGGTAAAACGTCAATCAGAAATTCTACGCACAACGAAATTTGATCCCGTCAGGTGACCCCACATCAGAAAAATGTTTAACACATTCATGATTTATTTGAGAATAAATCATGACTGAGAAAAATCATGGCCCAAATAAACTTCGGCCGTGAAAAACTGGAATATTCAGTTTTACGCGTTTTTACTCAGCCGTAACCCTAGCCTTTACCTGCACCGTGTTTCTAAGACGATTTGAGCTTTCAACTTATTAAAATAAGTCAACATATTTTTCCCTCCTCCATTGACTAAAAATCATTCTTTGATATTATAAGTCATCTCGTGATTTTTAGGCTTCCGGTTTGATGTCTAAAAGACATTTAAGACCAACCGACACCAGACTGAGCCCAGTCTAGACATTATAAATCATTTTAAATCATTTTTAGCATATTAGAAAAGTAACATTTTACTTTTCTCAGTTTTACGCAATATTCGTACATTTTACGTATTGCGCGTTTTAGACCCGTGTTTCCAGCTTTTAGCAGGTTTTACCACCCAAATGGAACTTATCACCCATTTTATATTTTATTATGGGACTTATGAACATTTCTAACAATACTTTAAAGTTTCATAATTTTACGACACCCGGTTTTACGTTTTGAGGCCTAATCATTTACGGTTGGCATTTCCCGGAGTCAAAATGCATCTAATAACCAAGGATAATACCAAGCCAAGCCACCTCCCCTCCTTATCTATTTGGAACCGCCACAAGGGGGGGGAGTCACACCCTTGTGTGGCTTGATCTTGAGTCTTGTTGGTTTAGATGTGTTACATGTGTTTCTTGGCCAAAAATATCCTAAGTTTTCTAACCTCCTCATGGACCTATATATACTCCCTCCCCTCTCTTCCTTGGCCGGCCATCACACACACCACAACACTCTCTCCTTAGCTTATTTCTTTCTAATTTGTTGCAAGGTTCAAGTGAAGTTCAAGTATAGAAACCCTAGATAGCTTATTTTTCACCAAAAATCATCCAAACCCTAACATACTTGGTGTTTTCTCTTGAGTTTAAATCTACTCAATACACCTCAACCTTTATCATCTATCTTTCAAGAATACTAAGAGTAGAAAGGTTGCTTGAAGTGAAAAGGGTTGAAGCTTGTCTATCAAAGTCCATTTCCTTACTAGTTACTCCTTTCTTTAATTAGAAAGCCTAAAGTTGTAAGCCTAAACCTAACATGCTTCTTGTTTATTTATTATGTTCATCTCATTTATATGTTATTCTTGCTATATTATGTGTTGTAATTATGTCCATGATGAATCATGATGAGTAAAAGATGTTGTTGTAATGACTTATTGAAACAAGTTACTAAAACAAGCAAACTAGTGAATATCTTGGTATAACCTGATCAAAATGGTAAAAATTTTATATTGGATTATTACATATTACAGTAGAGGACTTAACAATAAAACCATAGCAATTTGAACCACCTAAAAAGAGTAAACGAGTCAAAAGTTATGGCGATTTGAAGTTACCAAAGATTTCCGGCAAAACTGCCTAAAAGTTTCTGTGACAGAACCTAAAACACGCAAAAAGAGGCCTTTCTGGTCCGATTCATGAAAAAGTTAAAACACGAAAGTTGTCCGGAATCACGTTTTCCTTCAGGAATAAAGAGGCTCGAGCCTTGAAAACACTTTCTGAGTAAGATATTTCACAATTTCTTAACAGCTATTTACATATTTCAAGTCACTATACTATTGTTATACTTTCAAAGGAATAAAAGGTATTATGACCTATAACCAAGACCCCCACCATGGCTAGAGCCAAGGTTGTGTAACATGACCTTGGAACAAGGACCAAAGGTCATGGCTAGGCCATGACGAAATGACCAAACCAACTTACAAAGGCGTAAACATGAAACAATGAAATTGGCGATAACATGAATAAGCAATTTGTATCTACTTCACCTAAAAGGAAACCATGAGATTTTACCAAGACAAATGGTCACACAAGACTTATAAAACTACCCCTAATAAAAATCTTCATGTACTATAAACTTTCCTAAGTTTATACAAATACCGGACATATAACTTTTTCGGATCAAAACTTATATCTATATACTTTATCAACTACTACAATAGTAGGGAGCTTCATGTGAGGAGTTCATTACGTAAGCCGTCGAGATGAGTTGTGGATTTACGAGTTAAAGTGTCCTGGCTCCTCGAACGCTTACTAACATGACTTCTGAAATATGTTAGCCCGAACGGTAGTAAACGATATACCAAAACATACATGTTCATAAATCTCTCTTTCAAAGACTTACAAATATACATCATAACTCATCATGGACTAAATGCAAGATATATATATATAGGCACTACTTCATATTCTTTACTCCGAACCTAAGTCGCAACATTCTATTATAGGTTGCTCGTAGAAACCATCGCGATTCGACCATCACATTCACTACTCACTACATAACTTAAGGTGAGTTCGTAGCCCCACTTTCTATTGTTTAACTATTTTACAAACCCATGGGGGGAATACATGCTATTATTTTTCTACTCGAACACGATGCTTTCTAATGTATGCTTCACGACGATGTTTTATTATCACTAAGTAACGATTGCCATGTTCGAAGTCCCTATATCATGAACCATTAGTCACTACCTTTAGTGAGCGCGAATATTGTGAATAGATCTATTGGGATTGACGAATCCCATTTGTGTTGAGCAACGATGAGTTCACACAAATGCACTATATTTGAGATTTAGCGGTATAACGGCAAAAGTACCTTGATAGGGCTTCTATAATGCCAATTTTGTTGGTTCGATGTTAATGTTTTGGTTGCATGAGCTTAGTGAAATAAATAACGATTTTGTTTTCTAACTATGAGTGTGAGTCTATAGCTCACACTACGACATATTGTGTTCAAACGATTTAACTAAACTCTACGAATATCACTCAACCTTTGTGTTGACCTCTCAAGCATGTATTTCAGGTTCATGACGATCAAGGATGGCACGGAAGGACACGGATACTCAAGAGGGCTATAAACTTTATTATCATTCAAAAACTCACTTAATGTGATTTGTAAACATGGAACCAATTGGGACCTCATTTTTGTAATCTCTGATATTTATATAATTTGAATGATAAATCTTTTAAAACGACTCAATTGGAGTTCGTTTTCTATTATTGTGACTATTGTGCCGTCAAGTAACACCCAGTTCGAATTCCGCTGCGTCCATGAATTGGGGGTGTTACAATTTAGTGCTAACTCAGATACTAACCACACTATAACACACAATAACACCTATATAACTACTCAAACCGCACCAAACAAAGTTAGATTAATTCGAGGCTAAAAGTCTAACTAACCTGCTAAAATCACGGTTGTTACATCGACCTTAGTCCCCATTAGGATAGTTCATGCCCTCAATTATGTGGTGGACTTTTATAAGTCATACCGCCCATTTTCAAACCCACTTTTGATTCTTGTTTACACCCATTTTGCTATCATAAATTCGCCCAACAGCTGGGTAGTTTTTGATTTTTCATTTCCTCGTCATAAGACCTTTTTACCAGAAAATTTGTAGTGGTTTATCTAGTTTATGATATTTTTGTTTTATTTATGTGAATTTTTTATAACAGCTTTTTCGCAGCCCCAAGGCGCCCCAGTAGCCCATTGTTTCTGCAGCCCCTTTAGTCATTTTATCCATTCTTTTGCTTGTAAGTGCTTATAACTGCTTATTCTTTGTCTCTTTGGTGCGTTTTAGGACTCCCCTTATTTCCCCTTTGCATGTTTCCCACTAGTTTGTTTGTTTTCGCTTAGTTTTAGTCCCAAGTCAGCCCCCCCCCAAGCTGTTTATTTCTGCTGATTGGCTCAGTAGGAGCGGAGTTTGTTTGGCTAATTAATGCCCCTTGTGACCGCAATTCAGTTAGGTTTCCGTTAGATTTAGGTTTAGATTTTATTTTTATTATTAGTTTGTAGTGTAGAATTCATTAGTTTCAGCTTATTTAGGTTCGTTGTGGCTCGTTGAATAGTTTTTTTTTACAAGGCTTTGTGACTGTTTGTTTAAGCTGATACACCAGCACTCGTTAAATGGTTTAAATTTCATTCCTTGGTCCTGCTAATCATAGCCTGTGATTACTGTCATTAGTCATTGTGCTTGTTTATGCTTGATTGAGTTGTGCTTGTGTAATTGAATTGCTACCTGCTACTTCATCCCAAAGGCTCAAACTCAGAAATCCAAACCTGTTGAGATTTCACATTTGTATAGGCTAGTTTTTAGATTTCCAGCAAAAGTAGTTTTGTTAAAGTTGAGTTTTTTTTGTTGTTCAAACATTTTGCAAAAATAAAATTTGAAAAATAAAAATATTTGCAAAAAAAGGGTGCCAGGGGGTTCGAACCCTGGTCACCTCTGTCTCAACTGAACAACTCCAACACCACATGTTAACCATCTGTGCTAGTTTCCCTTTTTGTTAAAACTTCCTTTTATCAATCCTTTAATATAGTTTAACTTTATTAGCTTATTTAAATTTCAGCTTATGTTTGCTTATTCCATGCTTATTGCAACTGCTTATTTTACTTCATTATTTTTCCTAACCTCTTATTAGTATAATTAACTTTCCAAAAAAATTTCGTAATTTTCCAAATAGTTTTGCTATTTTTCTAGAACTTATTTAATTATTTTAGTCTTTAATTCATTATAAAAATTTTAAAAAGCAAAAAAATATATTTTCTTTTTCAAAAAATTTCTTTTGTTATTTAGAAAGTAGAAAAATAATTTTTACACCCGCAGGACTTGCGTAACTTAAAATTCACGTTTGATTTTGCGCACGCGCGTAGTTTTTAATTAACTTTCGCGTTTTAAATTTTAGGTTATGTTTTAGGATTCCCGATACCTAATTTTGATTCCCGTAGTGTTTTAGGATTTCCTTAGTTTGCCAATTGCCTTTTGTTCCCTTTAGGTTGTTTAATTTTCATTCACGTTTGATAATTTTCAATTTACGTAAATTTAATGTATCACAAAACCAAACAAACCTTCCAACATAGAAGATTTTAATCTCAATCTCACTCGAAGCTTTCCATTCACACCTCGTTGGGGAATGACGCGGGAAATCACTTCCCAGTCTCACAATTTAAATATCACTTTCACAAGTTTTGCGAGGTAATCTTTTTCCTAAAAGGTTTACTCGTATTACTTCACGTCCATTTATCTCACGATAAATTAGATCTCACGTTTGTTGATATATTGATAAATTGTTTTTGCACACACCAAAACACAACGAATCACATCCCATGGGATTCATTGTGAATCCCATGGGATTCTGTATGAATCTCATGGGATTCTTTGGTGCATCCCATGGGATTCATTGTGAATCCCCTGGGATTCTATATGAAATCATAAGGGATTTATTGTGAATCCCATGGGATTCTGTATGAAATCACAATGGATTCATTGTGAATCCCATGGGATTTAGTATGACTCTCAAGGGATTCATTGTGAATCCCATGAGATTCTTTGGTGCATCACATGGGATTTATAATGAATCCCTTGAGACTCGTACAGAATCCCATGAGATTTATACAGAATCCCATGGGATTTATACAAATTACCCATGTGATGTCCCATCAAAAGTTCAATGAGTTATGTGAATCGTCTTTCTTATAGTTTATTGGCAAATCATCTTTCTTAATTAGACTCACCAATGCTTTTAAAATTTAAATGTTTCGATTTTGCATTAAGATATTCTTTGAATATTCGATTACTACTATAAGAATAGGTAACAAAGAAAAAAAAGAGGAAAGAAATAAGACCTTTAGAAAAATAAGTCAAAAAGTTAAAAGTACTATTTCATTTTTTAAGTAGTTTATTTCCTACTGCACAAATAACAAAGTACTTTCTTCTTCTTTTCTCCATTTTACCATCATCCCTACATCTTCTTTCTCTGTAACTGCAAGTTCTAGCTCTGACATCCAAACTAATTTTAATAAACAGGCCCATTTAAAGCAAGATTTCTTAATCATCTCTACACAATCTTCATCGCATAAAACCTATTCGTAACACCAAAAATTTGATGCCCCTACGTTGTTTGATGCCCTGGGCCGTCGCCCAGCTCGCCGATGGCCAGGTCCGGCCCTGCTGTTTGTGTTTTTATGTAAAATGCAACAGAATGAGCGTGGAGTAGACGAACACATGCACATCCTACGTGGAGTAGTACTGGTATTCTGTTACAACTGTTTTTTTTCAAGGAGCGTGTTGTGGAAAACTAGAAGGGGGGTTGAATAGTTTACTGCTTTTTAAATCCTTTTTAGCTTGAATACCCTTTAAAAACTTTACGTTTGCTTAAAGATAAAAACACAACGTTATATGTTTGATTCTTTGAAAAACTTTTCATGTGAATAACAATTCTAACTTTACTTGTTTAATACTTTGAAAAGCTTTACTTGTGATGATCCTAACTTTGCTTGTTTAGTTCTTTGAAAAGCTTTACATTTGTTTAAAGATATAAACACAACTTTACTTGTTTAATTCTTTGAAAAGCTTTATATGTGATTAGCGATTCTAACTAAAAGACAACATGTAATAAGCAAAGATAAAGAAAGAAACGATCAAACCACAACACGATTGTTTATCGTGGTTCGACTACAAGGACTCTTTTTCCTTGCCCTACATCCACGCCCCGAGTTTCCAACTCGAGAGTTATAAGCACTAATCAACAAGCTCCTTGATGCGTGGGAATTGCACCAGGCTTTACCTCTCGAGGGATCTCGAGAAGCTTACAACCCCCACCAGGCAATGTACCTGATCGTTGTAGTATAGTATAGTGACAAGTACCGGGGGATTGATCGTTCAGCTTAGGAATAGTGTCGCTAGGATTAGAAATCCTAATTACTAGTTCTAAAGGTGAGGGATGATTATTTTTGTATTTTTATATTTTATGGAAAGCAAGTAAAATCTCGGGTTTTGGAAGAGTGGGCGGAATTAGTTGCTATTCAACTAACCCAAAACTAAGATGCAATCAAAATAAAATACTAAAAATGAAATTAAACTAATTTATACTAAGGTTATGAGCAGTAATTGGAGAAAATTGTGTTTACTTAGACTTCACTACTCCCTAGATATCTTTTACACGTTAATTACTTGTTATAATTGTATGGATGACGGATTGTATTCCTTAATACCATTCATAGGGTGGCATACATAACTCCCCAATTCTATGAGCTCTTATCTCCTCCTACACCATGACCCAGCACAACTATAGGGATTGTAAACAGTGGCTCATGCATTAAATACAACCAATAAAGACCTAGTACGCCTCGGTTCATGTTTCTTAAGACGTTCAAGCATGTTACCATTTGGAGATCTGCCAGTTTTCTTAGGCCTAACATATAAAATCATTCATCCAAGACAAGTAATCAACACATAATCAATATCTAGGTTTCATTAGATCTAAGCAAACACAAAACAGATCTAGCTTAGCATAATGGAATTGAGACAAGAACAAGATATAGACAACCAACACATAGACATATTGATTGAATTAGAAGAACACTTATCTCAATTACAATGCAAGGTATCAAGGGTTTGGAACCCTTGAAAAACCTGTAAAAGTTGCACCAAATTCGTCTTTAGGGTTTCACCAAAACTTCTCTTTCTTTAATGTAAAAAACTAGAAAACTATATATAGGAAAACTGGGGTGACGGCGTCAAGAGCAATGGTGTGACGCCGTCATCTCTCCGCCAAATACTTCCTCGGACGGCCTTGATCTACTTATGACGGCCTATGTGACGCCGTCATCAACCACGGTATTTTATTCTTGGGACTCTGACGCCGTCAAGAGCAATTCTTGACGCCTTCATGCACTGTTCCCAGCATAGAAATTTGAGACTTTGCCGTTTTCTTCACTTTTATGCTCCAAAAATGTCCGAAATGGCTTCTTTTCCAGAATTCACTCTCCAAGTACCTAAAATCACAAAAGGAACGATTTAGGGCAATATTTGATCAAACAAATTTGAATTCGGGCTTAAATGACCCCTAAAAACGGATCATTTTTCGCCTCATCATATACCCTTACACTTGAGATTTGCTTGTCCTCAAGCAAATGCGCTTTTATTCTACTCAAAATACAAGTTAGGGGTCATTTAACACTAATATAAAAGTAATTACAACAAATAATCGTTCCACTAAAGACCAATAGACAAGCACGGAGGTCATACACAAGCACCTCACAAATAGTGTTTAGATACTCACATCTCTCAGGTGTAATAAAGTAATATAACATTATGGAAATGGAAGATATCTCTCACTACCTGTCATAGCAAAATAGATTACCATAGGCTTGGGAAAGGATCAAACCTTCACCACATGGCATAAGCACCTAGGATAAACTATCAAAGAGGTCTTTTAAAGGGTTGTAACGTTAGGTATAGGGATATGAATTACACGGTTTTGTTGGATAAAGGAAGTTTTACTGGTGGCGAGTTAACAATTTTGGTTAATTACATGTACAAGATAGCGTTGCTAAGCCAAGACTAGACTCGACTTAAGCTAACAAATGAAAAATAACAAAAACATAAAATGAACATAGAATGAAACGGGATGGTAGTCCGTATGTTTTTTTTTTTTTTTTTTTTTATTATTTTTTTTTTTGCATACACTTTTACCCTACAATCCAAAATAATACATCATAGGGGTATGAACATTCCCCTTACACTTGAATCTTTACATACTTTACATTTAACTATTCTAATGACTCGAATTAAGAAAATCAAAACACTTGGAGCACTTTTAAGATTAACGTACATATGGGGGTAATAATATTATGTTCTTCCCCATTACTCCATAAAATAAGTACTTTCCCATGAGTCCCAATCGTCCCAAAACAATATGTACAAGGATATGACTCGACTTAGCAACCATGTAATCAATTAGAAAGTTAACTTAGGGTTTAACAAATAACAATAATGCACTAAAGATGAGCGCATACACGGAAGGCTAAGGCGATTTGGGTGTACATTTAAGTGGGGTGTAACAAATTCTTCCTTTAAGTAAAATGCTTAAAGTTAGAAACGAAAAGATAGGCTCGGAGGGGTGTACTAGGGGTATCGTGTACTAAAAATGAGTACAACGCTAAAGGTGTGGGAAAAATTAGTTGACTTAACTAGCCAAGTAATATGACTTAAATGGTCAAGTAATTATGATACGGGTTTAACACAAGGGTGATCCTAATGCCTCTTATTATGTAGTAAATACTACCACACGAATGTAGTCTCACTAGCGGTCTCAGGATGCATCACTAACGCAAGTTCTAGAATCTAAATGCTACCGGTACACTCATAAGCACTAATAATGAATGCTTTTCCTATCAAATCTAAAGGCGAACCTCACATTTTTGGGTGGAAAATTTTTCTGAATATACGGTTATGTGCTAGTCATACAACCTCCTATCCATGAGACGCTTGCTATGGCTAAAGTTTCACTCCTAAATGTTGTAAAAAATTTTAAATTTGGCGCTAAAATTACACTAACAAGTATTTCTCATAGTTTTATTACACATCTACTATCAAACAAAACAAACTCAAGCGAAAGTGCATATGTAAGGTATCATCTTTTTACCCTCCCCTTACACTTAAGATGAACATTGTCCCCAATGTTCAAGTAAAGAATGTAAAAGTGAAAAAGTAAAGAGAATGAAATCAAATACTGCCCTGATTCGCTCGGTATGGATTATAGGTTGGCCAGGTTAGATCTTCCTCCAAGAAAATGAACAATCAAAGCTTCCCTTCCAGAATATAAATCATCTCCTTGTCGAACATAACCTGTAAATCCTGACAACATAGACAAGACAACCTCGCGTAAAATCGGCGGCATCCTATATAAGTTTCTAAATCCTAGAAAACAAGATAAGATATAATGCTTGTGGAATGAAGTTTGCAGATTTCCTGGAGATTATAAAACTTAATAATTCACAAAAACCATAAGACTCCATTAGAAAAAAAAAACCGGTAAAATTTCCAGATTTTAACTCCTGACGCCGTCAAGAGTAAACCCCTGACGCCGTCAGAATGGACCTGCAGAAATTCTTATGTTAAGTTTCCGGAAAATTTCTGGAAAAACTTGGTCCTACTTCCTGGAAAATCCTGCAAAACTTCATTATGACTCAATACAAGCATTTGACTCTAACAAATACGAATATACATGTTCATTTAATATTGTGGAGAATCATGATCGGTTTGTTTCTTAAAAACATATTTGGGGTTTCCCCTTACACTTATCTTTTGCAAAAATACTTTTAGGTTGGAGTTAAGACTAGGCCAAACAACATAGTAAAGTATTTCCACATTTTAATTTAGAAACATGATCAACCAACAATAAAAATAAAACATGCATACTGAAGCAAATAACAATCAAACAAATAAAATCACACAAAACATGGGTTGCCTCCCAAGAAGCGCTTTTCTTTATTTACGAGTCTTGTAGCTAGACTCAAGGCTATGGGTTATCACGTGATCTCATCATTTGAAATGATATACCCCATATAGTTGCGATCATTACTGTTATGGTGGTAGTGCCTCAATCTGTCGATACTCGCAATCACCTTCCCACCTAATTTGCTTCTCAAATTAGCTACCCCATCTTGGCTCAATCCTTCGATTGTGAATGGCCCATACCACCAAGGACTTGGTTTATCGGGTGGTATTGTTGTTTCCAAGTGTCTCAAGAGCACCAAGTTCCCTTCCTCAAATGGTGTATGATTTTTTTCGTGTCGAGTATGTTCGAGCTCAACTGAAACCTTATTGCTTTTTCTTCTTTCATCCTTAGCTTTCTTATAGCTTTTGATTCTTGCCTCCCATGTAAGAATCTTATTCTGAACACGAATGGGTGTCGTGCCAATGTTGTTTTTGATCATTCTCCAACTCAAATTCTCATGCCCACTTCGCGGGGTCATGGGGAAGCTAATCTTTCTTTTTCCAGGTTTAAGCTCAATCTTCCTACTTTCATACTTAATGACAGCCCTAGCGGTGGTGAGGAATGGTGCCCCAAGGATTATTGGCATGCATCCATACCCTTTATCATCAATGATCATAAAATCAACGGGGTACATGAATCCTGCAACATTGACTAATACATCTTCTGCGATTCCTAGGGGGTATACGTACGAGTTTCCAACAAGAGATAGCCTAACACGAGTAGGTGCTGGCATTTTTGACGTTAGTTGGATGTAAATAGTTAGGGGCATAAGATTTACTTCCGATCCTTGGTCGGCGAAAGCACTAAGATGTTTCAAGTCCCCGATGCTCGTTGGTATTTCAAAGTTCCCACATGCTACCTGCTTAGTAGCCACTTTCTGTACCAATAACCTCTCGACCACTGATCCTCCAGGAAGTGTATCGTACTCATCTTCCTCTTCTTCCTCTTTCTCAGGAACTTGTCTGGAGGATTGGTTACGCCCATCACCCTTAATCCAATTTGTTATGGTGTTTTTGTTTATATCATGTTTCAGGTAGTAACTCAAAGGTTGGGACTCTGGTGGTTTTTCTAAGGTCTGTTTAGCAGGGGTTTCTACCTTCTCGTTATCTTTATGGACAATGGTGATGGAGTTAACAAATTGGATGGTGGGAGTGGCGCTTTCTTTCCTTAGCAGTATTCGTTCGGGGGTTCTCTGATTGGTGTACTCCTCCAAAAGACTCAACATCTCATTCATTTTCTCCTGCATCTCCTATTTTTGCTTATAAACTGCTTCGTCGAATCTAGCAAGCCGATCAGAGTGAGTTGCTATATATTCTCTCATCCTAGCCTCAAACTCCGAGCTAAGTTTCTTGGGAGGGGAACAAGGTGGGTTGCACCTTTGAAAAGTCTCGACATGTTCTCTAGAAGGTGACTCAGATAATGGTGCCGAAGTTGGTTTTGAGACAGAATTGACAGTGGCTTGTCTAGGACTTAAAGGTCTCCTTTGCTTTTCCTCAAAATAGTCAACTTTTGCCTCAAGTTTGCATAAGAGTTCATCGGGGATTTCGGTGGTTCCTCCAGATGTCGAAACTGCATTGATGGCCGCTTCTATCGTATGTTTAAATTCCCAAATCTCATGATTATCAACAACGAGCTCTTCGATAATTGCCCAAGACTCCTCGGCGTTCTTATCACGCAATTTACCTCCCGCGGCCCTGTCGATGGTACGCTTAGTGTGATAGTCAACATGGTCGTAGAAAATCTGGACTAATAACCAAAGGTTTATGCCATGATGAGGGATCTTGTGGAGGAGATCCTTAAAACGGGCCCAAGCCTCGTAGAAAGTTTCACCCCGCTGTTGCTCAAACATCAAAATGTCCCTTCTAAGCATTGCAGTCTTTTCCGGCGGAAAGAATTGGGTAAGGAAGCGATTGGCGAGATTGTCCCATGTGGTGATGGATCCCGCGGGTAAACGCTCAAGCCATTGACTAGCTTGATCCCGTAGAGAGAATTGGATTAGGCGTAATCGTGTTGTCTCTCTAGTTTCAACACCTAGGTCTATGGATTCTACGATTTTGAGAAAGTCCTTAAGGTGTTGGTTTGGATCTTCGGAACGAAGTCCATGGAATGCACATCCGCTTTGCACCAACCGGATGGTGTCGGATCGCAAGGGGGTCACATTGTCTCCGGTGAGCTCAATGGTGTTTCGGTAGCCTTGGTGGCTAGGTCGAGAATACTCTCCTAAGGTTCGGGGCCTAAGGGGTTCTAGTGGTGGGTTAACGGGTTCAAAGATGTTACCACCTTCCATGATGTCGGATGGTAAAGAGTTACGAACAAAGGCACGAAGAAATAAGATAGACTAAAGAAAACCTAAAAATAAAAATAAAATCTCACTAGAAAGGAATCTAGCAAGTAGACCTAATAAAAAGAAATTCTAACCTAGACAATAACTATTCCCCGGGCTGCGGCACCGAAAACTTGATGCGTGGGAATTGCACCAGGCTTTACCTCTCGAGGGATCTCGAGAAGCTTACAACCCCCACCAGGCAGTGTACCTGATCGTTGTAGTATAGTATAGTGACAAGTATCAGGGGATTGATCGTTCAGCTTACGAATAGTGTCGCTAGGATTAGAAAGCCTAATTACTAGTTCTAAAGGTGAGGGATGATTATTTTTGTATTTTTATATTTTATGGAAAGCAAGTAAAATCTCGGGTTTTGGAAGAGTGGGCGGAATTAGTTGCTATTCAACTAACCCAAAACTAAGATGCAATCAAAATAAAATACTAAAAATGAAATTAAACTAATTTATACTAAGGTTATGAGCAGTAATTGAGGAAAATTGTGTTTACTTAGACTTCACTACTCCCTAGATATCTTTTACATGTTAATTACTTGTTATAATTGTATGGATGACGGATTGTATTCCTTAATACCATTCATGGGGTGGCATACATAACTCCCCAATTCTATGAGCTCTTATCTCCTCCTACACCATGACCCAGCACAACTATAGGGATTGTAAACAGTGGCTCATGCATTAAATACAACCAATAAAGACCTAGTATGCCTCGGTTCATGTTTCTTAAGACGTTCAAGCATGTTACCATTTGGAGATCTGCCAGTTTTCTTAAGCCTAACATATAAAATCATTCATCCAAGACAAGAATAAACAAGTAATCAACACATAATCAATATCTATGTTTCATTAGATCTAAGCAAACACAAAAGAGATCTAGCCTAGCATAATGGAATTGAGACAAGAACAAGATATAGAAAACAAACACATAGACATATTGATTGAATTAGAAGAACACTTATCTCAATTACAATGCAAGGTATCAAGGGTTTGGAACCCTTGAAAAACCTGTAAAAGTTGCACCAAATTCGTCTTTAGGGTTTCACCAAAACTTCTCTTTTTTTTAATGTAAAAAACTAGAAAACTATATATAGGAAAACTAGGGTGACGGCGTCAAGAGCAATGGTGTGACGCCGTCATCTCGCCGCCAAATACTTCCTCGGACGGCCTTGATCTACTTATGACAGCCTATGTGACGCCGTCATCAACCACGGTATTTTATTCTTGGGACTCTGACGCCGTCAAGAGCAATTCTTGACGCCTTCATGCACTGTTCCCAGCATAGAAATTTGAGACTTTGCCGTTTGCTTCACTTTTATGCTCCAAAAACTTCCGAAATGGCTTCTTTTCCAGAATTCAGTCTCCAAGTATCTAAAATCACAAAAGGAACGATTTAGGGCAATATTTGATCAAACAAATTCGAATTCGGGCTTAAATGACCCCCTAAAAACGGATCATTTTTCGCCTCACCACTCCTTTCACCGGCGGAGAAAACCTTTACAACGTCGCTTACACT
This sequence comes from Artemisia argyi, assembly GCA_030686995.1. Taxonomy (NCBI): domain Eukaryota; kingdom Viridiplantae; phylum Streptophyta; class Magnoliopsida; order Asterales; family Asteraceae; genus Artemisia; species Artemisia argyi. The sequence continues at coordinate 243,332,055 of CM060703.1, forward strand.
TTTACCAACACTAAGCTAGATGTCGAGTTCTTTTACACGGGTACAACCACTCCCATCGTCGCTTACACTTTTACCGACACTAAGCTAGATGTCGAGTTCTTTACCAAGGGTACAACCACTCCCGTTAGTTCTTTTACAAGGGTACAACAACTCCCGACACACTACGTATTTTGAGGCCTAAAATACTAACCAATCACTTCTATATACATGACACAAATGAAGTATAAACTACCAAAGCTTATACATGACCAAGCTACCAAGACTTGCAACTTTAGAGTTGAAGCTTGTAACTTCTTGAATGATCTTGTGAAGTCCCTTGCTACATAAGAGAATCACACAAGTCAAAATGTTACTGAGTTAGTTGAGAGAGTATGTGAAAATATGTCCTAAAGAGGTGACTCAAAACTAACAAATGGTTTGGTATTTATAGCAAACCATTATGCAGGTCTGGCGGATCAGGCGGAACCCTCAGATGGGTTCCACCCGTGTACCCCCAGGGTTCCGTCAGGGCTGCAGTTGGTTTTGCAATAAATCTTCCAAACCAAACAAGGTCACATCTCATTACACCTAGTCAAACACAAAACTTGCAAGCAAACATATGGTTAGTCAAACACACTTTCTTACCATAAATGTATATTGACAAAGCTTGCCCTAAATGTGATGTGACATTACTATTTTAAGAAATAGTAACCTTGGAAGGATTTGGTTTAGGTTTCTCCCTTAAGAACTTTAGTTATGACCGGTGAGGATTGGGTAGATTATATGATAAGTCGTTATTTAGTTATCTTACTTCCGCATCACTCTGATTCATGCCTTTGCTCTTAGTTAAGCCTTTATAAGATCATTCGTTCTGGAGATTAGAAGATTTATCAGTATAAGCAACATGAGTTTAGAATGCTTTAAGACTTTGTAGTAATGCCTTATAAGTTTTATTTTCTGAGGATTATCACTTTCTTTTGAACTTCAATTCTTGATTCGTTGTCATTCATTTAGATGCCTTTTCATCCATTTAGAGAATTCGCGTACGTATGAATCCAATGTGTTCGACACATTCTTTGGTTTCTCTTGCTTCTGACAAACATATTAAGGTTCCTTCTACACTATTGGTTATTGCCCTATCTATTCTATTTTTATGAGAAATCTTGTGATTATCTATCACGAGTATCCGAATTGTTCAATGCGTTTTGAAGATATTTAAAGATAAGTTTCGTTCTGCTAATCGGTTTCCTTTGTGTATGTTTGATTCGATATTATTCTGGATATGGATTTGTTGACTGAGCATCGAGATGCTGACAACTGTCATATTATATTTGTCATCTTTGGCAATTTTAGAAACTCAAAATTTTGTATCATGGTTCCCAACCTAGTAAATGAATATGATCACCTTTGTTTTGAAAACTCGTACGTTAATCCCTCGCGGTTGTGAAGATACCTCGTTTGATGAAACTTGACTCAGGAGTTATTCGGATTGTTTGAAATTTCACGGCGTATTCTTTGATGAACTACTAAGATGACCATCTGAATATGAAGTTGTTTTGATCTGGTTATGAGGATTTGTTAGTCACGACTCGATGTAGAATGTGATTGCAATAAAGGCATGTGAATATGATGCAAGTATTATAACGCCTGGCCAACGTGATAATAGTTACATCATATAACTTGAACTTATTGGCGTCATATGATATTTTGAGTAGTGCCTGAGAACAATAAGTTGGTTGATTCGAGAACTTTATCCGTATAAGAGTGACGTTTGCTTAGTAAGTGGTTTCACCTGTGCAAGTGTATATCTTTGATGTGCTTTTGTTTTATTCGGGGAGAAGAATGAAGATAGATTGAAGTTGTGGATTGATTTTGGAAGCTAAATCATATCATGTTTCGTGTAAAGGAGCGAGATTTCCTAGAATTTCTTTTTGTATTCGTTATGATCTCTGTTAGTATAAGTGATGCCAATTGTATTGGCTACTACTCCGACTATTCATACGGATTAATAAATTGTTTCTTTCATGAATACTTGGACAAATTGTCATAGTAGGACACATTGGTATGTTCAGAGACAAAAGAGAAACACGAGAATCATCTTCGTACTTTGTGTTGACATTTCTACGTTAGAAGAAGCTCTATGTGATATTTTCGAAGAGTGGCTTTTATGGGAGGAAGAACGAGAGGAGAATTTGAAAGAGCTGGAAAAAGATTTGTTTCTACTTCAGAAGGAGACTTAGTTATGCCCTTATACAATACGAGTAGATTTTTGGTTATACATCATCTCAGCTAGAACAGTAGAAGGTGAACTATCCAACGCATGAATTGAGAGTGATTTGTGGCAGACATGAAAAAGCTCAGGAGCAAGACGGTAGAAGATTAGCTATGTTAGAAGATTAAAGGAAGCAGTTTTGAAGTGAAGCACACAGTTCTATCAACTCTATTCATCTTAGTTGTACTAATATGTATAGAGTCTTGAAGCAGGAGCTGGACGGGATGGTATGAAGACGGTGTTAACTACATTGGTGATTCCCGGGCACAGATAGGAAGGACAGCACGAGTGTTGTTATAGTAGAGAATTGACTTGGACGGCTTGCTTAGAAGATCGATGGAGATCTCTTTCAGCAGGAGATTATTCAAGCTACATGGCGCACCTACAATGATCGTGACAGAGAATCGCATTTTGGTTCACACTTCCAGAAGAAGTATAGAAGAGTTAGACGTTTCGGCATTTGAGGAAGTTTTGTTCGTGACGCGTTAGATTTTAGATTCGTTCTCATCCGTACGATTATTCTACCTATTCTGTTATGCCTTCTGAATGTTTTGATACTCTGAGTTGTGATTTTGATCGTCAGTATGAATGTAATTCCCATCTATTTATGAGACTCTTGATACGGTTGATGATTCGATATGTGCTCCTCTGAGTTTGGTAAGTTCCTTTGTTCGTTCAGAATTCGGTAGGAGTTGATGAAGATCTGTCGTTTAGTACTATCTCTGTGCTTGCCTCGTAGGAATATGTGTTTCATGTATCTCCTTGTGAGATTTCAACTATCTTCTGTCATCTGTCATCTGCTACGCATTTGTTTCGCATTCGTTGGATCAAATTTGTTACGATTTATGTTCTGTGGAGAGCCTGGGGCTATCCTTGTTGTCGGGATCGAGTTATGAGAAAAATTTATGTTTGTGAATATTCCGTTGGAAGGACCTCCCCGAGAGTGATGTTAATTGTGACGTTCTTTTGTGATGCTACGTCTCCGTTTAACTTTTGCGACTTCAATTTTCGTGGACGAAAATTTTTTTTTAGAGGGGAAGAATTGTAAAACCCGAAAATCCGTCTTTCCTGAAATTCCCATATAATTTGAATTTTTTTTCTAAACTTTGTACCATTAAATCTTGAACCTATAATTTAAGCTATGATATGAAATAAATCGACACAACATGCGTTCCTAACCTAAGCTACAAAATAAAATAGACACCACTTAATATTTCATCACGACGTTTTACATGTTACGAATTTTAGTAGGGCGGTTGACTATTCGTTGTGCCGAATACGGTTTGGTGCTGGGCTACTTTTCACACGACTAGTTGTTCTCTTATGGGCCGGTTGTATTTGTCGCTTAATTGGACTCATCTTTCACTCATGATACATAGTTGGACCAACAAACACTCATTTTGGAAGGACTAATATCACACGCTAATAAGTGATTGTGGACCCAATTCTCATTTTTTTTTTCACCTTGCATATCTGATCCATAGTTGGGATAAAAATCTGATTTGAAATGAAGATTTGTGAAGTGAATAAGTCACCCCATAAACCTCCTAAAGACTCGGCAACTTTCCCCCATATCTTCCCATTCGTTATTAATTCACAAACCAGAATTCCACTTCTATCTCACACCATAAAACCCTAGATAATCATCACAAGTCGGCTGCCATTTTGTTCCTTTTGTTCGAGCTGTGAAGGAAGGATTGTACGAGGGTTGGAATGGTTGTGGGCTGATCGTGGTTACCTTGGTGAAAGGTGTGGTCTTGATCGTGTATTGCATAGCTTCGAGGAAGGGTTTGGTTACATTGGTTCGAGAGGCTTGATTTGCATTGTATTCGGTGGTGGTCGGTCTCGGTATTCTTGTTCTCTTCCTTTCGATTCGCGACGAGGGTACTAGAATCAATCCTTAATCTATTTCTTTCTGTTTTTGATCTCAATATACACGTACAACGTTGACATGTCGTATATTAAGCTAAATGAATTGGGTTATGTTGACATACATGATTTACGAATCAACCTCACATGAAGTCATAAACGTTTTAAGTCACATGAAATGATAAAGAAGTTTACATAAAATAACGAAATGAACTTCTCTTATAAACGATCTAATATATGGTGATTCGAAAATTAGTTTTTGTTTGTAGGGTTGAGCTATCTTTCATTCGACATAACATGTTTTGAACCTGGTTTATACGAGCTAAAAATAAAGGAAAGATTGCATGCATTTGATTTGGTTTTGATAACAAGAATAAAAATGGAAGATAACCTGTGAATGAGAGTGTGAGCATGCATATATAACTGAACATAATAAACTAATAAAAAGAGGGTGATTTCATGTAATACGTATGGTATATAACATGTGTTTGTGTGTGGTAAGAAAAGTGTGAGTATAATGCATGCATGGGTGATTTGGTGTGTATGCTGTGTATACTGAAGTCGAATGGTATGGTTGCTATGTGAGTTTGGAGTGGTCATAAAGCATGGCACAAAAGAATGAAAATGAATTAGATATGACATGAATGTAGGGACTTTTAGCTATATTGTGCATGAATTAGATGTGTTGTCTGTGGGAAAATAAACAAAAATATAACGTGAGTGTGTGGGGGGATGTAGGTGTGTGTCGAGTATACATACATGTGTAAGTACTAAGATAATCGTGGGTAGTGTCGTGTGTATGGTACAAACTGGAATTACATAAAATCATAATATGGTACGCATGTAATGTTGACTTCGAGACGTAACTTAATCGATCTATGTATATAATACGTATTAAGAACTAGAGTATAAACTTAAAGAATTAAGAGTGGGCTGTGCTTATTGATTTTGCAATCTGATAAAAGCTTAAACGAAATATAAAGAAAAGCTGCATATATATAGTTCATGAGAAGGGTTGGAATAGGTATGCATGTAATATGTTTAAAGTTGTGAAACCACTAAATCATATCAAGCTTAAAATGAGTATTAAAAGTATGCTTGTTTCTATTTATTTTCAAATCGCAACATATAACAAGAGGGTATCATGTGTATATGGATGAAGTGAATCGATGTCGGGTTATAAACAAGTCGTACATGATTTATAAAATCTTGGGTTGTCGCGTGTAACAATTCGCAATTTCAGGTTAATTTCTATTTTCGGAAATTTTTACTATTCATGTTACTATTCATTTCTTTCTGAAATTTTCCCGAAAGTTGATTTTTATTTCATATTCTCGAGTGATAAATCATTTCCATGGCAAATTAAATGTTTGACATTCGTCAGATCAGTTTCGTGAAAGTTATTAAGGAAATACACAGAATTACCCGTTTTAGGGCAAAACGTCAATCAGAAATTCTACGCACAACGAAATTTGATCCCGTCAGGTGACCCCACATCAGAAAAATGTTTAACACTCTTATGATTTATTTGAGAATAAATCATGACTGAGAAAAATCATGGCCCAAATAAACTTCGGCCGTGAAAAACTGGAATTTTCAGTTTTACGCGTTTTTACTCAGCCGTAACCCTAGCCTTTACCTGCACCGCATTTCTAAGATGATTTGAGCTTTCAACTTATTTAATTAAGTCAACATATTTTTCCCCCCTCCATTGACTAAAAATCATTCTTTGATTTTATAAGTCATCGCGTGATTTTTAGGCTTCCGGTTTGATGTCTAAAAGACATTTAAGACCAACCGACACCAGACTGAGCCCAGTCTAGACATTATAAATCATTTTAAATCATTTTTAGCATATTAGAAAAGTAACATTTTACTTTTCTCAGTTTTACGCAACATTCGTACATTTTACGTATTACGCGTTTTAGACCCGTGTTTCCAGCTTTTAGCAGGTTTTACCACCCAAATGGAACTTATCACCCATTTTATATTTTATTATGGGACTTATGAACATTTCTAACAATACTTTAAAGTTTCATAATTTTACGACACCCGGTTTTACGTTTTGAGGCCTAATCATTTACGGTTGGCATTTCCCGGAGTCAAAATGCATCTAAATAACTAGATATTTTCCCAAGCCAAGCCACCTCCCCCCTTATCTGTTTTGGAACCGCCTCTAGGGGGGGGAGTCACACCCTTGGTGGCTTGATCTTGTGGCTTGGTGTCTAAGATGCATACATGTGGAATTTTGGCTAAAATATCTCTTGAAAACTAACCTCCTCAAAGTCATATAAATACCCCCCCTCTCCCCCTTATGGCCGGCCATCAAACACACCACAACACTCTCCACTTAGCTTATTTTTTCTAATTTGTTGCAAGGTTCAAGTGAAGTTCAAGTATAGAAACCCTAGATAGCTTATTTCTTACCAAAAATCTTCCAAAACCCTAACATACTTGGTGTTTTTCTCTTGAGTTTAAATCTACTCAATACACCTCAACCTTTATCATCTATCTTTCAAGAGTACTAAGAGTAGAAAGGTTGCTTGAAGAGAAAAGGGTTGAAGCTTGTCTATCAAAGTCCATTTCCTTACTAGTTACTCCTTTCTTTCATTAGAAAGCCTAAAGTTGTAAGCCTAAACCTAACATGCTTCTTGTTTATTTATCATGTTCATCTCATTTATATGTTATTCTTGCTATATTATGTGTTGTAATTATGTCCATGATGAATCATGATGAGTAAAAGATGTTGTTGTAATGACTTATTGAAACAAATTACTAAAACAAGCAAACTAGTGAATATCTTGGTATAACCTGATCAAAATGGTAAAAATTTTATATTGGATTATTACATATTACAATAGAGGACTTAACAAGAAAACCATAGCAATTTGAACCACCTAAAAAGAGTAAACGAGTCAAAAGTTATGGCGATTTGAAGTTACCAAAGATTTCCGGCAAATCTGCCTAAATGTTTCTGTGATTTCTGTGACAGAACCTAAAACACGCAAAAAGAGGCCTTTCTGGTCTGATTCATGAAAAAGTTAAAACACGAAAGTTGTCCGGAATCATGTTTTCATTCAGGAACAAAGAGGCTCAAGCCTTGAAAACACCTTCTGAGTGAGATATTTCTCAGTTTTCTTAACAGCTATTTACATATTTTAAGTTACTAAGTTATTGACATACTTTCAAAGGAATAAAAGGTATTATGACCTATAACCAAGACCACCACCATGGCTAGAACCAAGGTAGTGTCTCATGACCATGGAACAAGGACCAAAGGTCATGGCTAGGCCATGACGAAATGACCAAACCAACTTACAAAGGCGTAAACATGAAACAATGAAATTGGCGATAACATGAACAAGCAATTTGTATCTACTTCACCTAAAAGGAAACCATGAGATTTTACCAAGACAAATGGTCATACAAGACATATAAAACTACCCCTAATAACAATCTTCATGTACTATAAACTTTCCTAAGTTTATACAAATATCGGACATGTAACTTTTTCGGATCAAAACTTATATCTATATACTTTATCAACTACTACAATAGTAGGGAGCTTCATGTGAGGAGTTCATTATGTAAGCCGTCGAGATGAGTTGTGGATTTACGAATTAAAGTGTCCTGGCTCCTCGAACGCTTACTAACATGACTTCTGAAATATGTTAGCCCGAACGGTAGTAAACGATATACCAAAACATACATGATCATAAAACTTTCTTACCAAGACTTACAAATATACATCATACATCATCATGGAATAAATGCAAGACATATATATAGGCACTCCGTTATATTCTTTACACAAATCCTAAGTCGCAACATTCTATTCTAGGTTGCTTGTAGAAACCTACACGATCCGACTATCACCTTCGTTATTTGCTATCATACTTGAGGTGAGTTCATAGCCCCGCTTACATTACTTTAATGTTTTACAAACCCTTGGGGGAAATACATGCTACTTTTAAACCGAACACAATGCTTTGAAACTGTATGCTGCCTGATTGTTTTATTATTACTAAGTACCTACCTTGCCAATCCTAGGCCCCATCATGAACCATTTAATCACTAGTATTAGTGAGCGCGAGTATTGTGAATAGGCCTATTGGGATTGACGAATCCCATTTGTTTGAGCAGTTAGTTCAAATGAATGCACTATATTTGAAACATTAAGTATGACGGCAAAGTACTTACCGGGGCAACATAACCGCCGATTGATATTGGTACCCGTTAACGTATTGGTTGCATGAGCTTAGTACATAATAATAACTGTTTTGTTTTCTAACATGAGTATGAGTCTAATTAACTCTTACTACCAACATATTGTGTTCACCCGTTAAACAAACTCTATGAATATCACTCAACCTTTGTGTTGACCTCTTAAGCATGTATTTCAGGTCCATGATAATCAAGAATGGAGCGGGAAGGGCACGTACCGAAGGAAGAAGGCTATAAACTATTATGTCATTCAATAAAAACATCATAGACTTTATATTGATGTGTTTTGAAACAATGGATCATTTTGGGACCTCACTATGTAAACTTTGATATATTTGAATAATATGAATGACAACTCTTTTTATTACGATTCGTTTAGAGATCGTTTTCTATTATTATGACTGTTGTGCCGTCGAGTAACACCCAAGTTGAATTCCGCTGCATCATGAATTGGGGGTGTTACAGATTGGTATCAGAGCCATGGTTATAGAGAAACGGGTCTAAGTGAGACCTAAACTATAACTACAATAACAAGCAAAAACATTTTTATAGCCTTCCGATCTTCGTGCCTTCCATCCTCCAGAAGATTATGGACTTATTACACATGATATGCTACATGAACATATTTGTATATTGTCATATGCACATTTCCTTAGTTTGAGCATTTTCCATAAACATTTGATTATTTTTGACATCGAAATACTAATTGTAGACATCATGTCCGCACCTCCATCTCCCGATCATCTTCATGCTATGCCCGAGTATTTACCAATTCTTCCCGGACCCGATGATCCTTATTTTGAACCAATTGATTACGACGACGAGGAAGAACCTTACGAGGATCTAGATGTAGATTCGGACGAAGATCCTGAAATGGATATGGACATAAACATCGACGATTACGAAGAGGATCATGAAATGAATGTTGACATCGAAGGCATCGATGACATTGAGGAAGCGGAGGAACTATTAGTAGTGCCACATTTATCACCATTGACATCTCCACCTCCGGTTTCACCAATTTCATCCGAATCTAACCGTACCACTCCAGCTCAAGTTCCGAATTCTACTCACCAAACCGGTGGAACATCTACATTTACACATATGTTCGCAAACTCAGCTCAATACGAAATCTACTCTTTGAAACAAGCTCTCCACATGACCCAACTCAAAGTTAAATGTATGGCAACTCAAATGCACGAATGTATGTCCAAGGTAAATTCTGCTAGAATGGATGCCATGAATGCCCGAGATGAACTATATTGGTTTAAGCTTGACATGAGCTATGTCAAGAGGGACTTGACTCATCTTGGGGAAAATGTCTTAAATCCTCTAACCGGCCTGGATAACGTCAAGGATAGACTCACTTTGGTTGAGAAAGCCCAAGAACAGGATGCGGTTCAAATTCACAAACTACTTAACCACCTAAATACCGCCGAAATCCGGTTAGATGTTGCAAACTTTGATAGGTATCAACTTAGGAATGATTTGTGTGGAATGCAAACTCAAATGAGTTCCATACAACAAAGGCTATACCAAAAGGATGTCAAAGAATACCGTCCGAACGAAAGTGTAGATGTGTTAAGCAACACGCGGAAATAATAATCCGACCGGACAACAACAACCTCCCAACCGACGTTAGACTAGTGTTATATTACTAGTTAGCTTTTGTACGACGTTGTAATTACTAACTGAAAGTATCAGTTAGTAAGTTTTGAATGAACTTGTAATAAGTTCGATTTTGTAATCAACGTTATATAAATAAAACTCTTGTTTTATATACCATCATGTGTTATGCTTTTAAATTTCAACATTATTATCCTATCATCCTTATCAAATTGAGCTCATTTCACAACTCTCTAATTACAACGTATCTTTTGAACAATAGAACCATGGCGCCAAAGAAAAAGACCCCACCATCAACGATGACACAAGCCGCCATCCGCAAACTGGTAAAGGATAGTGTCAATGCAGCACTTGTTGCAGAACGTGCAGCCGTAGCTGCAGCAGCTGCAGCAGCTGCCGAAGCCACCACAGCTGCTGGTGCTGCTGATGCTGCAGCAGCCGCCGATGCTGCAGCAGATGCTGATGCTGCAGCAGCTGCTGATGCTGCAGCAGCTGATGAAGCCGCCATTGCTGCGGAAACTGCAAGAATTGCCAGTCTTAACCTTGGAGGACCTACCCCTCCGGTGACCAATGTTACTACAGTGCCAAGGGGTTGCTCGTTCATTTCCTACCTGAAATGTGAACCTCTAAAATTCAAGGGTACTGAAGGGGCTGTAGGTTTGACCCGTTGGTTCGAAAAGGCGGAATCGGTGTTCATTGTTAGTAAATGTATTGAGGCGGATAAAGTTCAGTATGCCACAAGTACTTTGTTGAATGAGGCGTTGTCCTGGTGGAACTCAATTGCTCAACCCATGGGCATTGAGAATGCCTACAAAATTACTTGGACCAATTTGAAACAAATGATGGTCAAGGAATACTGTCCACGTAGTGAGATACAAAAGTTGGAAGTTGAGTTCTGGGATCTTACGGTTAAGGGTCATGATATCATGACCTACAACCGTAGATTCCAGGAACTGAGGATACTTTGTCCAGCAATGGTTTCCCCAAAGGAAAAATTGTTGGAAAGGTATGTTTGGGGTCTACCATCAAGCATACAGGGGAATGTGACTTCGGCAAATCCCAAAGAACTTGATGAGGCTATGAGGATGTCCCGTAGTCTCATGGATCAAGTGGTACGTATGTTGGAAACCCGCAAACAAAACAACCTCAACACCAACAACAACACCAACAACACCAACAACAGCAATGCCAACAACCCCAATAATTCCAACTACCGTAACAACAACAACAACAAGAACAACAACAACAAACGACCATATGATGGTAACCGTGGGAATAACAACAACAACAACAACAACCAAACCCGAAACAACAACCACCACAATCAACAGAACAAGAGACAGGAAGCTGCGACAGCTTATGTTGCTGCTCCAGCTGGTGGTAGGTACGTGGGTAATCAACCACAATGTACCAAATGCAATTACCATCACGAAGGTCCTTGCCCGGCCAAATGCCACAAGTGCCAAAAGCCCGGACATCTTGCCAAGGATTGCAGAGGCAAGGGTATAGCTACTGGGGCTAACACACAGCCCATAGTCACATGTTTCGGGTGTGGTGAAAGGGGACACTACAAGAACAACTGTCCTCAGAACCAAGGACCCCAAGGCGGAGGTGCTCGTGGTAGGGCCTACGTCATGGGAAAAGAAGAACCACACCAGGACCCGAACGTGGTTACCGGTACGTTCCTACTCAATAATATTCCTGTTAAAGTATTATTCGATTCTGGTGCTGATATGAGCTTTATATCTACTAGAATTGCGCCTTTACTTGATATTCCATCAATTACTTTAACCACTAGTTATAATGTTGAGCTAGCTACCGGTGACTTAGTAAATACCAATACCATAATTCCAAACTGTACCCTTAATCTCTTAGACCACCCCTTTAACATCAATCTTATGCCAATCGAACTCGGAAGTTTCGATGTTGTTATTGGCATGGATTGGTTGTCTAAACATCAAGCTAACATAATTTGTGGTGAAAGAGTTGTGCACATTCCATGTGACAATGAAACTTTGATCATTCGTGGTGATCAAAGTGGAACCCGAATAAACATCATCTCATGTATCAAAACCATGAAGTACATTGAGAAGGGATGTTATGCTTTCTTAGCCCATGTAACAGAAAAGAAAACCGATGAAAAACGTCTCGAAGATGTTCCTATTGCCCGCGAGTTTCCTGAAGTCTTTCCAGAAGACTTACCCGGACTACCACCCAATCGTCAAATAGAGTTCAGAATTGATTTAATACCAGGAGCGGCGCCAGTTGCCCGCGCACCATACCGGCTAGCACCTTCAGAGATGCAAGAACTATCAAATCAATTACAAGAACTTGCGGACAAGGGATTTATTCGACCCAGTTCCTCACCTTGGGGAGCTCCAGTTTTATTCGTGAAAAAGAAAGACGGGTCATTACGCATGTGTATTGACTATCGTGAACTAAACAAATTAACCATAAAGAACCGATACCCACTACCAAGAATTGATGATTTATTCGATCAATTGCAAGGCTCAACCTATTACTCAAAAATCGACCTACGTTCAGGTTACCACCAAGTTAGAGTTCGTGATGAAGACATTCCAAAAACAGCCTTTAGGACACGATATGGTCACCACGAATTCCAAGTGATGCCATTTGGGTTAACAAATGCACCGGCAGTATTCATGGATCTCATGAATCGGGTGTGTAAACCATATTTGGACAAATTCGTGATCGTATTCATAGACGACATTCTCATTTATTCCAAAAACGAAATAGAACACAAAGAACACCTGAGAACAATTTTAGGACTACTCAAGGAAGAGAAATTGTATGCGAAGTTTTCCAAATGCGAATTTTGGATTCAATCCGTACAATTCCTTGGGCATGTGATTGACAAAACCGGTTTACATGTCGATCCCGCTAAAATTGAAGCTATCAAAAACTGGCCAACACCTACCACACCTACAGAAATTCGGCAATTTCTGGGTTTAGCCGGGTATTACCGAAGGTTTATTGAAGGATTTTCCTCAATAGCAAAATCTTTGACTAAGCTAACTCAGAAAGACAAGAAATATGTGTGGGATGAAAACGAAGAAAAAGCTTTCCAAACCCTCAAACAGAAACTTTGTAGTGCTCCTATCCTAGCATTGCCCGATGGGATAGAAGATTTTGTAGTCTATTGTGATGCATCGCACCAAGGGTTAGGTGCCGTATTGATGCAACGCGATAAGGTCATGGCTTATGCATCAAGACAACTCAAGGTTCATGAGGAAAATTACACCACTCATGACTTAGAGTTAGGAGCTGTGGTCTTTGCACTAAAAATCTGGAGACACTATCTATACGGTACTAGATGTACTGTGTACACCGATCATAAAAGTCTACAACACATTTTGGACCAAAAAGAACTAAACATGCGACAACGTCGTTGGTTGGAATTACTTAGTGATTATGACTGCGACATTCGTTATCACCCAGGAAAAGCAAACGTAGTAGCCGATGCCCTAAGCCGAAAGGAACGGGTTAAACCATTACGAGTCCGAGCCTTAGTTTTAACCATAAATTCCAACTTTCCTACCCAAATCCTTCACGCTCAAGCTGAGGCGGTGAAACAAGAAGACATCCAAAAGGAGAGGTTGGATGGCATGATACAAAAGAAATTCGAAACCCGTTCCGATGGAACTCTATGCTTCCAAGGTCGAAGTTGGTTACCACTTTTTGGTGGCCTACGAGACTTGATCATGCATGAATCACATAAGTCTAAATACTCCATACATCCAGGATCTGATAAAATGTACCATGATCTTAAGTTACTCTATTGGTGGCCGAACATGAAAGCCGACATTGCAACTTATGTTAGCAAGTGTCTTACTTGCTCCAAAGTAAAAGCCGAACACCAAAAACCATCCGGTCCATTGCAACAACCAGAAATTCCTACCTGGAAATGGGAAAGAATTACTATGGACTTCATTACCAAGCTCCCAAAAACATCATCCGGTTATGACTCCATTTGGGTCATAGTTGATCGCCTTACAAAATCCGCACACTTTATACCAATCAAAGAGACTTACAAAATGGAACAACTAACCCGACTGTACGTCAAAGAAATAGTCTCAAGACATGGTGCACCGATATCCATCATATCCGACAGAGATGGTAGATTTACTTCCAATTTCTGGCAGTCACTCCAAGGCGCTTTTGGAACAAATCTAGACATGAGTACAGCGTACCACCCTCAGACCGATGGTCAGAGTGAACGAACCATTCAAACACTTGAAGACATGCTTCGAGCTTGTATAATAGACTTTGGAAAAGGATGGGATACTCATCTACCATTAGTCGAATTTTCCTACAACAACAGCTATCATACAAGTATTCAAGCAGCTCCATTTGAAGCACTTTATGGTCGAAAGTGTCGTTCACCTGCTTGTTGGGCTGAAGTGGGAGAAGTTCAACTCACTGGACCAGAACTCATCCGTGAAACAACGGATAAAATTGTACAAATCAAAAATCGGTTACAAGCCGCAAGAGATCGACAGAAAAGTTATGCCGACACACGACGCAGACCCCTAGAATTCCAAGTCGGAGATAGGGTTATGCTAAAAGTATCGCCTTGGAAGGGCTTGATACGATTCGGTAAACGAGGGAAACTAAACCCAAGATACATCGGACCATTTAAAATCCTAGCCAGGGTTGGCCCTGTGGCGTACAGACTTGAGCTTCCTTCAGAACTCGGTAGTGTACACCCCACTTTCCATGTATCTAACCTAAAGAAATGCTTATCGGATGAATCACTTGTGATTCCACTCGATGAAATACAACTCAATGACGATCTTCAATTTGTTGAGGAACCCGTAGAAATCATGGACCGAGAGGTCAAACGACTCAAACAAAGCCGTATACCAATTGTCAAAGTTCGTTGGAACTCACGACGTGGTCCTGAATACACATGGGAACGAGAGGACCAGATACGAAAGAAATACCCACACCTTTTTACCAACGAAGCTTCTACCTCCAACGCTAATTGATCTCCGGGACGGAGCTCTCATATGGGGTGGAGACTGTAACAATTCGCAATTTCAGGTTAATTTCTATTTTCGGAAATTTTTACTATTCATGTTACTATTCATTTCTTTCTGAAATTTTCCCGAAAGTTGATTTTTATTTCATATTCTCGAGTGATAAATCATTTCCATGGCAAATTAAATGTTTGACATTCGTCAGATCAGTTTCGTGAAAGTTATTAAGGAAATACACAGAATTACCCGTTTTAGGGCAAAACGTCAATCAGAAATTCTACGCACAACGAAATTTGATCCCGTCAGGTGACCCCACATCAGAAAAATGTTTAACACTCTTATGATTTATTTGAGAATAAATCATGACTGAGAAAAATCATGGCCCAAATAAACTTCGGCCGTGAAAAACTGGAATTTTCAGTTTTACGCGTTTTTACTCAGCCGTAACCCTAGCCTTTACCTGCACCGCATTTCTAAGATGATTTGAGCTTTCAACTTATTTAATTAAGTCAACATATTTTTCCCCCCTCCATTGACTAAAAATCATTCTTTGATTTTATAAGTCATCGCGTGATTTTTAGGCTTCCGGTTTGATGTCTAAAAGACATTTAAGACCAACCGACACCAGACTGAGCCCAGTCTAGACATTATAAATCATTTTAAATCATTTTTAGCATATTAGAAAAGTAACATTTTACTTTTCTCAGTTTTACGCAACATTCGTACATTTTACGTATTACGCGTTTTAGACCCGTGTTTCCAGCTTTTAGCAGGTTTTACCACCCAAATGGAACTTATCACCCATTTTATATTTTATTATGGGACTTATGAACATTTCTAACAATACTTTAAAGTTTCATAATTTTACGACACCCGGTTTTACGTTTTGAGGCCTAATCATTTACGGTTGGCATTTCCCGGAGTCAAAATGCATCTAAATAACTAGATATTTTCCCAAGCCAAGCCACCTCCCCCCTTATCTGTTTTGGAACCGCCTCTAGGGGGGGGAGTCACACCCTTGGTGGCTTGATCTTGTGGCTTGGTGTCTAAGATGCATACATGTGGAATTTTGGCTAAAATATCTCTTGAAAACTAACCTCCTCAAAGTCATATAAATACCCCCCCTCTCCCCCTTATGGCCGGCCATCAAACACACCACAACACTCTCCACTTAGCTTATTTTTTCTAATTTGTTGCAAGGTTCAAGTGAAGTTCAAGTATAGAAACCCTAGATAGCTTATTTCTTACCAAAAATCTTCCAAAACCCTAACATACTTGGTGTTTTTCTCTTGAGTTTAAATCTACTCAATACACCTCAACCTTTATCATCTATCTTTCAAGAGTACTAAGAGTAGAAAGGTTGCTTGAAGAGAAAAGGGTTGAAGCTTGTCTATCAAAGTCCATTTCCTTACTAGTTACTCCTTTCTTTCATTAGAAAGCCTAAAGTTGTAAGCCTAAACCTAACATGCTTCTTGTTTATTTATCATGTTCATCTCATTTATATGTTATTCTTGCTATATTATGTGTTGTAATTATGTCCATGATGAATCATGATGAGTAAAAGATGTTGTTGTAATGACTTATTGAAACAAATTACTAAAACAAGCAAACTAGTGAATATCTTGGTATAACCTGATCAAAATGGTAAAAATTTTATATTGGATTATTACATATTACAATAGAGGACTTAACAAGAAAACCATAGCAATTTGAACCACCTAAAAAGAGTAAACGAGTCAAAAGTTATGGCGATTTGAAGTTACCAAAGATTTCCGGCAAATCTGCCTAAATGTTTCTGTGATTTCTGTGACAGAACCTAAAACACGCAAAAAGAGGCCTTTCTGGTCCGATTCATGAAAAAGTTAAAACACGAAAGTTGTCCGGAATCATGTTTTCATTCAGGAACAAAGAGGCTCAAGCCTTGAAAACACCTTCTGAGTGAGATATTTCTCAGTTTTCTTAACAGCTATTTACATATTTTAAGTTACTAAGTTATTGACATACTTTCAAAGGAATAAAAGGTATTATGACCTATAACCAAGACCACCACCATGGCTAGAACCAAGGTAGTGTCTCATGACCATGGAACAAGGACCAAAGGTCATGGCTAGGCCATGACGAAATGACCAAACCAACTTACAAAGGCGTAAACATGAAACAATGAAATTGGCGATAACATGAACAAGCAATTTGTATCTACTTCACCTAAAAGGAAACCATGAGATTTTACCAAGACAAATGGTCATACAAGACATATAAAACTACCCCTAATAACAATCTTCATGTACTATAAACTTTCCTAAGTTTATACAAATATCGGACATGTAACTTTTTCGGATCAAAACTTATATCTATATACTTTATCAACTACTACAATAGTAGGGAGCTTCATGTGAGGAGTTCATTATGTAAGCCGTCGAGATGAGTTGTGGATTTACGAATTAAAGTGTCCTGGCTCCTCGAACGCTTACTAACATGACTTCTGAAATATGTTAGCCCGAACGGTAGTAAACGATATACCAAAACATACATGTTCATAAAACTTTCTTACCAAGACTTACAAATATACATCATACATCATCATGGAATAAATGCAAGACATATATATAGGCACTCCGTTATATTCTTTACACAAATCCTAAGTCGCAACATTCTATTCTAGGTTGCTTGTAGAAACCTACACGATCCGACTATCACCTTCGTTATTTGCTATCATACTTGAGGTGAGTTCATAGCCCCGCTTACATTACTTTAATGTTTTACAAACCCTTGGGGGAAATACATGCTACTTTTAAACCGAACACAATGCTTTGAAACTGTATGCTGCCTGATTGTTTTATTATTACTAAGTACCTACCTTGCCAATCCTAGGCCCCATCATGAACCATTTAATCACTAGTATTAGTGAGCGCGAGTATTGTGAATAGGCCTATTGGGATTGACGAATCCCATTTGTTTGAGCAGTTAGTTCAAATGAATGCACTATATTTGAAACATTAAGTATGACGGCAAAGTACTTACCGGGGCAACATAACCGCCGATTGATATTGGTACCCGTTAACGTATTGGTTGCATGAGCTTAGTACATAATAATAACTGTTTTGTTTTCTAACATGAGTATGAGTCTAATTAACTCTTACTACCAACATATTGTGTTCACCCGTTAAACAAACTCTATGAATATCACTCAACCTTTGTGTTGACCTCTTAAGCATGTATTTCAGGTCCATGATAATCAAGAATGGAGCGGGAAGGGCACGTACCGAAGGAAGAAGGCTATAAACTATTATGTCATTCAATAAAAACATCATAGACTTTATATTGATGTGTTTTGAAACAATGGATCATTTTGGGACCTCACTATGTAAACTTTGATATATTTGAATAATATGAATGACAACTCTTTTTATTACGATTCGTTTAGAGATCGTTTTCTATTATTATGACTGTTGTGCCGTCGAGTAACACCCAAGTTGAATTCCGCTGCATCATGAATTGGGGGTGTTACATCGCGGTATAAATATTAAGATCGTGGGTACATTAATAAAGTACATAAAATTATAATGACGGGTCCAAAATTATTATCTTAATATTAATTTACTAAAATTAAGTTTAAAATAATTTTATTTGACTTTTAATATTTAATTTTGATCATTTCCATTTTACACCCTAAACTTATAATATTGACATTTTAAAACTTAAAATAAGTAATTATATTTAAACGAGCTTATAAGTAATACTTGATTATCAATTCGTGTAGATCCGCCGAAGAGGGAGTAGTTGCCATATTCGTTTGCTTTATGTGGTTAGTTATTTGCTTTGCATAAGGTACAGATATTCTTCCCTTTTCAGTAGGGACTTATCATGACTTTCTTTCGATCCTTGACACTGCTATGTTCCCCATTTGATATGATTGATATGATCCATTTGATATGATTCGTTGATATGATCTATTTGATATGAGCCTTGCTATGATACCTCTGATTTGATTCTGATTTGCTATCCACTTTGATTATGATTATGTGATTATGTTATATTATGCTCTGGGAGCATTCTGTTCTGTCATGCTCTGGGAGCATTTTGTTATGGATAGCTTTGCTTTGTTTGTTCTAATATATTCGGTTCTGATGCCCGAGATGTGACAAGACACTTTCTAATTTAAGAAATAAAAACAATGTTTTGTTTAAAAGGAAATGTAAACCTTAGTTTAAACAAGACTTAAACACTTAAAGTGATGATTTACTCTTAGCTAAAGTTCATACTTTGCCATTAACAAAACTTAGCAAAGATCGTAAAATATAAATAACGTTTTTAGGTGATATTTGTATTAACAATCTCCCCCTTTTTGTTGATGAGAAAACATAAACTTTATTTATAAGTAAGTCACTAGTTTTAGTATTAAGTCTTACAAAGTTAGTATAAAAACTTGTTTTTGCTAAGATGATTTGAAATGCAAATTTTTTTTTTGAAACAAGTTTATATATAAATTCTCCCCCTTTTTGTCGAAACAGAAAGAAGAGTAGCGAAGCGGAAGTATGCACTTGCTCCCCCTTGGACGATACTCCCCCTAAATGGAGTGCCAAGAGAGGAGACATAGATTTTGACCCTACAAAACAAAATATTAGTTGCCAGACAAGACAAGTCATGAAAGCATTTCATGTCTAGAACACAACTAAGAGTTGTGAAGTGGGATAATGCAACACTCATGCTCCCCCTTGAATATTACTCCCTTAAATGGAGTATCAAGGAAGGAAAACATGGATAATGATCCTACAAAAAAAAATTGGTTAGTTGGTGATAAATATAGTTAAGCTTGTAGTTACTACACACATTGCAACCACAATGACAACACAAAAATGATCAACCAACAATGCAAACCTTGTAGTAGAATGAAATTAATTTCATGTAAAGTTTTGACTCTTAGAAACTCAAAGACAAGAAATTAGGACGACATCATTCTACTTCTTAAAAATAAAGAAAAACAAAAAATAAACTAAGAACATAAAATGCTACAAGGAAATCATCATTTTCCTTAATGAGAAACATTTTCCAAAAATAAGGCTAAGGTTGTTTAAGGATGAAAATGTGTGTTGGAGGGTGTAGCGGATTTTGTTTTGAATGTTGTGGAGGTGAAACGGTTTTGGTTTGTTGGTTTTGATGTTGGTGCTCTAAACTTGGTTTGTTGGTTTTAATGAGCAACATTTTCCAAAAGAAACGGTTTTGTTTCATTTTGGAGACTCTAAACTTGAGACGTTCCACAATGTGGTTTAGGATAAACCTCATTTCATTGTTTAGAGGATCATGGATGTCTTTGTAGATAAGGTGAAACAACAATGGTTTTGGGTGGTGATATTCTTATTGTGGTGGTTGGTTGTGGTCAAAAGACTCATTTTGGTCAAGCAATGACCTTGGTTATTCATTTGTGAAAGGTGGTGGTTTTGTTGGTCTTGGTTGAAGATCATTGAGATGCTTCTATTTTCTTATACGAAGAAAATAGAGATTCAAAGTGTTGGGAAGGTTCATGTGGTGGTGGTTAGTTGTTGTTGTAGTTGTTTTTGTTGAACAAAGTGACGGAAGTTTGGTTCTCCGGAAGGATTGCCATGAAGGTTTTTGTAAATGGAGTGAAATACAAATGATTGTAGGTGTGTATGACCTTTATCATTTGGAAAAATTGAGGGTCTAGCATAATGGTAAGCCAAACTCTCAAGCAATGACGGTGGATGAGGTGCATCATCCAATGACTCATTTGGTTGAAATATTGGTTGTTGTTGGGTTTTCGTTTCGGCAATGGTGTCAAAAAGTGACAATGATGGAGGGCTTGATGGTTTAGGTGATAGGTTTTCAAAAGTTTCCAATAGTGGATGTGGTGATGTTGGTGGTGTATGGAAAAGTTCCATTGGTGTAAGTGTTTGTGATCGATGGTTGAAAAAGTTTTTGATGGTTGAAAAGTGTGTATGTTTGTATTGCCATGTTTAGGAGAGGATGTTGGAGTAGCAAGATTAAGCAAATCTTGAATAGTGATCACATTGGTATTGCAAGGTGTTGAGGTAGTAAGGTTAAGGAAATCTTGGATATGTGAAGAAATGTTAAGTGAAGCATCACTTGAAGATGATGAGCTTGACTCGATGGCTTTGTTGAAGCAAAAAGGTTTAACACTAATCTTAGTCGTTTTTGCCAAAGATTTTGATGACTCAGATGAGGTGTTGGATTTAGTCATTTCAAAGGTGTGGTTTTGAGAGAGGGTATTTTGATGGTGATGGTGTGATTTGAATTGTTGCAAAACTTTCAAATTTATAGGGTGAAAGAGATGTTGAAATTAGTGTTTGGATTTGATGTTCTACCATTCAAAGATTGAGGTTTCAAATGATTTTCATGAACTTGTCACATCATTTGATGTCAATCCAATGAAATAGGGTGGAGTGAAAGACCAACATATGCACTCAATGCTTTGTGATCATGGGATGTGATTTGGTTGAAAGTGTTCCAATGGTTTGAAGGATCCTTTAAAAGGGTTTCTTGGGTTAGTTATGTTTGAATTTGAATTTTTGGAGGGAAGTGACTTCCTAATTGTTTTAGTGAGTGAGAGTTTTCCTAATATGGTTATTGGAGTTAATGGAAGATGTTTCTCACTTAGGATAATGGTTTAACACTTTACAAGTTTTGAACTTAAGAAAAATGACAAAAATTTTCTGCAGGTGACTGGCGGAACCCTCGCGATATACAGGCGGAACCCTGTGTTGGGTTCCGTCTGGTCCGTTGGGCCATTTCTGGGTTGCCCAGAAAATACACTGGCGGAACCCATTTATGGGTGCCACCAGATCCGCCAGACCTGAAAAACTTGGCAGTCCGTATTTTTGACCCGCGAGATGTTTTTCAAAATTTTCGAAAACTCCTAAAATCAAAAAGATAATGCATATCTGGTTAGGTAGTGCAAAAATTGGACATGTAAACACACATACCATAGGACTTTGACCGGGGGGTTGAGAATTTCACTATACTTACTGAAAATTTCATAAACATGAAAATTTGACAACTTGCCAAATGTTGTCTTCCTGCATCATTGTTAGTTCCTACAAGTTCCAAATAGTACCAAATATCTTACCAACACACAATTACATAACACGTAATGTTTAAATGACCAAATTGTTCAAATAGCACCTAGTGCCAAACACTTCTACACACCCGCTCTCATAGACGGTCAATCTTCTTCTTGAGCTTTCCAAGAAATCTCTCAATGTTTTTGAACATCCCCTTTGTTTGCTTGAATTTCGCCGACTCATTTGGAATATCCGAAAGTTGGAAAATGTATTCTAGAGGTGGGAGCCTAGAGTTGGGCAAAGCCTAGAGTTGGAAAATGTTTACCTTGGGCTTTGTAGATTCTCCTATCACTTAGTGGGACAAAAGCGTGTGGAATGAGAGAGTAGTCTAGGTGAAGACCTCTAGGAGTTGATGGAATGGGAGAGATGAACATAAAGAGACGAGTCAAGAGCATTCCATATGGCATAGATGTTGTGCCTTGCACGGGAATGTCGGCCATTCTCTTGGTCATATAGTAGGCAAGGTTGAAGGGTTGCCTAACGGACAAGGAGTAGAGCATGTAGCAAAGGCAAACATTGATGTGATCCCGGTTTCCTATGGTGCTAATTACATTGGCTCTAAGGAGTTCTTCCCATTTCTTGAATTCGGGCTTGAGTTCATTGAATTCCATTACATATGGGTCCTTGATGACCTCATTTCCGGTTCTAGTTCTCCTAGTGTTGGTGGTCCTAATGAAGAGGTGGTCACGAAGTTCATCTTTGGACACAAGAGGGGTATCATAGGGATGGATGCGGTCAAAGAGGAAGTGCAAGTCGGAGTAGATGCAAGTACCATAGTTTGGGACACCTAG
Organism: Artemisia argyi; assembly: GCA_030686995.1. Lineage (NCBI taxonomy): Eukaryota > Viridiplantae > Streptophyta > Magnoliopsida > Asterales > Asteraceae > Artemisia > Artemisia argyi. Next base: position 243,354,913 of record CM060703.1, read on the forward strand.
GATTTGAGGAAACTCCTCGAGAGTGAAGGAGTATTGATGACTACTAGCCCTAAAGTTAATAGACATGCGACCATACTTATCCTTGGAGAGGGTGACGGATGCATAGAATTCTAAAATGAACCTAGAACAAATAGGCTTGTCGATTTCTAAGAGACACTCAAAGTTGATTGTGGCAAATTCCGTGTAGAGGTTTGTACCTTCTAAGAAGGATGGATCAATGGTTCTACCCTTATGGACATATCGTTTTTCTAAGGCTTTGAAAACAACGATTTGAGTTTAAGTAAGACCTTTGGTTTTGTGGTGTTTGGGTAGGTACTTGATGGTGTCCTTGTGGTCGTAGTGAGTTAGAGGAGGCATAATGATTCCTAGAAAATCAAAATTTCACATTTTAGTCTAGGTACACGACTATTGTAATGTGTATGTTCTAGTGTGTGCCTATATGAAAACAATGTGGATGTGCGGTTAACTTGACTCATTTTGATGCTTAAAAACGTTTTATAATGCAAGGGATGTTTCAATGACGTTTTTCATTTGTTTTAACAATGTGGTGAACGGTGGTAAAGTATGGTTGACGACCGAGAGTGGATATGTGAAATGAGGTGGTGATTGCTTGACAACACTTGAAGCTTGGATATCTTCTTTATGTTCTTCACTTGCTAGAAAGTGGAAGAGACGCATTTCATAATGAAATTCACTTGACTTTTAACGACATAGACAAATATGTTAATGAGAGTATGGATATGACGATTGCCCTTTGTTTTAAAGAGCGACACAAGGGTGAACATAGGTTTATGTATCATGAAAGGTGGTTTAATCTTAATAGGTTAGGTTATAGTGGGGATGACACACTTGTTTGGTTACATTGTGGAATCTTCTTGTGAAGATGACTAGGTGGAGTTATTGGTGAAGATGATTTTGACTCTTGGTTTCTTTGAGGGCATGGAAATGGTGGATGACTCGATATTGATAGGACAAAGGATAACTCGGTTTCTCATTTTACATTGGTTGTTTGAGGTTTGAGTGATGAAAGGTTATGAGGAAGATGCTTGAAGTTTTGCTCATTTTGTGAATCTTATGGGCTGAGATATATCACAAGGTGAATGTGATGAGATGATGGTGAAAGAATAAGTGAACTTAAGTGCTAAATGTTTAAGAATGAAACCCTATTGACATGTTCTTGTTCCTATTGATTTAGAAAATTTTCATGAACATGTCAAACTATTGATGTAAGTGAGAGCCCTAATTTTCGTGTGGTAAGGTGTTTGTGAGTGAAGAATGGCTGTTAGTAAGTTGGAGTTGTGAGTAAAGAGGTGTTTGGTTTTGAAATTAAAAATAAAACATCCTGCAGCTTTGGCGGACCAGGCGGAACCAAAGGGAGGGTTCCGCCCATATGGTCTGAGGGTTTCGTGGGAACTGCAGGGAAAAATTCAAAAGTGATTGTCTTGATTTTTGTGGTTTTATCCTAATGTTCAAAACTAAGGTTTTAGGTCTTATGAGTCTTTTACTAAGCCTAGGGATGATGAATGCTTCACATTCAAGAGGTTTTGTGAAAACGTTGATAGAATAGTTAACGTAGAAGACTTTCTTAGTTAGGACGTTCCTCAATGAACATTCTTACCAAGGCGATGATGATGGATCAAAATATGTCGATTAAGAACATAATGGATTGAATTGTCGCTGAAGTCGATGATTCCTTTGTTGAAGGGATAACAATGTTGATGAAAGAATTCCGTTGTTGACACGAATTTGATTGTTCAAGCAGAGCTTGTTGATGTGCTTCTCCATCCGAAACTAATTTGAGAACCTTACGGGTTTTGGAGAATCATTGGGTAAGTAAGTATAAAAGTGCAAGTACCACTTGGGCTTTTCTTATCAACTCATTACCGACAAACTCCATTTGGCATACACTATGGTTTCTATTCCCGTTCTTTTGGGAGACCATAATCCTAGTTGTGTAGTACCTTTTGATGAATCCAAACAAGCTCTTTCGAAATGGTTGTTTTAGGATCTTCTCTAAAAACGAGCACATAGACAAACACTAAACATAATGTTGGATCTAATTGTTATGAGAACAAGTAGTCTTCCGAACATTTCTCTACGTTTAGTTTTACCTACGGATTTACTAATCTCATTCTTGATAAGTCAGCAATAACTTAACCATTGAGAACAAGAGAGTAACTAAAAATGTCTTTAAGTTAAAATCCCTTGCTTTTGGGGCTTGCTTTTATTATCAAAAAGTCTTTCAAATATCGACACTATAATCACTTGATTACTTTGAAATATCTATTTTGTTTCACTAGTTGTTTTACTCTAAATTCCAAAAATTGTTTTTGTTGAATTTGTTTAGACACAACTATGACCAATAAATCAAGTTTTATAACTTATGTCAATTTTACTTGATTCAATGTTTGACTCAAGGTGAGAAGATGTTATTTTGTACTTTTATACTTAATGTTTTACACAACATACTTGTCTTGCCATCATTGGACTTTCGACTAAGTCATCATCTACCAAAGATGATATCTTAGAAGGAGGAGATCACTCGTTAAATGTTGTATTCAACGACTCCTCGACTCTTTGGGTTTTCTTACTTAAGACACTATGAACTCTATTTATTTTGAAAAATTCCAAGAGATACAACATCATGAGACTAAGTGTCACATTTGATGTGTAAGTCTTAGATGTTGAAAACTCATTTTCTTCCACACATCCTAATGTATGCTAATGTGATTTGTTTCACCTTGTGTGTTTTATGTGAGATTATCATAAAGAAGTGATTGAAGTAAAACACAATTTAAGACCCAAAGTATGGTGTTTAAGAATGTTGTTTTACAAAGGTTTGTTTTGCAAGCCTCACAAAAGTGTCAGATATTTTAACACTTAGGAAATTCTTAGTTAGCTCACTTGTAAGCAAGAGTTGAGTGAGACTCACTCAAGAGTTTCTCGTGTTTATCCCTTGGCAATTAAAGAACCAAAACACCTTATATCTCCTACTAGTACTAATGAAGAAATACCTTGTTACATAGAATCTAATATTTGTTATTACTAATAGCAGGTAAATACTTTAGAATATTATTAATAACACATATTCCAACACATAATGCTAGAGACAAGAGACAATCAAAGTCAAGTTAAAGTAATGCGTACCTTTTAAATTGCATAGAGATGCTATCAAGAGGATAAACACTACGCGTAAAATTTTGGTTTGACGACACGTTTTGAAACTCAATTACTCATGTATCCAAAAAGGTTAGATAATCATATAAAAGCATAGAGCATGATAATCTTAATCCTTTTATCATGAGTTTCTATTAGAGATTGAATTATCTCTAAATCTCTCTTCTAGGTTTGACAAATTTTACTTGCTTTGTTTTACTAGTTGATGGTGCTTTTGAGTTAAATCCTAATCTGGTTTTATCTTCAAACAACCTTTGACTCCTCAACAATCTTTCAAGAGATTTTGAGCTTTCATCAAATTTAGCTAGCATTTTTCCTTTCTCATTTTGCTTTTTAATCTCATGTTTGTAATCTAGACATAATTTACATTCTAGATCAATTTCAACATTACTCTCAAGTCTAGACATTTTATTTTCTAACAAGATTTCCTTTTCAAAGTTATTCACAAAAGATTTTGAAGACTCATGGTTAAAGATAGTTTTTAGGTTCATGTTACCTAAAAGTTTAGACTCATTTTCTAATTTAGAAAATTCTAAGATGAATGTGTCAAAGCAAAAATGTTTGGTTTCAACATGTACCTTGCTTGTTGTTTCAATAAATTGACAATTAACCACTGGATCATTGTCTTCGTCAACATCCGTTTCATTCCATGATTCGCAAGCAAGTTCATCAAGACACACATACTCATCTTCACTTGTACCTTCATTTAAAACATTTAAACTAGTAGCACATGTATTAACTTCTATTAAGTGTCTATCTATTAATATTTCTAAGACTTCTAATTCATATGTGAGATCAAATTGATCATCTTTGACTTGACATATTTCTTGATGAAAGTTTAAGATATTTTTCCAAATATCATTAGCCATTTGACTAAAATACATTCTTTCATATTTGGTACTAAAGCTTTATAAATCATTGTTTTAGCTTTAGTATTTTTATCAAGTTTAAGATAGTTATCTTGGTTTTCAAAACTTGTTTTCTTTGGTTTGAAATCACCAAAAGAAATAATATGCCAAAGATCTTGATCAATTGATTTCATATAGTTTTCAAAATTACTTTTCCATTCAAGTAAGTTTTCTTTTTCAAATAGCGGTGGGTTTTGAATAGGTTGCCCTTCTTTGAGATTTTCAAAATCCATGGATCGATCCAAGTTTTAAAATACATTCTATTTTAAAGATCTTGAGTAACGTAGCTCCTGATGCCAATTGTGGAAAACTAGAAGAGGGGTTGAATAGTTTACCGCTTTTTAAATCCTTTTTAGCTTGAATACCCTTTAAAAACTTTACGTTTTCTTAAAGATATAAACACAACGTTATATGTTTGATTCTTTGAAAAACTTTTCATGTGAATAAAAATTCTAACTTTACTTGTTTAATACTTTGAAAAGCTTTACTTGTGATGATCCTAACTTTTGCTTGTTTAGTTCTTTGAAAAGCTTTACATTTGTTTAAAGATATAAACACAACTTTACATGTTTAATTCTTTGAAAAGCTTTATATTGTCGGAATATGTGAATCATAACAATAATATATAAACACATAAACATCAAAGAGTACGCAGCGGAATAGATCAAATACAAATAATAAATTAACCGAATATAAATGGATGCGTACCTCTTTGTGATTTCTAGCAAGAACAAGAAACCAATGGAACAAGAACTATAAACCCTAATTGGGTTTAATGGTGGATCGACTAGGGTTAGTCGAATAGGGCAAATCACCTTGTTAGCAAAAGTATGCCAACACTTCATTCTTGAACACACGTATTAGTAGCGTTTCAATAAGAAAAGCTAGGTTCTTAATTCACAAGCAATCCAAACACAATGTTTAGAAGATCGCATAGGAACCCTAGAAGGGTGTAGTTGATCAACTAAACAAGAATGGTTTTGAGCTTACAAATCTAGTAGGAACCCTATAAGGGTGTAGTTCGATTTCTAACTCAAGAGGAGAAAGAGAAGGAGATTTGGTTTGCAAGTGAACCAAGGGATGAATGAATGAATGAGAGGAGGTCTCATTATATAGCATTCAAGAAACATGGAGCAAAAGCTATCCCAAACCCTAAGGAAGGGAGGGTGGCCGGCCTTGGGTACAAAAAGCCCAACCCGAACCGAACTTTTACTCTTTTCCAAATCTAGTCCTTCATCTTTCGTCTAACGTCCGTTAGATACCATTAAATGCTCATTTCGTGAATTTAATAATTATTCGTCACTAAAACAATAATTATTAATTAATTGAAACTCATACGTAAAGTGTGCAATCCCGAAGTCTCGAGTTCGAGTCCGGTCATGATATATTAATTTATCATCCGTCAAACTAACAGCTCCCACTCGGATATAGATTAATGTAACAATGACAATGGTTAGTCTAGCATAACACGCCAATGTCCCCAGAACGATATCGAGTATGGTTTCCTGGAAAAAACCACCTTTGATGATTCATCATCATACTTATCCTTTTGATTCTAATACTATGTTAATATGGATATGGATCGAAGTCATTCCATAATTAACTTGTGTTTCTCGTTATTTATGATCAAGCAAGATTACCAATTCATCTGAACGCATTCCAGATAGACCTTGGGCATGGCCATGCAAACATCTTGTTAATCCTACGAGTGGCCAAACAGTATTAAACTTCAAAACAAATTTGAAGGAACCAAATCCTGTATTGACTACAAGCATAACCTATGAACTTCGCATCACCTCTGAAAATAATCCTTATAACTACCAGTTACGGACAGCGTTAGATTATCTCACAGAAAATGAGCTACATCCACAGTAGTTACCTGGTATCTCAAGTCTGAGGATAAATATTCATGATTTACTCTAATGACAACATCCATAAGTACAATCATGTAATTGGGATTTTGTCCTATATCCAATTTATCCAGTATTGAATATCATGTGAATTTGGCTTGTCCACGCATCAATATATTTTAATATATTATACCAAATCTCACATTTGTCTTAGTTCAATGATACTCCCATATCATTAATTGACAACGGACTATTTAGAATAACTTAAGTTATTCATGGATTAAACATGCAAATATAGGATACAATATTTATGAATAGAAATAAACATAACACAATACTTCATTTCATTCGAATAATTATTGTTTACAATCCTTTATCCAAATACTAAATAGATCAATGCATGAAAAATTCTTGTTAATGAATTTTGTCTCAAGTAATAGCAATCATACTTGTTGACAATTATGCCCAAGTAATGATAATCATACTTGTTGACAAGGCATTATTCAACTAACTTTGATCTATCGGAATTTTGAGAATACTTATTTCAATAATGAAATTCTTGTATATGTGCATTCAAATAATTTGATATAACCACATAATACATCATAAAATGTGTATGGCATCCTCAACATACAATTTATGATAATTAAACTTCCAAACCTTTAATGTTTAAAGTATTCTTATTCTTTAACGTATAATGCAACTATGCTTTTCGTTAAGCATAACTAGTACACATGGCTATTAACAAGGATGAAATCCTTCCATGACTAGTATTGAGTGTCATCTCAATTTATATTAGCATCATTGTATACAAACAACAATATGATCTTTTCCGTAAACTTCAATGTGTAATGTTTTATTCCTTCCAAACTTTCAAGTTTGTTGGCTATGACAATTTTACAAATTGTTCATTTATAGAATCTAGAAACTGTTCCAGGCTAAGGATGTGATTCTATATCCAAATATATTCCTTTAGAATATTTATTACACAACTTATCTAATATCTTTCATTAGATATCAATGTTGTTAAATCATCTTTTATCAAAGCATGATATAACAACAACATGATGTACATGAAAAATTCTCGTGTCCAACTTAATTTCATTTATGTACTACATATCCATTTAAACTTTCTAAATGATATATCATGTTCTATTAGATTCATTTACCGCACATGTTTACATCAATAAACATATATTCAAGGTTGTACTTATTAAATCTTTCAAGTAAAGTTTCATTCCAAGTTATGACTTACCATTTAACTTATATAGAATGTTACTTCCTATATGTTATACAACATATATGATTTAAATAAGCAAACATAATACTCCCACTAGCTTTCAGAATTACTTAGGAGTTATCTTATTTTAAATTATAAATCAAAACATAGATTTAATATTTAAACATAAGATTTATCTCCTTGATGCATGCATCTATCCATACTTGGATTCTTGCATTTTGTATACTTTCAAAGATTAAATGAATTCATAAAACTCTTAATTACTCATCGTCCTCGCTTAAGTAATTATATAAGAAAGAGGTTTTATAATCCATTGTCAAATTTCATATTCATAAAAATGAATATGACAACTACCATCTTTGTATTTTAAAGTGCTTAAGAAAGAGTATTCAATCATAGTTAATTACTTAAGTATGATTAATAATCTTGTCATAAGACATACATTAAAATATGTATACAATTTTGTCCATATGATTCTTTATGCAAAGATTTAAACCTCTAGGGTTTTTCTTCTCTTGCAGAAACTCATCTTCATTCATAAAGATTTAAAATATCTTTATGGACAGCATCTTAACATTCATAGTATGAGCAATTTACCATAATTAGTAAATGTGTCATTATGATTAACAGGCTTACTTTGATCCTGTAATTCATAATTCTCAGCATATTAATTAACTATCTGAGACATCCCTACGGATCTATGAATGAGAGTTTCATCCTGTTGAGATTTAACCTTTATATTTCAAACCTCATCATGATTTTCACTAGTGTGGTTTTAGAAGATTATATATTTGTAATTTTGATCTTTCAAGATCTAAACAAAACTCCCACTTGCCTTTTGTATTTTATAAATACTTTAGCAAGATGAGCAACACTAAATCGTTCTCATTTGGGATATTACAAAAATATTTTACAGTTCCTGACTCTTGTTTGTTAAAACTACTTATTAACAAAATCAGAACTTCATTTTTAAGACTTTAATGTGATTCATCACATTCCATAATGTCTTATTTAATCTTCTAGGTTGGAGTCTTATTGAGTATATTCAATCCATACTCAATATTCTAACCTTGACAACTTTTGGAAGAAAAGAAGTCATATTTATCTTTTAATCAAACAATATAACAAGAGTTTGATTTTTCCTAACTGAACACACCACCAACTTGTGATGTTTCATTAGAATTAATATTGTGAGACAAACTAACAATATGTAAGATAAACTTATTCCCTTTGGCTTACCTATTTACCAACTAAGTCAACTTAATGGTACAATAGAATTTCCAAGCCAATTGCATGCTATATAACATAAGTACCTTTTGAACAAGTTACTTCATGTTCATGTCTTAAGAAGACATGAACTGTTATATTCCCACTTTACGTTGTACATCATTGATCAACTCAATGATTTCTTGTTTGAAACATAACAAGTTTAATGTCTTACTTTATTATAAGTCTTGTAATAGTTAAAAGACTTCATGTTTATAAGAAGATATAAACATAAATAACTAAAGTATTTGTGAACACCTCCACTTGGTTTCAATAGTAATTTCAAGTTAATTTACTACTTCATTTGCTTATGTCATTTTATGAATTATCCAATTTAAGAAACTGCAAACTCACATAATTCCATTACATCAGTTGATCTGCTAGTAATGAAATCATGTAGTTTACCTTTCTATTGCAATCTAGGCAGGTTACACCCTGACGTAAATTGTAAATTCAAGTGTTTCTTTTAATTTGAATATCATAAGACATAAAAGTAGTCTTATAATCATGACACATGTTCTACATAAGATAATCTTACACATTAAATATATAAGTCCTATTAGAACATTGATCTCTTACCTTGCAATTAAGAGAATCCTATAATCATATTTCTATGTATTGTTCCTTTGCACACAATAAACAATTCTCCCACTTGTGCATTGAACAATATCATGTAGTATATAAACAACACAACAAACGTTTGTTTATGTGATTCAATATGATTTGTGTCATAAGTAGATGTAGGACTACTTTGTCTTATCAGGAAACGCAAATGGCTATCCTAAGAACATGAGTGTCTACAATTTGAAAGTAATTATCTTGAAGATAATTTGGGCTACTACACAGAAATTAAATCTTGTAGCTCCCACTGAATTAGAGAACATAACAATAACTCTATATTCAGTAAACAACACAAAGCTCCCACTGGATTTGACAACATTGTACGTGTTTCATAACCAGTGAAAACAATTTGCTTGTTTTTACTTTCCTACACATTTAGAAAAACCCATACGTAATAATTACTCAGGTTCTAAAATGTGTATTCTACTATGTTTATGATGGATTATCCATCAATGATATTAACTTGAAGAATTTGAGCATGCAACTTCTTCCTTAATAGGCCTACCATCCCCATAATGGTATGTAGCACCTTTAAAGCACAACAACTAGATAAAATACTAGCTTTGCCTTTTACCAATTTTGCGGTAATCTGTCCAGCTTCTAATAACTCATATTTTCCATTTAACCAAATGCCTTGTTTGTTATAGAAGAATTCATTCACCAAATAAGAGTAATGAAATTTCTATGGAAAATAAGATGCGCTATATCCTTAAATATTAAGGATTGCTATGAGTTATATATTAGAATGTAGACAATTCTAATGTTTCTATCATACCTTTCTCAATCATGAAAAGGAATAGGATTGAGTCTTATTCTTTTCTCATGTAAAATAGACTTAGGATTGAGTCTTATTCTTATGTTCCTATCATACCTTTCTCAATCATGAAAAGGAATAGGATTGAGTCTTATTCTTCTCTCATGGAAAATAGACTTTCTTACATTTCGGTAAATTTTTCTCAATCAAACATTATGTTTGAAAGCAGAATTATATCAATTTGCCAATTTAAGACCAAACCACGTTTACGGCTTTAATGTTGCATTAATACATTAAAAAGAATTACAAAATTCAATTTTAGTATTTTCGATAATTAAATTTTCAAGAAAATTAAATACCCATGGTTCATAAACGTATAACCATTTTAATTTTACATTGAAAAACTAGGATCCAAATTGACATAAGTTCATCACATCAGTTGATCTGCTAGTGATGACGTTATTCAATAAGGTACGAGTCGAGCCTCAATTGCCAATATTCAATTGCAATTCCTAGAATCGATGGGATTTACATTAATTGCCAACAGCAGTTGCAATGTAAGCATGTTTTATCCCCATCTTCTTATGCCTTGAGTGATCAGTTCCCACTATCATCTCAATTAAGTTACCCAATTTAAGAAACAACAAACTTACATAATGACACCACACCAGTTGATCTGCTAGTGATGAAATCATGTAATTTGCCCCTCCATTGCAATCTAGCCAGGTTACGCCCTGACGTAGATCCAATTTTAGGTGTTTCCGTTTCATTGGATGGCATATAACTTAAATTTAAGGGTAGTAAATTTGATGTGTGTAATCAAATATATGTACAAAGATGTCATGCATTCATCTTGTAGCATATGTTTCATGTAAAAAAACTTTTACTCATTAGTTTCTTTACGAGCTTAAATCTCCAAACTTTTGATTGAGGCGTTGAGAAACTTACAACTTTTCCTTAAGTGCTTCGTAGTTATCATGGATGTTAGGTAAAGACTAAAATATGACTCACAGACGAGCGGTAAGCCAGAATGGAGGCTCACTAAGGCCGCAATTTAACGCGTAGCCATCCTTATACCCACTTTAATAGTTTGTCATAATTAGTTCCACCTTTCAACCACTTAATACAGTCGAGATCAATCAACCAAAAGTCCAAGATTTATTAAGTAAGCTCAAAACAAGATTTCACCATTATTAAGTCCGTTTAATATTTTATTTATTGAAATTACCCTTTGTTACTATCATGTTAAAAACATAAAAAACAAAAGTAATAAAATAAAATAAACAAACAACAACAATAATGGTCATGCAAAATTAAAATCAATATTAAAACACACTATTGATTTAATATACGATTAATAGGGTCTTCCCTAATCTTATAATTAATCAAATTTTAGTAATCTTTATCCATAATATTTACTAAACAATTTATCAATTATAAAATAATCGCATAATAAGCATGAAATCTTAAAACCAAATCATCATAATCCAAGACAACACATGCATGGTTTGTCATGGATGCCCATATTGCACATATTATTGCAAATAATCATGTCAATCAAGGAACGCAACCAAACAGCATATAACAATATCCATACACATAAATTACATGCAACCTAGGGTTTCTACAAGTTTTTATTACATAATTCACCAAACCCTAATTTCTTTTTTTTTCCTTTTTTTAAAAAAAAAACTTTCGACATATATATAATTAATTAAATAAATTCGAAATAAAAAATAAAAACTAGGGTTTATGAAAAAAAATAAAAACATAAGAACACCAAGCATGTTATAATCAAACGATTCATTTTTATGTGTTTCGGTAATTCATTATAATGTATTAACGGCTCTTGATGCCACTGTCGGAATATGTGAATCATAACAATAATATATAAACACATAAACATCAAAGAGTACGCAGCGGAATAGATCAAATACAAATAATAAATTAACCGAATATAAATGGATGCGTACCTCTTTGTGATTTCTAGCAAGAACATGAAACCAATGGAACAAGAACTATAAACCCTAATTGGGTTTAATGGTGGATCGACTAGGGTTAGTCGAATAGGGCAAATCACCTTGTTAGCAAAAGTATGCCAACACTTCATTCTTGAACACACGTATTAGTAGCGTTTCAATAAGAAAAGCTAGGTTCTTAATTCACAAGCAATCCAAACACAATGTTTAGAAGATCGCGTAGGAACCCTAGAAGGGTGTAGTTGATCAACTAAACAAGAATGGTTTTGAGCTTACAAATCTAGTAGGAACCCTATAAGGGTGTAGTTCGATTTCTAACTCAAGAGGAGAAAGAGAAGGAGATTTGGTTTGCAAGTGAACCAAGGGATGAATGAATGAATGAGAGGAGGTCTCATTATATAGCATTCAAGAAACATGGAGCAAAAGCTATCCCAAACCCTAAGGAAGGGAGGGTGGCCGGCCTTGGGTACAAAAAGCCCAACCCGAACCGAACTTTTACTCTTTTCCAAATCTAGTCCTTCATCTTTCGTCTACCGTCCGTTAGATACCATTAAATGCTCATTTCGTGAATTTAATAATTATTCGTCACTAAAACAATAATTATTAATTAATTGAAACTCATACGTAAAGTGTGTAATCCCGAAGTCTCGAGTTCGAGTCCGGTCATGATATATTAATTTATCATCCGTCAAACTAACATATATGTGATTAGCGATTCTAACTAAAAGACAACATGTAATAAGCAAAGATAAAGAAAGAAACGATCAAACCACAACACGATTGTTTATCGTGGTTCGGCTACAAGGACTCTTTTTCCTTGCCCTACATCCACGCCCCGAGTTTCCAACTCGAGAGTTATAAGCGCTAATCAACAAGCTCCTTTCACCAGCGGAGAAAACCTTTACAACGTCGCTTACACTTTTACCGACACTAAGCTAGATGTTGAGTTCTTTTACACGGGTACAACCACTCCCATCGTCGCTTACACTTTTACCGACACTAAGCTAGATGTCGAGTTCTTTACCAAGGGTACAACCACTCCCGTTAGTTCTTTTAAAATGGTACAACAATTCCCGACACACTACGTATTTTGAGGCCTAAAATACTAACCAATCACTTCTATATACATGACACAAATGAAGCATAAACTACCAAAGCTTATACATGACCAAGCTACCAAGACTTGCAACTTTAGAGTTGAAGCTTGTAACTTCTTGAATGATCTTGTGAAGTCCCTTGCTACATAAGAGAATCACACAAGTCAAAATGTTACTGAGTTAGTTGAGAGAGTATGTGAAAATATGTCCTAAAGAGGTGACTCAAAACTAACAAATGGTTTGGTATTTATAGCAAACCATTATGCAGGTCTGGCGGATCAGGCGGAACCCTCAGATGGGTTCCGCCCGTGTACCCCCAGGGTTCCGTCAGGGCTGCAGTTGGTTTTGCAATAAATCTTCCAAACCAAACAAGGTCACATCTCATTACACCTAGTCAAACACAAAACTTGCAAGCAAACATATGGTTAGTCAAACATTCTTTCTTACCATAAATGTATATTGACAAAGCTTGCCCTAAATGTGATGTGACATTACTATTTTAAGAAATAAATGTGATGTGACAAGACACTTTCTAATTTAAGAAATAAAAACAATGTTTTGTTTAAAAGGAAATGTAAACCTTAGTTTAAACAAGATTTAAACACTTAAAGTGATGATTTACTCTTAGCTAAAGTTCATACTTTGTCATTAACAAAACTTAGCAAAGATCGTAAAATATAAATAACGTTTTTAGGCGATATTTGTATTAACACGTGTGTTTCACGAGGATGATGAATATGAGCGATGGTTTTGGCGATGGTTTGCTGGTGAGAGAGAGAAAGTCGATTTGGGATTTTTGAATCAACTGTGTGTAAGTGTGTGTTTTGGAGGTTAGGTGGTTTATTGATTTTAGATAATGACTAAAATGCCCCTCATTATATTTTTATTTTAAAAAGCTAATTAAACTAAACCGTTGGATGGAAGGGGATGAATGGTTGAGATCTTGTGGTTTGTTCTTTAGATAAATGTTGTTTCGTATAGAACTTTTGTCCTGCCTACATATTAGAATGTTACAGATAAGAGAGTGAAGTATCATTGTGAAAGTTAGTGGATGGGCCAAATATTGTGAAAGAGGTGAAGTGTCAAAGAAGGCTAAAAATAGCCCAGCTAAACAACCCATCTAAAAACAATTTTTTATGACTCGTTCTTCAATAGGCGAGCTATAATATATATAGGGAATGATACTTAGAAAACAAAATATTCATTTTCAGATATCACAAGAATGGTAGGAGACTTTAAAGCTAAATACGTCTTGAGATCACCTCCGTCGTCTCATATCAGTTGGCCACCTGAGTTTCTTCTGGAGCTTGGGGAGAGGTTTTACCCGGGTTCGAGTCTCACAAGTGATAAAGAAAATCAAGATTTTCCACTTAGTGCGAAGCCATGAGTTTTAGGGGTTTCTCTTCCCGGGTCTCTCCTAGTGGTTTAGTCCCAGGGCCTGCTCGTTTTGATGGCTTAACTCGGGGGGCCTGATTTCAAGTGTGGTGTTGTTCTTTACTAAAAAAAAAAAAAAAAAAAAAAAAAAAAAAAAAAAAAAAAAAAAACCCTTTCTGATCACGAATTGACACATACGAAACTCATAAAATATATAAAAGGTGAAATGATAAAAGTAAAGGATAGAAAATGTGAAAAGGTGAATAAGAAAGGGGTACAATTTAGCATGAGAGCCAAACTCACTCACTCAGATTTACCATGGAAGAACAAGTAGCAGTAGCACATCAAAACCAAGAATCAAATAATAATAATAATAAAGTTTCAAAATCAGAAATTGAAGAAGAAACATTAATAAATTTCCTTGATTCACTGGATCATTATTTGGTATTAATCGATTCATTGTCCAACACTCTTCGTCAGGTAATTCATTCATTCATTGGGGTGTTTATTTGTGCTTATTTTGCAACTTTTTGGCTTATATAAGCTTATTCTGACATCTTATTATTTCTTTTGTTTCACTTTATCATTTGATTTTAATAAAGGGGGTGTTTATTTTGGCTTATGGCTTATTTGGTTTTTGGCTTTGTTTAAGTTTATATGTAGCTTATTTGTTTTTCGGCGTATATTTCATAAGTCCCATTTTTTTTGGCAAGTTCACATGTCTCAATATAAGCCGAGCTTATGAAATATATATAAGCCGGAAAGTTTCAAAATAAGCCACGAAAAGTGAGCTTATGAAACATACGCCCAAAATTTTAACAACTGTAGACAGATTATACCCTTACCTCAAAATTTTAACAAGCCGGCCAATTAAGCTGAAACAAACTTATTTATTTTTCATTTTTACTACTGGTTGTCATGTGCGATTATTATTCTAGGAGGAGATTATTATTTCGACAAACAAAAGTGGACTGTGTTTTTTTGGGCTTAATAATAATCCTATGTAATTCAGGGATGGTTGGAGTTAGCTGGTGCTCGCTATTCGATGGGTGCTTCACGTGTAAACACCGCATTGCTTAACCTTCAACCACATTCTGCTGCTACTACAGTAGACATTACTCACGACCACAATGGTAATTCCCTTTTACCTTAACCACACATATCTTGAATGATTTGCTCGATTAGTTTTTGTATGGTTCACATAAGGCACACCCTAAGAATTACTTCAGAATGTAGGATATGATATGTATAAGCGTTAGGAAAACTTTCAGCAGATTACTAGATATGCATATATTTACGAAAGATAATTATCGAGCCTTTTTGTTAAAATGTCATGTATATTCATCTTCCATGGCAAAGGCTAAAAAACCTAACACTAGTAATAAGCCAAAATGTAAGATGAAATTCCTATGCATCAATTTATGTAGGTGCTGGTTCGGTATATGTTTCATCTCTAATGGGTATGTGTGTAAAATCAAATTGTAAAAAGTAAATGGGTCAAGTGTATTTTCATCTTATTCAGAAATTTAGATTTTTATTGAAATACTATTGATTTTCTAATCATATTTGGTACACTGATTATATAGAAAATGTTTATTGTGTAATCGACCTGTTTCAACATGAATGAAAGATCTGCCCGTTTGACTTATTGCCAACCCACCCGACTCTCCCATGGTTTTCTACCTCTGCCTAAAAGAGATGAAGTAATAATTCTAGTTTGTTAACGTGTATGCCTGGACGTAAACTTCTGCAAATCATAAACTTAGATTCACACAGCCATAGAAATTGGATCCGACCTAGTTTTGCCCCTTAGTTTTGCAACTTTTGGCTTATATAACCTTAACCACACGTATCTTGAATCATTTGCTCGTTAGTTTAGTCTTACAACTTCAGAACGTAGGATATGATATGTGTATATTCACGATCGAGCCTTTTTGTGAAAATGTCAAGTATAAGTTCACCTTCCATGGCAAAGGCTGAAAAAGTTGACACTGGTAATAAGCCAAAATGAAAATGCCGGTTTGGTATATGTAGAAAATCAAAATTGTAAAAAGTAAATGGGTCAAGTGTATTTTCATCATATTCAGAAATTTAGATTTGTAGTGAAGTTATATCGATTTTCTAATCATATTTGGTACACTGATAATACAGAAAATGTCTGTTGTGTAATCGACCTGTTTCAACATGATACATGAATGAATGATCTGCCCATTTGACTTATTGCCAACCTACCCATCCCTCCCATTTTTTTCTATCTCTGCCTAACATTGACAAAGTAATAGTTCTAGTTTCTTTAAGTTTTAATGTAAACATCGAAGTATCGAACTTTGATTCACACAGCCATAGAAATTGGATCCGACCTAGTTTTGCCCGGTAGTTTATGTCCTATTCTTTGGTTCACAAGCAATTGCCTTCTTTGAAGGTGTAGACTAATTAAAAAACCTTCCTTTGTTAGTTTTGATGACAAGTGTATGGAGATCGGATCATGAGAAACTTATCAGACACCCTTTGTTTGCTGAGATATCTAAAGGAAATAACAGTTTAGCTCAACTATTTTGCTTAATTTAAGGAAAAGTCAAGTACTTTTTGTCACTAATGGGTCGTTAGATCAGGTTGTAAAGTTTCGGGGGTCAAAATGTAAAAGTCATCATAAGCAAGTTTTAGCTAGTGCACATTGTATAACATGAAAATTATAAAATCCTTAGTTACATACTTAGAGATGACGTGATATGTAAATATGAAATATACTGCACATTCTGTGTCCCAGACAATTCAACGTGTGACGTAATTTTTTAAGAATATGTGATTAGTCAAATGTCTATATTGAAATGGTCATCGTTGTCAACCAAACTAAATTTTATCTGTAATTTGTGATGGTAGCCTAATAACTTTTATCTAATGTTTAGGTCAATACGACAACCTTGTCATAGTCACCCCCAAGTGATAATTGATGCAACTTTCATGAGAAGCGGGTACTTAATGATCTTTCAATGTCACACTTTTGTGTTATCTGGTGATTTAGGCTCAGAAATGTCATGCTAACAGGTGTAGAAAAAGTGTTAATTAGTTTCACCTCTGTTTTAGGTAGCATCATGACAAAGTCGCTAAAGTTCAATTTGTTCTCCTGACAATAAAGACTCCTCTTTGGAGAAGGAAAACATCGAGGAAGATGAGCAGTTAAAAGAAAATATTAGCAGCCAAAGCAATTCTGGTAAACATATGTAATTACCTATATTGCGCACGACAACGGTTTGATAATATTTTATAGGGCACTGCTTATATTGCTTCATGCAAACTGGTTATCATAGTAAAACAACGTATAGTAACACATGTTCCTTATCATAGTAAAACAACGTTACTAATGAGAAATGTTTTTTGTTTCTCGTAAAGAAGTGTAGTTTGACTTCGGAGACTATTTTAACCTCAATTTTTATTGAAAAACTTGCATCTACAAGCAAGAATTCTCGTCTTTCGTTCCAAATGAAATGTTTCAGCCTTTTGAAGCCAAATGGGAACACATTTTATCCATATACATAATTGATGTTGAGTTTGTTACTTATTTGTAATTTTTTATATATATCTGTCGATTTTTGCAAATTTTGATGATATTGCTAATTCATAATTCTTAAATCCATAATATTTTTTGAAATCTAACTTCTTCGTTTATCATATGGAAGGATTAAACTCCAAGAAAAGTTTTAATTATCGCAACTTTCTGCGAAGTTTTAATGGAAGGATCTGTTATATTTACTGACTAATTATAAAGGTTTCTTTGTTCATAAAGGAAACCAGGAGAGTTCACCGGAAAACAGCATTGAATCTGTTACTAATGCATCACCAAGAGAAAACAACGGATCTGAAATCAATGCATCACCACGTAAAATAGAGAATCGTGTGAGTGAATCAATACGGTTCTGAAGCTTGTTTCAACTTTCTTTTCGGACAATAGTAGAAATACATTTTTGCAAGAACAATCATTAGTTTTTTTTAACCAACAGTGGAAGTATGATAATTTGACAAGTAACCACCAAGTTGCTATTTTCATTAAACGAAGAGCTGCTAAGTATTTTATGATTGTGACTCCCTTGCTATCTTCTTTTTTATGTATGCAGCTTCAGAAAGAACGAGCAAAGGTACTATCAATGTTTGGGACTTTAGTTTCACCCAAGCTTCGGGCCTCTCAACTTACATTTGAGACAGGTGAATCCAGAAAGCTATTTATAGAAAATTGTCAAACTCGGAGCATAACGATATCTATTATTGTTCATCATTTTTCCTGGCTTGTGTTAAAAAGAAATCATTATTTCCTTTGTTTTTCAGTGCTAGAAACACTCGTAGAAATAGCAAATGCTCATTCATCTATTCTTAAATCTTATGAGGCGTTACATAAGGATATGAAAAGCACCAAGGAATGACAAGTGATAGGGGTCAACTGTTCAAAATAAACTAATTGAAGCAATAGCATTCACGCGTCGAGAACAAAAATCGATGCTAAACACTCAAGCTTAGACTCCTGATTTTGTTCATCAGATAATGGATCTTGAAATTTTGTGTAATAGTTTATGAACAAAAGATCTTGCATAGTTTTTTTTTTGCAGTAACTAATTTATTCGACTTTAGACAGTTAAGGAATTCTCAGGACAATTTCCTTAACGTGTTACACACTTTTATGTCATATTGGTTTATTTCGGAGAATATACCAAAGTATCTTTTCAGATATATGACTAGTTTAAGGACACGTGAAATACCTGTTCAAAGCAAAATAAGTTATGTGTATGAATGATCTGGGTCTATCCTAGCCTCTTGATTACTATCCGTTCCTTTTTTTTTTTTTTTTTTTTTTTTTTTTTTTTTTTTTTTTTTTTTTTTGAATTGATAAAAGGGATGATAGTTCCAAATGAGTTCAACATGCAGGTTGCTTCCACCAACTAAATTACACATCATGTAAATGGGTCCAAGGAACATGTGTAGGAGACTTTTGAATGAAATGGCAAGGTCTCTAACGACCATAAAGAATATTGGTCAACTACGTTACATAAAAATCTTTCTACTAATCTTTTATATACTCCTTCCGTCCCAAAATTATAGTCCCCTTTTGACTTTTTCGGTCTTTATTTTTCAACTTTAACCTTAAATATTTTTGTTTATAATACATAATACTTGATGCAAAATATATGAATGGATTGAGTTTTAAATGTATTTTTCATTGGTATAATTTTCATCAACTATTGTATAACACAAACAACAATATTTAAAGTCAAAGTTGAGAAAGAAATACCGAAAAAATCAAAAAGGGACTATAATTTTGGGACAGAGGTAGTAATAAAATAAAGCCTTGTGGGGACTTTACATTTCAAAATAGATCAAATAAGAACTTTCTTAAAGTTGTAAAAATAAAATGACATTCAACTTAAAAGAAATAAAAACATAATTAATTACAACTAAATTGTTAAAGATTTGATGGGTTTTATTATGAAAATTGACGTAAACTAAGTGATACACTTTGATTCAATGTGTAATGTATATCAAGTTTTTAGTGTTGTTGTGTATTAAGTGTATCAATTAATGTATAAGAAATTAATTTTTTGAGATTTTAATGTATATGTAACAAAATTTTAATTATGTATCAGTAATCCGTTTCTCATATATGAGTTGGTTATTAGTCGATTTAATGTTAACTTGTATTAATATATAATATTTTGGTGCATCTTTGCTAAAATGGTTATGTATCAATGTTTTAATGGTATTTTAGAATAGTTCTTATTTTTACAACTTTAAGAAAGTTCTCACATTAACCTTCTCCTATATATATATATATATATATATATATATATATATATATATATATATATATATATATATATATATATATATATATATATATATATATATTAATTATTTATTAAGTAATATAAATGCAAGGTATATATGAATTATATCACATATATTCTATCAAGACACTTTCTACGTTGATGTTAAAGAAGTTGGTTTGTGATATTGGATTGCACCAACTAAGAAGTTTAAGTTATGTGATTATCAGGGGGGAGATAATATACGCGTTGCACTCTTTTTCCCATGACCACGGTTTTGTTCCCTCAGGGTTTTCCGGCAAGGTTTTTAATGAGGCAACATCCCCGAGTGTATAAAGGAATTATGTACTCTTTTTCCATTACTAGATTTTTGTCTCATTGGTTTTGTCTAGTAAGGTTTTAACGAGGCATAATCCTCAAGTGAATATCCAAGGGGGAGTGTTATGGATAATTATAATATGGAGTCCATATCTTATAGAACATTGATTAGAGGTATTTGAGTTTTATTAGGAGATTACATATCTTCCGGAATGTTCTATCTTTTATCATAAATATACCTGTTTATGAGATGAATAAAACTAAATTCTCCATTCTCTTATTCCCTTTGTTCTTGTTTATTATTCTTGTTTATTGTTCATTGTTTTATTATTTTACAATAATATTATAATTTTTGGATAGAAATAGATAATAAAGTTAATTATTATTTCAATATAAAATTCAAGAAAAATAAAAAGGGTAGTTTTGTCATTTCACTTTGTTTGGCCATGGATTAACAGTCAAACTAACAGAAAAGGTAGTCAAGGGACCAAAATTGTAGTGGGTCAAAACCACAAGGATATGACCCCGCTTGAAAAAAAATGCAAGGACGAAAAATGTGAAACTCAACAAACCACAAGGACGATTTTTGTAATTAACACTTAAAGTCAGGAAAATACAAACTCATATTTAATTGATATTAGAATACACGTTTATTCTTTATGTTTTCTTTTTTAAAATTTCATCTATAATCCTTAGGTCTCCAAAAGAATACAATGTTAGCCCTCAACTTCGTCATCAAAAAAAACAAATATAGTGTAGCCCGTTATTGCATCATTCAAGCTAAAAAATTCTATTAATTTTGTCATAACTGATCATTTTGACGTTCTATATTTAGGGTGTTTCTTTCACTTATTTGACTTATGTGGCTAAATTTAGGTAGGGTCATTTATTCTATATGGGAGATAGGTGTGGCACGCGCCACACCCGACTGAAGCTAAGGTTAAACAACATGAAGAAAAAACAAACATGAGATGCTTGGTAAATGAGCAGGCCTGCTTGGTAAAGGAGCAGGAAAGATGCTTGGTAAAGGAGCTGGGAAGACACTTGGTAAAGGAGCGGGAAAGGTTACACCTTGGTAAAAAGGTGGGCAGACATTGGATAGCAAACTCAACTTGATGCTGAAGACAATTATGTTGTTACAAAGAATAAGGAATGAAGGTCGTGACTAAGGTGGTTCATAGGTCGAGGTTCAAACATGGTTCAAGGATGCTCAATATCGTGGATTGGGTAAGGTATTAGTAATAAGGTGGAATTGTTAGTAATATTAGTAATAAATTAGGGGTATATTATGTAAATAGTCAATTGTGTAGAGACTAGGAATGAAACT
The DNA here is from genome assembly GCA_030686995.1 of Artemisia argyi. Lineage (NCBI taxonomy): Eukaryota > Viridiplantae > Streptophyta > Magnoliopsida > Asterales > Asteraceae > Artemisia > Artemisia argyi. The sequence continues at coordinate 243,376,634 of CM060703.1, forward strand.
TAGAACAGAAGGCACATGTGGGTCGAGTTAAGATCAAATGAGAAATAAACTCAAAATAAAAAGAGTGATAATAAACCACCATGGCCGGATTTCAGGGTGTGCGGAGTGTGCAACCGCACATGACCTCAAAAATTTGAAGGCCTCCGATGTTATGATACATAACTGATTTAACTATTTGTTTCAGGCAAATTTGATAAGAATATGTGCTAAAACTTAATATTTTGACCTTATATACATGGAAAGTGGATGATGTTCAAGTGATTTAAAGAGAAAAGTCAAAAATGAAAAGAAAAGAAAAATAGAGTTGTAGATATGACGAGCTGGGGAAGATGATAATTATAGGTAATAGTCACTTTGCACCCTAACGTTTGTAGAATTCAAACAAATCTCTATGTCCTTTAGTTTCATTTTAAAGTAACTACAAATGGGTTTACAAAAATTACATTTTAAACCCACGTTTTGTAAAGCTGTTAAAATTTATCCAGATTTTTCTTTTATACATTTTTATAAAAAGATTATAAATGTGGCCCAATAATGTTAATGTGATAAATATAGAGATGTCATTCACTGTTGTTTTTATGTTTTCGGACATATTTAGGTCTTTCCGGTTGTTCGAGAGGCCAATATGATCAACATGGCACAGGGCCCCCAAAATCCACGGGACGGCCCTGTAAACCACAACTGCATATTTCAGACACCTACAAAAACACAGATGCATTTCTTCTTAAATTTATCTCCCTTATTTAAAATTTGTAGATAGAAATACTTCTCACTCGTCTCATTTTAATTTTCCTTATTGAATCCCATCCCCCATGTGGGTCGGCTAAACAATTTATAAACCGTTTAGTCTAAATACAAGGACATATAGCTTTGGTATATTGTCTCATGTGTTATGTTATTCTAGCCGATATCTTTGTTTATCTCGTGTTCACTAAATTGTTGCTTATCCTCGATACAAGTCTATGAGCTAGTGTTCCACGGTTGATCATGAGGTTTGTTGTCGTAATTGTCCAACGATAATAACATGGTATGACCATATTTAACCATATCATGTTGTATTTAAAGACATATTTTGTTTAGATGTCTAAGAATCCCAAACCCTGGTGTATCTTCTGGTTTTTATCATTTTGGCCTGTACATCAAACATGATCTTAAGGTGCATTTAGATTATGGGAATGAGAACGAAGGAATAAATTTCATTCCTAATAAATTGTTTGGTTTGTGGTTTTATTTTGAGATATGGGGATGAAACCCATACAAATAGGCAAATCTCATACCTACCAAGCATGGTGGGTTTACAAACTCATAGTGATTCCCATACCCATAGTAATTCCCGTTAACAAACCAAACGCCCCTTTATTGTAGCCAGTGGCGGAGCTAGATAAAATTTTGTGGGAGGGACGAAACAAAACTTTTTTCCGTGAAAAACATTAGATGTGAGCGCCAAGATGAAAAAAAATAATAAAAAAAATTAACACATGAAATCGCGAAAAAATACAGTAACGAGCTTCGGCTTAGGGGGCCGGGACCCTTCCCGATCCTCGCTAAGCTCCGCCCTTGATTGTAGCACGCTACACATATATATTGAACCTAGTTGCATATTTAATTTAGGAAGAATGCTATATCCACATATTTTTTACAAAAAAATGTCCACACAATGATGTGGCAAACTCAATTGTCCAATCAAAAACAATTACCAAAAAGTAAGAATCTATTTGATTGGACAAGTAATCTTGCCACATCACTGTGTGAACATTTCTTTGTAAAAATTATGTGGACATAGCATTTCTTTGTAAAAATCATTGTGTGAACATTTCTTTGTAAAAATTACTACTTATAATAACTGAGTACGCACAGGGTTTTTAAAATTTCGTTTTAATTATGTATTATTATCGATTAAGAAATGAACCACTTAACATGTTTAAAATGGTTTTACTTGGTGGACTAAAAATAAAAAATCATATGTATATGTTATAACCTACCTATTATTTTAGGAGAATGCTTTTGGATTAAAAATTATATTTTATTATTCAAGCAAAATCACATGATGACACTTGACTTGCATGAGATGCTAGTGATATATGATTTTAGTTTTGCAAACCCTTGCTATCAATTTACGATGTGTTTTGTAATTTTGGTATTTCTTTTACTTATATTTTCGTTAAAATATATAACATATTTAGATAGCTTTGAAGATTGATTCATTTCCTTAATTATGAATAACCATTATATCATTTTTACTAATGTACCTTTTTGTTTGGAAAATTGTATTTTCATAAGTTTGTGTTATTATTACTTCTCATATTTGATCATAAAATTACCAAATTAATATAGATGCTTACACTATAGCTTCTTTATTACATAAAGAGAAACGAAAAAAGATGTAATGGGTAGAACTCAAATTTAATCTTACGTTTATGTATAATGTATAAGAATAATTTTTCTCTAAGCCCGAACTATATAAAGAAATTATTATTACTTGTATAAGTAAATTATAAATGCATGAAAAAATGACAAAGAGTATATTCGCAAGTCTTTTAGGATTGTTTGAATCTTTACCGACTTTTCACTTTAATGCAACTTTCTTCACAATTGCCCTAAATCATCAAGGTAAAAGACACCCATATTTTAGACCGTTGGTTGACACCCATAGTGTTATCAATGACAGCAAACACCTGCTAAGTTTCATTAACTCATTCAAAGACAAATTACACTCCGAAAAGAATTCCTACCATAAAATTCTCCATATAGGCACTAAAACACATCTTTGGTACATTAAAATACATTAATGTATTATCTAAATCAGCAACTCAACTAAATTATGCATTCATACCTTGAGCAGGCGTAGAAAATTCTTTCACGACAATCATGTGTTGATACTTAATCCTCCTCTAAAAAACGCACACAACAAATTGCATTACACTTTAGTGTGTGAGATAAGATAATAAAACTGCAAAAACCACTAACATGTTGCATTATAGTGAGGATAACAACAAAGTTAGTCATAACATCAAATAAGAAAACTTCATATTAGAACTAAAGGGGTGTTTGGTTATGCTTATTAAAGGTGCTTATTGGCTTATTTAATTACCATAACACAATAAGTGTATGATAAAGCTATAAGCTTTTTTTAGAAGCTTAGTGAAAAACCCCTGAACTCACAACTAATTCTATTAAAGCTTAGTGTGTTTATAGTAAAAGCACAAATATTAAGTGTAGAAGTTTTCAATAAAACATAAAAAAAGAGTTACTAAAAGTTGGTTTGTATAACAAAAAAGTTAAACCATAAAAAAGGTTACTAAATACTATCAGCTAGATAATGCATAAGCCAAAGTTCTGTTGATTTCTCTTTCGGATTCTATTCAGAAGCAAAAAGAAGTTTACACATAAATCATAAGTATAGAATAATGGTTGTATCTCACATCTGTAATTACCAATTCAATAACATTATCGCAGTATAGTAACATAATAAGCTGATTAAAACTATATATTCTTGCTGAATAATTCACATGTACATACATATAATTCGTTTACAATAGCCAACTATTACTTTTTTTTAGGAGGTGATTGTTATCAAATAAGGATTGTGATGCGTGCATTCTTTTTAATATATAGTTTAAGGAAAACACCTTCAATATTAAACAATGACTATCTAACCCATGTGTGTGTGTGTGTTTTTTTTTTTTTTTGTTTTTTTTTTTTTTATTTTAATAATTAGCTTTGTATAACGTTTTTAACTAACAGACATGTTGAGGTTGATTTTGTTGTTTAACTTTAACTATTGATATCATGTTGTACAAAATGTGTGAATTTATTAGCACATAATGAGCGTTGATAAAGTTAAAATATGCTCCATAAAGTTTTTATGGATATCCATAGATAAATTTTAAATAGCAATTTAATGAGTCGTTGTTATAAGTAGAATCGCGTATATTTATTTTCATATCACAGTATCGTGCTTACCATTTGATATTTATATTCCCGTTACTAATAATTTAGCCGTATTTCATGCCCGTGTACACATAAATTAAATATTTGAATAGTAACATGAGTCCTTATTTAAAAAAATATTATAATGGATGAAAGTTTAAAACTAACATTAGTTTAAAAAAATATTTAACGTATATTAAAACTAATTCGCATATTTACCAAATTTTGTAATTTTAATGGATGAAAGTCTAAAAGCTAATACTAATACTCATGTAATTTTAAACAAAGTTAATATTATAAAGTATAGGGGGGTATAAAGTGTAAGGGGTTATTTGTGTTTTTTTATAAAGTTATTAAAAAACAGGGAAACTTGTAATTTTACACTTTACTCTATATAAATTATTTAAAATTCAATCACTAAAGTTTTATTAATTATTTCCTCTTTTTTCAAGTTTTTGTTTTTATAAATTTGACACCTATATTTTTATACATTTTTTTTCTTAATCAAATTTCTCAATCAAATTTATTAAGTTTGACAAAAATCAATTCAATTTTGACTTTTTATTGACCAATCACGTCGCTCAATTTCGCCTACGTGGCAAAATCGAGCTCTCCTATTGGCCCAATTTTTTTTTCAATGAGAAGAGATTCTCAAAAACACTCCGAAATGATGTAATTCTTTTATTATATAAAAGATGTGGACATTTCTTTTTAAAAATTATGTGGACTAAGCTCCGCCTTTGATTGTAGCACGCTACGCATAACCTAGTTGCACATTTAATTTAGTGATTGCTAAAGTTTGTCAAATGAATGAAGTTTCATTCATTTTAACAAGTAGTTTCATATGATATACGAGAAAATTGATTGTTTAATGTGTAAAAGGTAATTTTGAGGAAGCTTACAAGAAACTGCAGATAATAGACTTTGTTGTGAAAAATATCATATAATTTCTAGAGCTTGGGGATTGAAAGTGTAACTTATGAATATAAAGTTGACTTGAGGTCAACCTACTACTTGCATTATTTAACTTATGGTCGACTTGAGTGGAATTATCAATTCATTTTCGATAGCCATTCATTTCATCTGCTGTGCTTGCTTCTTAACCAACAAAAAATATTGTAAGTCCTCTCCTCAACTTTGTTTTTATTTATGAATTTGTTGATTGTTTTTGCATATGTATTCATTTATAGCTTGAACCTACAATGATTACACGTTTCTTCTTTATGTTTTGCCATTCTCTATTTAATTCAAACACCCTTTAGTTTTCATTTCTAAAAAAGGAAGCACCCCAATGTAATTTATATAGAAAACTGTGGGACTAGAAGTGTATGTTTCTGATACAAAATTGACTTGAAGTCAATCCAGTTTTATTATATTACATGTGACGTGAGTAGAATGATCCTCCATTGTTTATTGTATTTCTAAGACTATTTTTATCCATTGGATTGCCGACCAAATCTCACTTTACACATATAAGAATAATATTTTTTTTAGCAAAATGATACAACCTTGCTCTCCAAACCAATTCGTTGGGCAACCCATTCTGACAACTTACAACTTGCCACATGGCAACTCATAAATGGATACTTGTTTTTTTTTTTCTTTTTCTATTTTCTTTTTAATGAGAACTTAATATGTTATATCATTATTAAAAAATATAGATTGGTTGGGTTGTTAATAAATGATGGAAAAAAATGATATTTTATTAAGAGTTTTGGTTATAATAAGTTGTTGATTAAGATAGTCTAAAAACCGCAAGTCATCTACTCGTTTTATAGTTTTTAATTGTTTATTCTCTTACTCTCAATTTATGTTATTGATCGAGCCATCTATGTTTTGGAATTGAAAATTTTAATAAAAGCTTCATTAATCATTAATCAATAATCATCTGTTTTAAATTCTCAAACAACCTAGTTCATCTTTATCACTCCATTTACTATACTTAACTAGAAGGGTACCACGAATTGCGGCGGCGGGTACCCTGAAACAAAAATTTTCAATGGTCAATTACTTTTTGATAATGAATTTTTCGTGCCATTAACTTTATGGTAGCTAGATATTTAATTTGAAATAACTTTAAAAAAATGGTATATTATATCATATAAAAATAACAAGTTACTCCCATGAGGCGAATAACATATAGAAGCAGTAACCGATAATATTAGCACGGTAGGAAGTCATTAAAATACGTCTTCAGAATTTTTTTTTTTAATACACAAACATGAGTTTTTTATTAAAAAAAAATGAAAATTGATAATTTCTTTTTGCTTTTTTCCTAAAAGCTTAATTTTATTGCACAAATCAATTTTTTTTCGTTTTCGATCCGCATCAAGAGTAAAATCTTGTGACACATTTTCTCTTGATTTTAAAATCATTATTTTCTGTTTACAAACCTTTGATTTTAAGTTGCATGTTTCAATGTCTTGTGAAGCACAAAGATTTTCTCTTGTAAACTTTGAATCCATTTAAGCATATTGATCTAGTGTGTTTGCAAGCTCAAAATTTGAATTTTTTTTTTTTTTATTTTTATTTTTTTATTTTTTTTTTTTTATAATTTACCAGGTCGTTGACTTTTTATCCAAAAAAATTTTGATTTTTTTTTTTCATTTTCATTTCGTAACCCAAATTGTACCACAACTTCGGTTCGTTATTTTCAACAACCACTTATACTCCTTTTCATTTCATTCAGTCACACAATCAATCTCATTTCTTTTCTTAGTCGAATATCATATCATTTCTTGTTTTCCTTTGTTACAAATGATACACAATCCAAGAATGACCTTGTATTTCTTATCTAAATCGAATCCATAAACACCCTTTTTATTTCCTTGGTGATGGTTTCGGTTATCTATACTACTATATAATGCATTTGGGACTATTCTATAATTAGAAAGGCTTAAAATTCAGACTTTTACTTGTTTATTATGAAAGTATTTCAAAATTAATTGGTTACGAAGCTTAAGAAGTTGGTTAGGGGTTGTTCAAACTAAAATTATTTGACTTAACCATCTCTACTTATAAAGAATAAAGACAACTAAATGTGTAACCGAATAACCAAATAACGCAACAGGTACCCGTCGCCGCATGGCGCGGGTACCGTTCTAGTAAATCTTAATGGTCTCGAATAATGTTTGTTCTTGTGGTGATATATCGCTAAGATCTTGTTCAAAGGTCTTTAGTAACCATGATGTTACTCGAATATTTGTTTTTCTTTTCTTGGTTTCAAAAGATCAATAATAGGTTTATTGTAAAGATATTGAAAGAACTATGGATAAAATTATACAACCCGAGATCTCTTTTTTTTTCTTTTCTTGTTCTTTTAATTTTTTATGTTTCGAAATTTGTTTGAAGTTGGTGGCTTTTTTGTTTTACCTTTTGGAGTTGCGATCCCTTACAAAGGGGATGCAAAATAAAAAGCCTAAAAAGATTTTATAGTCATTCATAGAGTGACACGTGTCTCTCACCTTAAATTATACAATAATTTTGTCAGGGGTATAATGGTCTTTTGACCCGTTTTTTGCTTTTCCACCTCAAATTTCAAACGCAAGTATCTTTCAAACGGCAAATTTTTATGAAAAACCGATTTCACCATAATTTTTAAAATCTAATCCTCTTTAATTTGGTATAAATCATGTTAAATATTTCGAACTTATATTTTTTACATTTAAAACGGTTATTGATTTTCTTAATATTTTTGGCATTTTCGGCCCTATTTTTTACCCTCATAAATATCGAATCATGAAAAACTTAAAACATGAAAGTTATAGATTTTTGTTCATTCTTTACACATGTTTCACGTTAAAGATGGTGTTTTACTCATATTTATTGCACACAAGGTGTTTGATGAAATGTCTAGCTTATATATTTTGTGTTAAAATTGAGCTAAATGCACTAATTTTTGTTTCACAATGCATCATTAATCATTTTATTAATGTAAGACTCAAAAAGTAAAGTTTTTTAATAGTTATAAAAAGAAAAATTGTTTAAAACTGATGAACCAAAAAAACTGATGAACCAAAACCATAACACATGACATTAACTGATGAGCCAAAAACATAACATAGGACAATAACTGATTAACCAAAACAACTGATATTCATCAACGAAATAAGCATAAACTAACTGATGAACCTATAACCTATGATAATACAAATAAACACAAAAAAAGTTAATGTTCATGAATAAAAATTGATGAACCAAACTAACTGATGAACATTTAATGTTCATCTCATCAGTTACTTTGGTTCATCAATTTTAACTGATGAACTAAATAAACTGATTATGATAACATCATAGGTAAAAATCAATAACTGATGAACCAAATAAATAAACTGATGAACCAAATAAATTGATGAACCTATAATAAAATTGATGAACTAAATAAACTGATGAACCTATAATATAACTTATGAACCAAAGTAACTGATGAACATTTAATGTTCATCTCATCAGTTACTTTGGTTCATCAATTTTTATGGTAACATTTTGTTCATCAGTTACTTTGGTTCATCAATTTTAACTGATGAACTAAATAAACTAATGAACCTATAATAAAATTGATGAACTAAATAAAATGATGAACCTATAATATAATTGATGAGCAAAAAAAAACATAAGCTAACTGATGCACCTATAATTAATGAACCAAAAATTTAACAATTAAAAAACAACACTTTTTGAATCGTACATTAATAAAATGATTAATGATTCATTGTGGTACAAAAATTAATGCATTAAACACAATTTCAATGCTAAAAATCTAAGCTAGACATTTCATCAAACACCTTGTGTGCAACAAATATGAGTAAAACGTCATCTTTAACGGGTGATATTTTATTCATATGACATCGGATTTGAGTGATTCAAAAACCTGTGGAAAGAGTGAACCAAAGTCTACAACTTTCGTGTTTTAAGTATTTTATGATTCGACAATTTTGAAGGTTAAAAATAGGGTCGAAAATGGCAAGAAACATCAAGAAAATTATGACCCATTTGATATGTAATTTTTTTTTGAGATATTTAAAAAAATTTATACCAAATTAAAGAAGATTAAATTTTAAAAATTATGGTGAAATCAGTTTTTTCTAAATGTTTGTCGTTTAAGAGATATGTGTGTTTGAAGTTTGAGGTGGAAAAGAAAAAACGAGTTAAATGACCATATTACCCTTGGGCGGATTTTTTGAATGAAAAAAGTAAAAGGACATGTGTCAATTAATGAGTGACTTTTTACACTTTTTAAAATATTACACTTTGCAAGGGATCCGGTGTCTTACTTGTTGACTGATGAATGGTTTGTTGTAGTAGACTTGTGGTTGTTGGATGTCTTTGAAGTTTGGTTTAGTTGTAGTTGTTGAGTAGATGGTTTATTGACGTTGTTGTTGTATGATGTTGAAAGATTCGAGTTGTAGAAGTTGTTTTTCTTTTAATAGTCAACGATGCAAAGCTAAAACCACTATTTCATGCCAATCTTGATTAGTTTGTGTGAAACATGCAAATTGTTCAGATTAAGTAAAAAAAGTATATATATATATAGAAAGAAATTAAAGTTACTGATGATGCAACGCATGAAAACTATATATTTCATGCCAATCTTGATTAGTGCTTGGTTATGTTTTAAACAATAGATTAATATGTTTCTAAGATTGTACCATGTGTTAATAAAGTTGTAATTTTGAGTGAGGGTGTTTTAATAAGAGTATTAATTATATGTATTGAATGAATGTATTTGTGCATTAAATGGTTGTAAACATAGCTTTGTAATATGTAATGCTGAAATTTAAGGTATTTAATGTTTCAAAATTGTGTTTAATTTAATTGTACATCTTGCTTCGTTAATTTTATTGATGAAAATTAAGTTTTCTTTAAGGTATTTAATGTTAGAAAATTGTGTTTAAATTAGTTGTACATTTACTAAGAATACTTGTAATGCTGAATTTTAAGGCATTGAATTCTAAGCTTTAAATGCCCAAAAATGTTTTAATGTTTTAGAAGATAGTAAGATAAAAGTTTCTTTCTTTATACTCCGTATAAGTTTAGTCTTTATAAAAAGAATCACTAAAGATTCATTACATCCTTCGATTCAATTAGTTAATTCACCTGTTAACATCTTTTATTATACAATGTTCATCAAGCAATCTATTATTTTTCACCATTAAGCATTCCAGAGGCTACTAATGTAAATTTTTACAGAGTATACTAGTCGAAGCTAACGAAAGAAAGAATGATATCTTTGTATCTTGCATTATTTTAAACATAACATGTAGCTTAATACAAGAAATTGCATATCGTCTAAAACCGAAAGACTAGAAGTGCAATTATATGATGTTGTTGATGTTTTTTAATGTTTGATGTTGTCCATTGGATCAAATGTTTTGATTGATTGAGATGAGTCCTTCAAAATGAAAGGAAATAAGTGAATCTAAAATACCTCAACTCTATAACAAAAAGGTTTTGCTTTATTTCAATGGCTTTACCGGTACGAATTGGATTAGACGATTAGTATAATTTAACTAAACCGACATTCACATATTTGTAGGATTTGTGTTAAAATTTTAATAATGATAAATAAAAAATATTTTTTTTGTCACTTAAAATTTATGGTCCTTGAAAAGAAAGTACCATGTATTATTTTTGGTGAAGATATTTATTACGAGTAAAAAAGTATGACCCTTGAATTATTCAATTTGATATGTGTTTTCTGAGGATGCATAATGTCATCAGGTGCTATTTTCCACAAAATATAGTTGTATTTGACATTGTGGCTTAATCCAATAGATTGCATATTATCTAAAACCGAGGGACAAGAAATGCAAATAAATTGACTTGGGGTCAACCAACTTGTCTTTACTCTTTATAATTTCACTTAGCTTCCATTTTGATTCCATTCATTCATACCAAACTCTCAAAGACTTCCATCCATTGGTAAATTATAAGGGTGCGTTTGGTATGGGTATATGAGAATGGGGTTATGGGTTTCATAGTGGTTAAAGGTGTTTGTTTAGTGGGCCCAAGAATGAAATGAGTATATCATACTCATAGATTCATTACTCACCAAATTTGTGTCTATGAAATCCATTTCGCTCCCCCCCTCTCTTTTCCACCACAAAATTCAAATATCTATACACTTTTTCATATCCATTATCATTTTAACCCATACCAAATCCGATATCTATTGTGATTCCTAGCAAAAACCAAACGGCCCAAGTCTTTCTATATTCCAATTACTTTTAATATTGTCTCATTTTTGAACATTACAGTATAATTATCGATCCAAGGGGCTGCTGAATCACTTAACCCAAAACTTATTAGGTCTAATTTGATAACTTAACCCAATATTTTATACAAAAGTCATTTTACTTTTAACATTTTTTTATGTTTGTATACCAACTGTAAATCATTTTTTATACATGAAATTAATCCTTTGATTATCTTGTGTGGTTATTAATTAAAATGTTTATTAGATCTAGTGTTAAATTATAATAGTTCGCAAATGACCAGATTTATATAAACAAACAATTTATAATAGTTCTAAATGTTAAATTGGTCATTGTCTATTGTTTTACATAGACTCTAGCTAGATGTTGTTGTCGTTCAATAACTTATTTTTGTGTTGCTATCATTTAAGACAACGTGAACCAGACTCACATATTTAGTATATGCGATTGTATATAACCTGTGGGTCTAAAAATATTACATTTTTGTGTTGTTTACATTATCTTAGTCATGGATTCTTGGTATTAATTATTATGAATAATGCCTACTCTTTCTGATGATCTTTACTTCTAAACGCAGCTTGATCTCATCATTGATAATGGCTAATACTTCCATTCCTCATCGGTGGAAATACGATGTTTTTGTTAGTTTTAGAGGTGAAGATATCCGTAAAAGTTTCATGGATCATCTGTTCAACGACTTCAAGCAAAAAGGGATTCATGCTTTTAGAGATGTCAACGAACTGCCTAAAGGAGAAGAGATATCTCCTCATCTCTACAAAGCCATTGAAGAATCAAGGTTTTTGATTGTTATATTCTCCAAAAATTACGCTTCTTCATCATGGTGTCTTAGGGAACTCGTGAAAATACTTGAGTGCAAGAATATTGAAAATCCAAAATATGAGGTTCGGATTATCTTTTATGATGCCAAGCCTAATGTGGTGAGGAAGCAAAAAAGAAGTTATGCAGAAGCATTTCGTAACCACAAAGTTTCAAATAGTGCAGAGGCCTCTAAATGGAAAGAAGCTTTATCCAAGGCAGCTGATCTATCTGGATGGGATCTCCAGGACACGACAAATGGGTAATTTTGTGTTATTGCAACCATATATTTTTTTTCATTCAAATTTGCTGAGGTGCAATGAATTTTGTCTCTTTTATAAATTTGTTAGAAAGTTCGCTCTATTTATTTGTAGTTCTTTTTGGTAAACAGGTACGAGTCCAAGTTCATTGACATCATCTCCAAAGAAATCCTAAAAGTTATATCTGACGGACCCTTGGATGTTGCTAAGAACCTTGTTAGTGTAGATGCCCGTGTACGCGAATTGAACTTGTCGCGTTTTGTTGGGTCAGATAAGGTGCACATGATTGGAATCTGTGGCTTTAGTGGAATAGGAAAAACTACTCTTGCCAAAGCTATTTATAACTCCATGTATACCTACTTCGAGGGAAGATGCTTTTGTGATGATGTCCAGGGAGTCACAAAACGACAAGGCCTGATTCAAGTCCAAATGCAAATGTTTGCAAAGATCCTGAAAACAGAATATCTGAGGGTATCAAGTGTTAGTGAAGGAACGAAGGTGATAAAACAGAGGATGGCATGTAAGCCGATCCTACTTGTTTTGGACGATGTGAATGATTTGGAGCAGTTAGAAGCTCTAGCAGGTTCACCTGATTGGTTTTCCCCTGGAAGTCTTATTATTTTCACTAGCAAAGACAAACAATTGCTAAGGTCTCATAAAGTGAATGAAATTTGTGAAATGGAGATTTTAGATGATAATAAAGCTCTTGAGCTCTTTAGTTTGAACGCATTTGGGAAAAGGCATCCTACAGAAGATTTTGAAGAGTTCGCTTCCCAAATTGTGAAATATTTGCAAGGTCACCCTTTGGCTCTCAAAGTTATTGGTCGATCATTGTATGGAAAATCTATGCATGTTTGGAAAAGTGAATTGGATAGACTCCAAACATACCCTAATCCAGATATACAACAAAAACTTCGACCAAGTTTTGATAGCTTGGCATCTGATCAGAAAAGAATGTTTCTTGACATTGCATGTGCCTTCATTGGGGAAAATAAAGATTTCGCAGCAAGTGTACTAGACAGCAATCATTGTTTTGCAATTGCTATTATTGAAGTTTTAGCTGATAAGTCTATGATAACAGTATCTGCAAGGAATATGTCTCTTCAAATGCATGAATTAATTCAAAGCATGGCAAGGGAAATTATACGTGAAGAATTCAGCATGCCTGGGAATCGGAGCAGATTGTGGATTTCATCAGAGTTTTATGATGCGTTGAATAAAAACAAGGTATTACAGTCTAAAAAAAAAAAAAACGTATTAATCTTTTCTGTATAAGAAATTGCAGTCTAATGATTTATTATTTGTATTTAGGCAACAGAAGAAGTTGAAGTTCTTGTCCTTTTGCTAAAGAATAATAGCCAAAATATTCCCTTAGATGGAAAAGCTTTTAAGCATATGAAAAACTTGCGGATCCTAAAAATTTATTTTCCGCAATTCAAAGAACTTTGGCAGCCATTTGCAGTGAAGTTGACAGGAAGTTTGGATTTTTTGTCCAATGAGCTAAGGTTGTTTTGTTGGCATGGATGCCCTTTCAAGTACTTACCTTCAGATTTCTATCCAGAAAACATTGTCGCCATTGACCTGTCTCACAGCAACATAAAACATTTTTGGACAACACCTAAGGTAATTCCTTGTACTCACATGTTTTCCTAATTGATACCTAACGATCCGAGAACTTATCTTCTTATTTTTTCTATCGATGTCAGTGCTTTGGAAAGTTGAAAGTAATGAAGCTACGGTACTGTTGTAACCTAACAACCACCCCTGACTTCTCAGAGATTACAAATCTCGAAGAGCTAAGTCTTGAAGGTTGTGTGAATTTGGTTAGCGTTCATCCCTCAATTGGAATGCTCAAGAAGCTTGTTGTGTTGAATCTGAGAGATTGCAAACAGCTTAGGATTTTTCCAAACAGAGTGGAAATGGATGCTCTTCAAGTTTTGAATCTAACGGGGTGCCTAAAAGTCGACCAACTCCCTGAAGCATTAGGTCGGATCAAAAGCTTAACGGAGCTTCATGTCGATAGAAGTGCCATTACAGAACTTCCTTCTTTTGTATCATCTCTAGTAAACCTTGAATCATTGTCATTCGGTGGCCAAGGGAGGATTCAACCTAGATGGTGGACTTCAATCGCCGCTCCTTTTGGTTTACTACTAAGTAAACAACCACAACCCCAAAGATCAGTTTGGTCATCATTGGAAGGTTTACATATGTTAAAGAAACTGAATTTAAGCTACTGCAATTTAGAACAAGTGCGTGACAGCATTGGAGGCTTATCATGTCTAAAGGAACTAGACTTAAGAGGGAACAATTTTACTAGCTTGCCTGGAAGTTTGAGTCAACTTTCTCGTCTTGGAATACTTCATGTTAATGGTTGCAAGAAGCTGGAAGTGTTGCCTGAACTTCCACCTAGCTTATATGGTATTTATGCATCTAATTGCACCTCCTTAAGAGAAGTGTTGAAATCATCTAACGGCCCATTCACGAAGTACAATTATTTCAGAAATTGTCCAAAGCTGTTTAAGAATGTTAGCATTGATAGCGAGGGGTCTATATCGAAGACTCAGTGTCTTGACTCATCTATAACTTCCCAAGGCTCTATTCATCAGCTTTCTGCTTTCCTTGGGTATGTGGGTTTCCAGACTAACAGATGCGAATTCTTCAGGGAAGACATTGGCTATTCTCGTTTAGATATAGTATATCACGGGAATAGCAATATTCCAGAGTGGTTTACAAATATAAGTTGTATGGGAAATCATGTAAAGGTTGAATTACCATCAGATTGGTGTTTTGATAAGTTTAAAGGATATGGAACTTGTGTTGTTTTCAAGTGCAAAAAGCCTCTCAGAATATTTAAAGGGTACTCTGTAAAGAACTTTGATGGAGCTTCTTTGGATACTCTACATGGTTACATTCCAGGTTTAATTAATAATTATTTTGAGAATGAGGTGATAGGAGGAATCCAAGATTCATATATGATATGGTTGCATTATATAAAGACGGATAAATGGAGATTGAGGGGATGGGAGGGATGGAAGGAAGCAAAGAATTTTGTAACATTTAGTTTCTTAGAAGAGAATAATGAAGAAGATGATGTTGAGGTGAAGGAGTGTGGTGTAAGACTAATTTCTGATGAAGATTTAGAGCAACAAGACGTCACATATTTGAGTATGTTACAAGACCTCCCAACTCTATCACAACATGGTGGGGCCATCAGCTTGGCAGGGCCTTTTGGATGTATTGACTGGTCATGGTAGTCTAATAACAAGAGCCTTTGTAATTTTAATGTCGATTTTAACAGCAATTACATGTTTGGTTTAGTATTTAGTAATCGTGAATGCTAAATATTGGTTTTTTGTTAATAAGTTTTAAGTTAAAAATAGTGAAAATGATTTACTTTTTCTGTACTAGACACCCACCCACCAGGTGTTTGATAAAATGCATATGAGTAGAATTCATTTACTTTTTCCAGCAGAACCTATTCTTCAAATCTCCAGAAAAGGTAAATTTATCAACCCAAATAATTCATCATACAACCTAGTTTATTATCCGGATCTCCCAAATTGCTGCAAACAACCTAAACACTGCAACATGATTTTGCATTTACATATTCAATATAAGAGATAACCAAACATCCCATACAAAATGGCATTTGAGTACTGAACAGAAGGTATATACTTCTGAAGATTGATTTCCCTACAAGTTACCTAGCTACAATTCATTCAAAGATTACATTTTATCTCCTTTCTAGGATACCGATTATAAATGCGCAATGATATACTAAAACTGAAAGAATATTTCTTAAATTCTAGTAGATGAAAGAGCGATTAAATAAACAAAGAGTAAATAAGTTACAGGTTTTCCAATTGATTAAGAAGCAGTGAGTAATGGAAGCTCAAGTTTGAAGAATTCTACTCTCAAATCACAATTTTTGTAAGTGCATGTGTTCAGCTATTAAATCAACTTTAAATCCCACTTCTAATCCTTGTAAGTGCATGTGTTCAGCTATGATATAAATACGTTTTCAAGTCATGCAATACCTGTTGCTTGATGAGTATCTCTGCATCGACGTTATCATGTAATCATAAATTTTGGCGAACAATCTTTGTCGATTATACGTTTCCCATGACAAAAACTTTACGGGTAGCAAGAATTTTTGGGAGCACTAATTTACCAAATGTAACTTGGACGATACCAATTGCACTCCAAAGTCCAAAATCAAGGAGAACCGCAATGCTACTTTCATCACAAAAAGGCATTGATGTAGTGAGTTTGCATAAATAAAAAATAGGATCACCAGGAGGAAAGGTGAAAACCGGAGTGGAGGCACGTGTTTTGCGTATAAAGTACATTGATGTAGTTACATCAACAGTATCACCCCTGTTCGTATAACAAGTCCAACAACGCGCAAAACGCTTTCTCATGATAATTTTCTAACACAAGCCAATCCATAGTTAGTACAACACACAATATCGAATTTGACTTCGCTTAATTCCAGCCTACCTCCACTTGGCATATGACTAGTTGATTACCAATAAAATGTTTAAACATTAGCGTAAATTATATTTACAATAAGAAATATCGTAATGTTCCCATGCAATGGAATCAAAGACAAGCAAGTGATACAAACACACTATCAAACCGGTAGGAACAAAAATACATGGTAACCCCCATAACCATCCTTCATGAATTCAAAAACCCTCTTCACAGTATAATAACACCACCAAACTCCAAACTAAAATGCCCATTTATCAGTTTCATTTTTCCCCGTTTGACTTTCTGACGACACCTTAAACGGTCCGCTTGACCCAAAGGGATCTGAGTCATCAAATGAGTATGTATGACCATGGTCAAAACCTGCATTGCTACTCATTGAATCAAACCTTGCGAAACTACGGTCTTGTGCCGTGCTGCTCATTGAGTCGAATCTTGAGAAGTTATTATCCTGTGTGGAGCTTCTCATGGAATCAAATCTCGAGAAGGTTTCTTGTTTGGGAGAACCTCGGTCAGTGCCACTGAAAGAGTCATATCTCGAGAAATCATCAAAGAAATAATTCTCTGCTCCTCCCCCACTGTATAGTGGTGAGGTGCCAGCTCGAGAAGCTGGTGAGCCAGGAACCGAATCATCAAACCCAAATGGACTCTTTTTCTGGAAGAAACTATTATTGCCTTGCGGAGAATCACTTTTCCTTGGACTTGCAGTGAAGCTATTGGAGTCAAAGAAATAACTCTCTCCATGCTTCTCATGTTCGGCATCCTGTATAAACTAAGTTATTTGCAAGGGCATAGGTATCATTCACAATAGAGATAGGTTTCCTATTTTCTTTTAAACTCCAAACAGCTTTGTTCTAGGTTAATATTTTTCAAATTATGACATGCCATACCAAAACGGTTCGCAATTGGTACAAAACCAGTTTTAGATGGGTTCAGTTTCCAGGTCCACTCTAGAGTGGTACATTGAAACGTACTGTATTAATTTTCACTCCGGAGCGTTTATTTATCATTTCATTTAGTAGCGCATATGTAGCATTTTTCCACCTTACATTGTAATACTCCATTGAATGCAATGTTAAAACTGAAAAAGAAAATGAACTCACCTTAGCCGTATCACTATTGAATCCCCACACCAAATCTACATCATCGTTGTTGTCAAAAGTACCCCATCCTTGGTCATCAAAACCCCTAATAGAAGAAGATCAAACTCGATAAACAAGAGCAATAGACAAGTGCATGTTTAGATCTTTCCAGCAAACAAGGTATAGGTACACGTTTTGTTGTATTTAGACAATGAAAGATCAGACCATAAACTGAATCCAATTGGTACCTTTCTGTGTCAGCATCAAAGCTCTTTCCGTAACGTTTAAATGAATCCTCCTTGGTTGGACTTTCAAATATTTTTTGCACCGTGGGACTACCAGCTGGGCTTTTAGCCGACTCATCTTCGCTATGTACGTATGCTGAGTCAGTCTCGAAAGGCTTCTCTGACTTCCTGACTTCCTGTCAGCATTTGAATATGAATCCTCAGAAACGTCATCCATCGGAGTCGAGTTTTCTGCCTTAGATGTTAGTTTGGTATTTGCAGGCACCGTAGCATCAAATGAGAAACCTTCATCTTCGAATTTATCCCAATCCTCGTCCCACACTGCAGATATCTCTGGAACTCCAGGTTGCCAACCTTGACAATCAAAATGGGTGAACCATAACGCAATATCAATCATTCTATTATAATATTATACAGATACAGTGACAT
Organism: Artemisia argyi; assembly: GCA_030686995.1. NCBI lineage: Eukaryota > Viridiplantae > Streptophyta > Magnoliopsida > Asterales > Asteraceae > Artemisia > Artemisia argyi. The sequence continues at coordinate 243,395,101 of CM060703.1, forward strand.
TATTGCTCATGACTCATGAGATAAAAGATCATTATCAAAGAAAGAATTCTCTGCTCCTCCCCCCACTGGATCGTGGTGAGGTGCCAGCTCGAGAAGCTGGTGAGCCAGGAACCGAATCATCAAACCCAAATGGACTCTTTTTCTGGAAGAAACTATTACTGTCTTGCGAGGAATCACTTTTCCTGATAGCATGAGATGAAAGATGATACCCTTTGGAAGCTCAATAACTGCAGTTGACTTGACATCAATTCCATGTTTTTTGCAACGTTCAGTTAAAGCCTTAAGTAGTTCCTCGTGATCGGATTGGATACGACCAGCACGGACCTGGGTCAGCAGGAAAAAAAATGACGGGTCAGTCAAGCCATCCTTAAAACTTACTAAAATCTGTTACTCGGGATCATATGAACTTACTTGAAGGATACCATCAGTGCTGCCCACCCTGATCCATTTTCACAAGTGCCTGATTCAACTCCATCTTCCTCTCCTAAAACTCAACAGAAAAAACGATTCAATTAACAAAAAATGGGATTATACTCCAAGTTACAAAAACAAAAAAAAAATAAAAATAAAAAAAATAAATAAAAAAAAAAAAAAAAAAAAAAGTCTCAAAAAATAGATATAATGTACTCTAAGCAGCGAGTCCAGTAGAAAGTGATAATGCAATGCTATTTCCGAAGCCATTTAACAATTTTGAGTAGAAGGGAAGATTTTAGCACATTTATGTGGAATCAGGCCAACTTGGGTGATATTTTATCAATAACGGGTGGGTCAAACTCATAAAATTATAATAATCACTTGATATATATAGGAAGATAATATAAAGACAATCAACATCATGTCTGCACTGAAGTTGGAATTCGACCCTGGTCACACGTCTAAACGTAGGGTTATGATTCAAGTCTGGTTTCGGATTTGGATCCTGGTCAGGCCTAGTAACAGGTTTCCGTGCTTTTGCTGTTACGTGCATATATGTAATCCTTAACATTGGGTAGTTCACAGGCATTGTGAAGTGCAAAACATAACCTAAGTGTACTTATTGATGCTTAAATGAGTCAAAATTGTCACATTTGCAACAGATATCTTTGTAGTTTTCTCTACTTTGTTGCAGAATGAACTGATTCTGAACCAGTACAAAAACATGTTTCTCGGCCACCAATCGGAATAGTTTTGTAAATAAAAAACCCAAAAATTGCTTATGAAACTCCCATCGTTTGCTTCATATCCAATCGAATTAACAAAAATTCCATAAAAAAATCTTTGAAACTTAATTATAATATTTCAGTTTAAACAAAAACTTACAATTAACTTACAAATGCACAACAGCCATTGATTTCATCATGCACGAAGACACGTCCATTTCACGAGCCACCTGGTTCTTCGACGCGTGAACCCACTTCATCTTCGGGTTCGAGACATCACACATTGTCAAAAACTCTATCACCTCTCCGAATATCTTAAACATTTCTATCCCAAAAATCAGGTTCTTATCAGCTACAAATAGCAAATTCCAGTCCATGGGTGCATCAGGATGCACTG